>OZ012689.1:32901625-32992075 GCA_963942565.1 Maea johnstoni
ATATTTTTTCTGTTTAAACATAAACATGTCTTTTCGCAGGTCATATTTGAACTTTGTATTCTGGGCGGTGACCATATTTGTTTTCAAGAGTATCTATTCTACATGTGTAGATGACAGGCAATTTTCTGTCATATACACCGTTATAATGACTATGGTAGGGTCACATCCAAGTTGTAATTAAATAATTGCAATGGAGAAATAAGTAGGTAATTAAAGTTTTCTTCCCATGCTTTAGTCAGTTGCAGTTGTATGGCTTACAAACTGTTTGCAAACTATGCTTTTCATGATTATAAATGAAACTTTAGATTCATGTTCTAGTTTTTGATGTCAAACTTTTCAAGATTTTGATTTTCGAACAAGCTAAATTATGGCATGTCCGTCAATAGTGGTGGGAATGGTTAGAATTAAATGACTGCCACAGCTCAAGTTGAAACTTAATACGTTTATCGTGAGTATAGATTAGATAGTGAGAATAGTATATGTTTTAACATGGAAGTATGTTGATGTGGCAGATCTCGATTTAATTTTTCTTCACCCATATATCCATTACTACTATGTCTAATTTACTTTCTACCAAGCTGGACAATACTCTATTCTTCACATTTACTAAAACACACATACACACATACACACACACATATATATATATATATATATATATATATATATATATATATATATATATATATATATATATATATATATATATATATATATATATATATATATATATAACATATTATGATGTATGTTTATTATTATTTCAGAACAAGATTGTTTTGACAACTCTGAAGCATCTTTAGTATTGGCACCAGCTTCGCCCCGATCCATACCTTGTTTTGGGCTATGGACTACCATACTTCTACGTTCAACATGGTCGTTATCTTTTGACCAACCCCTGTCATCCTACAAAGAGGGCTTTGGCTCTGTTGGTGAGGACAGCGAGTATTGGATCGGATTAAATACTCTTTACTATCTGACTATGAGAAGAAAATATTTTCTACGAGTGGACATGTGGACTACAGGTGGAGATTACAAGTAAGACAAATGGACTTCTTTAAATAGTTAAAACGATGTGGAAAAAATGTTTGATCATGATGAAAATAGAATCTGTATGAAATAGAACTATGTCTTTTAGATGTTCTTGGGATACCTTATAGTGATTTAAGTTATTTGGAACACTGAAGAAATACTCTTTCATGACCAAGTGCCAGATCACCTGGTTCTCAAGTATGAAGTCATCAGTGTGGATTCTTAAGGCTGTAATACTGGTGACACACTCAAAATAAGACAACTCCTAGTTTAGCACTCCTGTCCCCTTTCTAACAATAGTTATTTAATCCCTGATGTCTTGGTGTTTTAAATATAAGTTTCTTTAACTTACCTGCTTGAGCTGACCTCAATATAACCACAGTTTCTATTTTACAGTGTTTTACCTCAAATGAGGTTTTCTTGATCAATAAAGGTTCATTTCATTTATAAATACCATACATGTCTGCTAAATATACTAGGCTAGGGCAACTGGAAGACAAATTTGGAGTTCCTGCAAGAGAATACGTTACAGCACGAGATTTTGACTTAATCCATAAGGTATGGAATCTGAAAGTTGAAAAATGGTCTTTTTAAATTTTTTAACAAAGGTTCTGATATAAATGGTTATAAAATTCGAACGGAGTAAATATTTTTAAAACTGTGAGACCCTTCCCGCTGTATTAATCTTTCCTCCACATATTACTACACCCTTCTGTGGGGGTACTTTTGTGGTGTTAAATGTATCCCTCATCAGAAGACTTTTTAAGCAATATATACTTTGTATAGACTAAATTGTCACATACAAGTAAGGTAGAGGACAGGATGAATCAAAGAAACTAAGCTACCTCAATCTCCACATCTATCTTTAGTTATAGCTCCAAATGCATCTGAGCCTAGGTACTCGGGTTTCAGTGGGCATGTGATCATGTAAAATATCCATGCGTTCATTTCGTTTAGGGGGAGAACGTCTTTACGGTAGAGTATAAGGGAATATCAATTTATCTCTCTGTCTAGACAGGTGTGTTCGATTTCTTCCACATACTTACCTCCTGTTTTCTTTTCAATTCTTCAGGTACGCTGAATTTGACAGCATCAAAATAGGATCAGAGGCTGACCAGTTCAAGCTGCAATTAGGACCTCTTCTTATAAACAACGCTGGCGATGGCGGTTTCTCTACTTTTCAAAATGAAAGCACCTTCCACACAAAAGACAAAGATACTCCATCTGGATGTGCAAACACCTGGAATGGTGGGTGGTGGTATAAAGAAGTCAATGGCGAATGTAGTGACTCCATTCTGACAGGAGGAAACAGCAGTCGTGGCAACATCTACAGCAACTCATTTTGGAAGACAAAGGATAATACAGTTAAAGCCTTGAAAAAAGTGATCGTGCGCATTATGCCGAAATACAGAAACAGCGCAGGTGAGTGCTAACATTTAAATAGGTATTTAAACTGCCTATGTATTGGTTCGATGACAGATACACCATTGCATTGATTAGTTAATAATTGCTTTATTTCTGGCAATACTTAATTGTCTCTTTGTTTGAAAGGTTTTGTAAGTTTTAGACATATAGACTTCGCTTGAATATAAAATATACCATATGGACCTGTACTGTGGTCCTGTCATTGTATAGGAAATAGATATTTGGTTCTAGATCAACTCGGCATCCTTATCAATAAATTTCAAGTTGGCATTTAGGAAAACTTCTTCTTTTGTACACGGATATGGAACATGATAATTTATTGCATGGGTACATTTACAGATGTATAATATCTTTTCCAGTAAGCTTAGCACAGCGACAGAGGACTTACCAAAGTTCAACAGTTACCAATTCTTCTTTGGCGGTTGATAACAATGCCAACACAAACTTTGGTAAAGGAAGCTGTTCACGGACAGAGATTGAGAGTAGCCCGTGGTTTGTGGTGGAACTTAACAGTCCTACCACTGTTACTAATCTCACCATTATTACAAGCACTGACAGTATGTATATACCATCTTCTCTTTTTGTTAAGTATTTGGAATTTGTTCCTTGGTTCCATTTCTAAATCAATTTCCTCGACACAGTTCATAAAATGAATATAAATCAATCACAAAACCATGACACACCACTCACATCATATGTATTTAATTGACGTGTACATGTATAACAACTTAATTCCCACTCTTTTCATTGGCATGTATTACAGTTTCTATTTTGTGGCTAGTGGATGGTGTTCAAAAAGGACCATTGCCTTACAATTCATTGATAACATTATAATTGGCTTGTGGAAAGCTTCATTAAAGATTTCAAAACGACTAACCTTAAATGCGTCTGGTGTAGTACTGGCCTTAATAGGCATATATCGGAATTCTCTAGAGTTGTTTAAATTTAGCATCTTATCCTTATATAAATTGAATAGGAGTGAGTTTGTATTGTTAATTCTGTGCATTTCGAACACCTCTACGTTTATCAGTAGTGCATGGTGTCCGAGTTAAACAAGTACATGACTGTACGTTTTGTTTATGTGTTGTTTACAGGCAGTTCAATCAGTTTAGATGTCTTAGTGGGTAACACATTCTCTGGCAGTTTCATAAAGAGCAGTTTTCAGGCTTGCGCAAGTGCTTCCCTAACTCCAGGAGCATTGGGGAGTTTTATGTGCCCTGTGAAGCTGACTGGTAGCTTCGTAGCAGTTTCTGCATCAGCAACTACCTCCCTGACGCTTTGCGAAGTCCGGGTCTATGGTACAAAAGGTGAGTTATATTATAAAGTGATTGAGTAAATGGATGCTCAGCCCAATCTCTATCCTACAGATGTTTTAGAGATCTTTTTCTGGAAATGCATTTTTATGTGTATGTTTGAAGATATGTGTGTATGGAAATCGACAGTGATAGAGACAAAGGAATAGAGGTATAGGTAGAACGATAAATAGAAGTGTTTGTTATATACATGTAAATGATGTTGATAGAAGCACCCCTTTCGTATATTGATGATGGTTACTGCTAGACATGTATAGATGTGTTCTTCTTCATGCAAAATGCCTCATTGAGAGTTATAGGGCTGCAGGTTTCACATGCTATTTTCATCTCTTTTCAGAAAGTTCACTCAACCAGCAATGTGATTCTAATCTTGACTGTACCACCGCCAATTCTGAGTGTTTTCCCATCTCACAGAATCTAACGTCCACGTGTGAATGTCAAACAGGCTATCAGCAAGAAGGACCAGGGTGCTACCATGGTAAATTATGTATTATGGATACATGCAAACAGTATTACAGTGTCTAAATGTTTACCTCAAAACCATACTTGATTCTATCATTTTAATACAAGATCATGAACACTGTGGGAAAAATTATACTTTTACTATTTATAACTGACGCCCCAGGAAAGTGATAGTATGACCTATCATTTCAAAAACAATGACTTTTTAATTCCTAAGTTAATATTATCATTACCTTTGTTAGGTTCTCCATCTATGCTTTGACCTTTTCAGATTTCATCCAAGTTAGTACTTTTTGATGCATGAGGTTGCAAGTGGGCTATTATATATAATGCAGGAAATTTGACCACTTTTCTATACAGATCCAGATTTTATAAAGTACTGAAAAGCAATATATACGTGTTTTACATACACATTGATTTGAATTTAGTCAATGGTGTCAATATAAGAAATGTGTGATCAAACTCTTCTATCTGGTGATGTAGTGAATTTATAAGAATGATATACTAAAATCATAAAACGAACAAACCAAAGACTAACAAGATAAAAAGTCATATCTTATACATACTTACATACTTAGACTGTTAACACTAAGTGAAATATTCATGTTATCTTTTATTTTTGTGTTATAGTTGTAGACCTGAAAATGCATTCTTTGGAAAGCACTAGTACCGGACAGCAAATGGTGCGCCATGTTGATTCACAGCTCGAATTCAGACTGAAGGTTCAGAATTTGATAGGTCTAAATATTGATCCCATTGGTGGAACTGCTTCGAATTTCCGCATCTTCAGTAAGGCATCAGATGTTGATATCGGTAAAGGTATGAATGACACACTGAAGCTGCCATTGACTGAGGCAACCTTGGATCTTGCCGCCCTACAGGTAAGTTTGGTCAAACTCAATTTCTTAAAACCCAAAATAGACACTTTAAACTCATATTATTTTATCTACAATGTACACAAGTGCCATTTTTGAAAACGTCTGTGATTTTTATACTTTTACAATAACTTGTATTCTGGAAACCCTTGGAACATGTGAAAATAAGCATGAGCAGAGAGGTACATGCTCAACTTGCAAGGGTACATAATCTATAGAGGGTCTGTCTTTTTAACTAATCCATCGATGCATGGAGCTCTTCTTGTCAAGTGTTGTCTGTGTCTACGACACTTTTTAAAATAACTTCAGCGTCAATCAGAAAGCCACAACATAAGTGAAGAAGAGTAGTGGATTAAAGCGCTACCTACCAATTTCCTTTAAATATCTTCTGATAACTCCTTTCTTCACAGAGGTATCACCAAAATAATCTGGGCATTTGTAAGCACCATAGACATGAAATGATTATATAATATATATTTTTTTCAGTACCCAAAGGAGATATCAACATATAAAACTATTCAATTAACAGATTCTCTTCCACATAAAACAAACAAACAACACATTGTTTATGTACTCTTGAATGTAGAGGTAATAGTCCTTTAAGCCTGCATTTACTAATAGTGGCTTATATGGAAATGTTTATGTTTTAGAAATGAACAGGAGGGGTAAACATGCGTCAAAAAACTATTCTTGTTTTTATCTCAAGATCAGCCTCTCTGATGTGTTTACAGAAATGATAAGATCCTTGAAAAGTTAACATATTGTGATTTTGTTTAACACATGTTCAGGGGGATTGGACAAGCCTTTTAAATGATCGACATCACTGCTGATTTGTACAGACTATAATGAAGTCGACGTGTGTTACCTCGGTGTTCGGTTGTTGGGGAGGGGGGTTGGGGGTTAAATGTATATTGTATGTATCTAAACGTGTTGTTTACATATGGTTAGGGGTTTAAAAGTACAGAAATCTCTATTACTGATGATTTTACAGACATAAAATATATGAGGTATTAGAAAGTGTTGCTTACATATGTTTGGGAGGTTAAGTCTTTGACAATTCACATCACTGATGATTTTACAGACATTATAAAGTATATTATTTACAGGTAGCTGAACGTGTTGTTTGTAACGTATGTTTGGGGGGCTCAAAGTCGTCTCTGGAAATATACATTCCTTGTGATTTTACAGACAAAAACCAATATTACTGAAGATATTACAGACATTAAAAAGCATGTGACAAGTGTCTAAAATTGTTTACCTATGTTCAAGAGGTTAACAAGACCCTGAAATGATGTACATCAATTCTTTTTCCTACATTGTAAAGTTTATTAATGGAGACTAATTGTATTGTTTACTTATGGTCAGGTGGGCCTCGCAAGCCTCCAGAATGCGACCCTGGCGGGCAATGTGACCATCAACATCCCTGGCGATTCCTGCCAGCAGGTGGCGTTCATCTGTGCTTTCATCACACATGCGAACAGCTCCATGTATCGAGATGTGCTCTCCAGCAACAACTGGGCTTGCATATCAGCTACTAACATGCTTTGTCAACCTGGTATGTTTGTAAATTAACATAAAATGAAACTACGATTAAAGAAATGAAAAAAGGGGAAAGTATAGAAATTAAAAATACAAAATAAATTGAAAAGGGTAAATTTGAAAAGATATTTAAAAAATGTTCATCATTTGCATTTGTTTCACTAATATTGTTTATGAAATGTAAACGCACCTCAAAAGGCAAAGTCCATTTTGTACATGAATGTGTGCCATCTATTCATTTTCACAAACCACCTAGAGAAGGACTTTTGAACTTAGGATATAAATTAATGCCAAAGTATCAACGCCCATTTTGTACACTTACAAAATACTACCACGTATGATCTCTTTCATTTTATATTCTTTGTCATTTAAAGATTTAGAGAAAGATGCTTACGCTCATGTGAATGCTGCGTTATTTCTAATTTAACCATATACGTCTGTAATCAATAATGTGATTATTTCATTTTTAGATGTTGATGTAAGTCTGTCTGCTCAGATGCCAACAAATTTGAAGTTCATCCGATCTGCAGTGGAGACCCATTCCCTATCAGCTGTGGTGAAATACGAGTCAGGACAATACCCAATTCCTAGATTTAACAAAACATCAACTTGGAACTTTGAACTGATTTCATTTCTGTCAGATGTACCTTTTGAGAACAGCACTGACCCTGTGGTGAATGAGACTCGTAAAGTTATGACGGTACCCTTGACCCAACGACAGTCCCAGCTAAGTCAAGGTCAATCATTGACCTTGTCCGGCCAGGTGGATTATGGGATATCGCTGAGGAATTGCGAGGTCTCACAGTTTTTCTGCATCAAGGTTATTGATGGCATCGGAAGTAGTTTTCGTGATACCAAACAGGATAACAATCTTGTTTGTTTTAACATCACTGATACAAAAATATGTTATCCTGGTGAGTACACATTTTGTTTTTATTTTAGGATTCTTAGTTTTATTTCTTAACATGAAATTTGAAACAATGACGTCAAGCTATAAATATATTTCACAGACTTTAAATTGAATCCTATTTCAGTATATTTACCTTTCACTTTTCTAGATTGGATGCAGTATTAAATTGAATATGAAAAACTTTTTTCTAGTAGTTATAGTATAGTGATGATATTTTGTACATTATATGGCGTAACTTTTATGGTGCCAAATCTGTTATATTAGAGATAGTTATCTCTTCAAAGTGTTTAAATGGCAGTAGCAATTGGCCCTTAGTATTGCCATTATGCAGAGCACCATCTTTTGACAAGACGCTAAACCTCCAAGTATCTTACTCAAGAATTACTTGGAGGTACGCTAACCGTGTTGGCAGAAAAGGGACGATAACCCAAATCACTTAGCACAAAAATAAAAATACCTTAACCTGTAATGTCATTTGTATGATATGTATTATTCGTAAAATGGTAAATTTGAATCTCAGTAGACAAGTTACAGAAGTATTGTTGAAAACAATATGCAACATGTGGCTTACGTTTTTAAAATTGATATTTATCTATGCAGCGGCGGATGTTGTGGTGACAAACCTACAAGCTGTACCAGTCGATTCTCTAATTCGTGGCTACCCATCAGATATCCAAATGTCAGTCACCTTCTCTATAGTGAGTGCAATTCCAATAGCACACGTTGAAGAGCCTCGCACCAACTTCAACATAACCATCCAATTGGCTGCAGGCGATCTGGGTACCTCTGTAGGCGTTCCTTTGGGTCCTGTCCAAAAGGTCGACAATATCATTGGTGACCTCAGCTCAGCCTTGAACTCCACCTTCAATATGACCTTGACCTCAAGATCAGGGGTCAAAATTCCAAGAGACATTTGTAACCAAGTCACGCATGCGTGCTTCAGAATATCACCTGGAAACCAGTCAAGCTACACCGAGTCAGATAACACAACAAACGTTAAATGTGTCGCTATCACTGCATACAAAAACTGCATTGGTGAGTATCCTCTAGATCTGGAAAAACACTTTGTATGATTGTTATATTAAATCAGGACAAATCCTGCAGGGAATTGTTTTCTGTGTTTTAAATAATAAAGTATTAAAGCGTTTTATGGGATGTTCTCCTCATAAGCATTGGTTATTAAGTAGGTGAATGTGCAAATAGTTATTACATCTGAGAAACCCTTTTAAGCCATTCAGTGAAGTAAACAGACTGCTTTGTCACCAGGTATTGCAAGTATTGAATTCTACTGAGCCCTAAACAATTATGTTATAGTGGTTTATCACACTTAGTGCAGATCATTAGATATTGCATATGTTACACTTAGATTAATGTGATTACACTGTACAATCGTACTTTATGTGAGTCGTGTCACGAACAAAATGATGGATGCACGTTTTTATGTGTCTTATTTTTTGTTTCATTTCCACGGTAACTATTTTTTTAAATAGTGTAAAAGTATTTCCAATTCATTACAAATAATGTGTCTCATCACTTTATGCCTTTGTTAGAAATATATTCACAAACTGCTTGGTTGAATGAAGTTATGTCTCTAGTGTTCTTAGCTTATATGTATTGCAATGTTAACACAATTATTCTAGATAAAGTTTAATTAAGTGGAAGGTATGAAATTTGTTGCTACGATGATAAAAAACATTCTTCAAATTTACTAACTTAGGTTATCATTTCACATTTTAGGATTACCAATACAAGGTCTAACTGTGACATTGGCTTCATCCAGAATAAAGCTCAATGATACCGCAGAGTTTATGGTAAAATGGGACAATGGAACTGATGTCGTACTCGCTCTTGATTTTGGTGATGGCGATACATACGAGTGGAAGTGGTTGGAGAATAACCACACTGAACACTTCTTATCCAAGAATGTCACAGTAAAGCATCCTTTCCATAAGGCTAACAATTTCTCCATAGCTCTCCTCGCACAAAACGATGTTGGTCGAAACGACAAAGCTATTAACCTGATGGTGGAGCCTCCCCTTGATGAGTATTTATCAATTGTTGCAGATTATGTTCCAGATCTTCCTCCACTTCAAGTAAATTTTACAATTGCAATGATCAATGGGGACCAATCAGAAATGTTATGGTCTGACTGTGTGGTGAGTGTGTCAGGCAATGTCTTGAGGAATGCTACTGTTGAAGTAAGCGCTCAGACACCCGGGATAGTGACACACATATTTAATGATTCAGCTGCAGATTTACAAGCTACCGTTTTGTGCAAGAATGCATTCTCAAGCCAAAGTCTCGTTTCTTTAATCATCCTGCAACAGAACATCACAGGCTTGAAGGCTAGCACATCGGACACCGGATGCTCCAGTACAGCTTCTCCCGTTAACATCACACTAACTATGCTGACCGGAAGTGACGCCACATTTCTAGTTGATTTTAAAGAAAGCACCCCGATCAAAACGTATGTACATCCAAACCAAAGGTCCAATGTAGAGGATTTTGTTCTTACCAGAACGTACACATCTGATGGTATTTTTCCAATTGGAATCAAAGCCTCCAACAAACACACGTCAGAGGATACAGAGCTGGCTCTTTGTATGCAGCATCCAGTAACCGAGCTAAAGTTAACAGGTCCCGCTAATGCCGTTTATCTACAAGCAGCTTCATTTGCTGTCAAACCCTCACTTCTGGTGGATCTGCCAACCAACGTGACCTGCATCTTCAATGTTTCTATGAGTCTCAGCTTGCCTATGCTTGCCCCCTCGCTTTCACAAGGTGTTGCTTTTCAATACATGCACACTTATGATTCAATACTCGATGTTGGGGATATTCTTGTTCGAGTAAACTGCATGAATAAAGTATCTACCCAAATCCTCACCCATAATCTCACTCTCTATGAGGACATAGTGGGGCTCACCGCTTTGACTGATCATAATTTCACAACAACAGGTGCACTGCTGAATCTAACCATAACTCTCCAGAATGGCTCCCATGTGACATTTGATGTAGATTTTGGGGATACAACAAAGGTAGTAAAACCTCATCCAAATCTATTGGCAAAAAGTAATCCATTTGTTTTGGGCCATATTTACACTGCGGTAGGTAATTACACACCTACAATTAAGGCATCAAATGAAATAAGGGTCCGTAATACTGTGTCGCAGACCATCACAGTGCAGGACAGGATTCATAATCTCACTATAGAGTTGGCGAAGAACTCAGTTCTCTGGCCAACTGGCAAGGTGGACTATACCATTAGTCTTGGACAGAACCAGGTCGGCTTAACGGACGTTCACTGTGACATGTATCATGGAGATGGTGGCTATGAACATATATATCGCTCTCAGGTAACGCCACTTTTACCAATTTCACATAGCTACAATTATCAACGAGGTGCATATGGATTGCGCAATGCCACCGTGAATTGCACAAATCTTGTCAGTCATGTGACACTCAAACAATCAGTGGAAGTCATATTTGATGAGGTTTTGTTAGACTCGGTATGGGCAAACCGTACAGTGTTACATACAAATAAAACACACTTTATTGTGAATATCAAACGGTTTGGAACACATTCTTGCATTGTTCTAGATTTTGCGGACAGTTCACAGAAGGCTATGTATGGTGTTTCAGGTTGCAGTGCAGGTGCTTCACAAAAGGGTTACCAGTTTAATCTCATCCAACATGGTGAAATGGTAATTAATCATACGTATGTCTACCCTGATCTTGGCGTGTATGTGGCCAAAATATTTGCCTACAACCATGTTAGCAATGACTCGCTTTCGGTGAAAACCATCGTCCTCGACTGGCCTTGTGAGTTCCCTAATATCACATATTTCCCGGAATCCTCTGTTTATTCACCTGTGACATTTATGCGCTCATTGCCTCTTACAATACAACCCAAATATATCATCGACTGTATGAAGACGTCTATATACCACACAAATTGGACTATGTATCGTCTGACTGGTGACCAAGCAATCCTTCATGAGTCAGTTAAAATTCCACAACTACCAAGTATCAACCTACCGGGACGAACATTCCCATATGGCTCATTTCGCCTGGACTACAATATCTCCATGTATAAAGTTGCAGGGGTGTTTTCTATTGAAAGTGTGTTTATCACTGTTGAAAAAACTCCCCTGGAGGCTGCCATCAAGGGTGGCAACAAAGAAACCATTGGATGGGGCAGGTCGATAGAGATTAATGCAGTTGACATGACATTTGACCTGGATGTGGAACCGCTAGACAAAACTGGACTTGTATTCAAATGGTATTGTCGGCGAGAAAAGGAAACGCTTCCAACCGGGTCTCTGAGTGACGTCGTACCGGTCTTGCCACCTGGAAAGACATCTGAGGATATTGACAAGGGTTTCGATAATGGTGGATGTTTCTTCAGGGGACCGGGTAGAATGCAATATGATACAGGAAAGTTTATTCTAGACACAAATGAAATGCTGCTAAATGTCACCTATTACATTCGGGTCGTTGTAACCAAAGACACTAGGAGAGCAGTAGCAGAAAAGGTGCTGATGGTACTTCCTGGAGATCCTCCAGTCATGGGATTCAGGTAAAGTTGATTATATTTGCGAGTGTGTGTGTAGTTGTTGTATTTCTGGGTTGTGAGATCACCTCCAAACTAAAATGATAGTGGTAACCTAAGCATGGCTGTTTTGTGAGATCGATCTCACTTCGTTTTTCACAAACATTGTTCTTGATTTTGGTCTGATTAGAGTTAGTGTTAGGTTAGGGGAATATCAGCTCATAACATGCCTAAATAAAAAAAAGTTGCTTTATAATGGGAAAGACAGGGAACAATCTCACAGATGAGAATTACTGAGTAGTGTGTGTGTGTGTGTATGTGTGAATATTTCTGAATCAAGTAATATCTACTAAAATCGCATTGCTCAAGCTGATAGGAGTTCAACCTTGGCCTAGCGGTTCAGATGCCTCCAAAGCTTGAGGTCGCGGGGTCAAGTCTCCACTCAAACCACATTTAAATAGACGGTTGGCCAGATCGTTATAAATAGATGACGTGTTGTGGAGGGCTTTCTATTGTGCCTCTGCGAACGAAATACCCATCGGAACTATTTGTAGAGAGCAGGTAATTTCCTTCCGTTTCAGGATTGCCATGTTGCTGCAATATGATCCAAGCTGTTGGAAGCGACATAGAGACCAATTCCTTTCTTCTTTCCTTCACACTCTGATATAACTTAGTAAAGATTTGCTTTATCGTTCAAAGAATGGTTTATAAAAGTAAAATCAAACCAGCACATATTGACAGATCAGACCTGTATTCATGAATATTCTACTCTTTCATGTAGTTGCCGAACCAACTGTGCGGCAAAGAAGAAGTTATCTGGAATGATGGTCCTAGATGGTGCGTGCACAGCGAATTGCACAAATCGTTTCGGAAAAGTACAATATCGTTGGCGTCTCTTTGAACTTCCGGAGGATGGCCCTGCCCAAGAAATAAAAGATCTTGCAAACAAAACTCTTGGAGGTATAAGTTATATTTGTACTATTTTTACAGATTTCATTGAAATGTTTCCATACTTACATCAATGCCTTACACAATGGAAGTTGTATAGGGCAAAGCTTTGGTTAACTGTGAATAATTTTATACCAGTGATGGGAATCCTTTTTAAGATTAGTAAAGGATTTTAAGTGTTCATACATATCAACTTTCTCAATGACTTTCCTAATTTCAAAGCCTAGGTACACTTAAGTAAAACCAAATTGTTTTAGCAAATGGTGGTTCCACTTCTTTTGCGATACTAATATTAAATACTTTTGATATCTTATGGATCACAATATATTTTTCAAAAGATCTGCAGCATGCCCAGATGAAATAAAATAAGCATCCAAGCGTTAATTATTTTATCACATCTAAAAATTCAAGAAAGTCAATGTACAAAAAACGTCTAAATACTCATGTATAGACAAAAAGGTGATCAGCAGATGTAAAATAGCCGTAAAGGTAAAGATGATTGCATTTAACTGTGGTTGGGGATTTATATCATATGTAATAACATGTATTGTCATATAATCAACTCATAACGGAACCATTCGTTTCTTGCATTCTATTTTTCTTTGCAATAAAAAAGGAAACTAACATGCGTGTATCAAAATGTACATTTTTAGGTATTGCGACCCCTAAGTTGTTTATCAAACCATTGTCAATGCGAGGTGGATTGCGGCATAGACTGGTTCTAGAAGGAACACTAAAAGGCTCCCCCGTAGGATCTACTTCTTTGGACTTCTTGGTTAATCTACCCCCATATGGAGGTAATTGCAGCGTGATGCCAAGAAAGGGTATGTATGTGTAGTACTTATGATATTAAACTACACAGTCCTTGTAAACAAACAATTTGATTGAACAAAATGTGTTGCACTACTCATGAAAAACATAACGATTATGATTCATCTCACTTCTATTAATTTGCAGTAACGTTTGGAATGCTTACAACAATTGTGATGAAATTGAAAAGACACGCTACGTCTTGACTGATTTATAATGCATCCGTTATAATTTATGATTGTATTGCTGTGAAAATTCATTACCCATAGCAAATACGAACCTGGCTATTGACAAATGTTAAGTTGTTATTATAGTTACTAATATTATTAGTAGTATCATTATTATGATTATGATTATCATTTTTATTATTATTATTATTATTATTATTATTATTATTATTATTATTATTATTATTATTATCATTAATATTATTATCATCATTATCATTATTATCATTATTATTATTATTATTATTATTATTATCATTGATATATAATTATTATCATCATCAGTATCATTATAAATTTTATATAATGATACATAGTATATAGTTTCTCAAATATATGATCTTACTTTCATGTAGATGAGCGATTTTCTTTTCACTTTATTAGCGTAGGCTTATCTCCTAAACTTATCTTGTATCCCATTTAGGTTGGGCAAAGAAGACGAAGTTCATTATACTCTGCACAGGTTGGAAAGAATGGCGCAGTACAGACCCTTTTGCGAAGCTGAAATACGAGTACCGTATAAAAAGTAAAACAGCCACGCGTTCCTACCTACTATTCTTTAGCGACCAGCCCTTTACCACACCAACATTTTTCCCTGTTGGAAACCCAGAGATATCCTTTATCAATGAGGTGGATATTCTCATTGTGGACTCTATCGGTGATTACTTTGCCTACCAACAAGAAGTAGTGGTAAGCATTTTCTACTTTATTTAATGAATGTGATTATTGTTGTATAGGGACCCATGTTACTATGATGTTGCTTTTTCCCTTATTAAATCTAGCAGCTATTAATCAAAATAAATATCTGCCATTCAAACATCGAATGACAGAAATGCCATACATTCAAATAGATAAATAACATTAGTACATTATGACAATCTAGGTTTATAAATGTACATCTCATTTCTTTATATATCTAAAGATTTATCAGATATGAGACGAAATGACAATCAGGATGTTGCTTAGGGTAAGACATGCTATCGAGTGTCCGGTAACAACAACTATCAAAACTACAATGTTGACAATTATGCATTCATGCACGTTTTTGAACTGTGTTTTATTGTCACCTTTTCTGCCATAATACGTCATGATCAGCAAGTTGTTTAGTGGTTGAGGAAATCCAAGGTCACATAAAAAACCACCACACTAGCTTTAATCACTGGCAACTTTCTCATATGCTCTGAGCGGGGTTCTAAGCATGCACATTTGTCAAAGACGGTAAGACAGAACACCTTAGACAACTCATCAATCAACGCATGCTCCTGCATTAATATTGATACCAATTATGCTCTGTGGTCTTTATTAGGTGCTGCCTCCTCCAAAACCCCTGAAAGAGCTAGGATTGGAATTGAAAAATATAGCAGCTACAGGTGGTGAGCTTGAGCGATATATAAGTGAGTATATTTGATTGGATTTGAATAACATTTATTGTCACTTTTCCCAGGTACATAAGTCAGTGGATACTGATACAGCTTGTATTTATTCTGCCAGGCTATTATCAATTTCTCCGCCATAATAATCCAGTTGCAAGTGTGCACACGGTCTGATGTCTTAGAATTTGACTTGTCAAAAAGAGTAATACTTCAAAAACATTTGAAGAGGAATTGTTGAATTAAACCCTAACAAAAAAGTTTCTTAAAATGGTGCTCTTTCATCATGACATGTCGAAATATGTCAGTCCGTTCGTACACCCACAATGTTACAAGGTTTAAGGCGGTTGGTCGGAGTTAAAGTATTAAATGTGAATGTAAATGTAAATGTAATCTTTATTTTGAGTTGGTATATCAATTACAAGAAACACAAGCTATTAAGGCTCTTGGCCGACTGGACCAACGGCTTACATTGCCCTCCGAAGCACTGGAAAGCAGCAAGGAAATAAATTTTCTTTTTCTGCGCCCCCACCGGGAATCGCACCCGGGTTGTCTGCGCCCAAGGCAAGCGTGCTAACCACTTGACCAACGCAACTGCTCGTAATTTGAATAACTAATCATAAGTCACTGGAACTTTCACACGTGCCGGAGCAGTGGTTAGAGATAGCTAGCAGTCGGGGCACTGTTCTAGACCACTCTGTTACTGAAGTGATAGTACAGGTCTTTAAATTGCTAGATATCCAGAGAGTAGTTACTTGATTAAAAATAATAAAGGGGATGATGTTTATATTTTAGCAGTGATGTCGAAAAGATCAGTTTATTTCTATGGTACTATGGTCCATTGAACTGAAATATATATATTTGAGGATTATTCCAATACAATTGTCAGTGTTCAGAATAGAATACTAATTGTGTTTGACAGATATTTCCTGAGTTATACCTAGCTTACCAAGGTGTCTATCATTGCATGCAAAACATTACCACAAACTTAGCATAGCAATAATGCTCGTCATATCTAACTTTAAAGGAGACCATATAGATGAGAGACATTCATTGTTCTCAACAGTAAAGGTCACATTCATGTGGAATAGACACAAGGAACTGGGAAAGGTTCTCCTTGAGGAACAGTCCGAATTAAGGGATCTTAATATTACAATGGTACCATAGTTAGACTCTCACAATATCACACATTGTATTAAGTGAAAATCAAATCGACACCTCAGAAGTGGTATTCACGAAGGAATATCTAACCAGTTAGACATGTGGTGATACATGTAGTAAGGTATAAATAGCTAAACTATATACTTTTTAAAGTGTCCTCTGTTGTTTTGCAGGCGCTGGGAAGTTCCAAGAAGCATCGGGTACTATATTCGTTGTGGCTACGTTGCTGAATTATGCCGGATCTCCATTTGCTATAAATGCAACTTTGAATATGACCTCAGAAGAATTGGCCAACACCACAGAGAGTCTAAGAAAAGTATGATATTCCTTTATCTTATCTTTGTTTAGGTATGCCAGTTCTCAGGGAGCTTCCTTCATGGAAGGTGTCTTGGTGATCTATCTTGATGATAAACGCCTTACATTTGTGATTTTCATAATAGAAAGGGTTCCCTGCATCTAACAATTAAAGTAAGACCCACATATACTTTTATACAACCTACATACCATCTACTTCTATATATCTTCCTTATCCAATAATGAGAATCAGGATATTGCTACACCTACTGCTGCTACTTCTACTGCTGCTACTACTTCTACTACTACTACTACTACTACTACTACTACTACTACTACTACTACTACTACTACTACTACTACTACTCCTACTACTACTACTATTACTACTACTACTACTACTACTACTACTACTACTACTACTACTACTACTACTACTACTACTACTACTACCACTACTACTATTGTATAAATAACCCAATTTGATGTGGACCGACAAGGGTCTGCAGCTAAGAGACACTACCTTTATGCAATATGGTCCTGCGCAGTTCGCACCATATATGGCGCAACTAAAAACTGGTATGGCAAGCCCTACCCCACACTTTTCTGCCAAAATACAAAAGAAAATAAACTACTACATCAGATATGGCTAGCCATACTGTACATCTCTTATAATGGCAAGCACTATCCTACACCGGTTCTCCCTGTTACAACAAGTAGCCATTAAAAGAATCTTTGATGGTTTCTTGTCGACTTATTTCTGCAAACTTCGGTAGGACGTTTCCTATATCCAGTAGTAGTAGTAGTAGTAGTAGTAGTAGTAGTAGTAGTAGTAGTAGTAGTAGTAGTAGTAGTAGTGGTAGTAGTAGTAGTAGTAGTAGTAGTAGTAGTAGTAGTGGTAGTAGTAGTAGTAGTAGTAGTAGTAGTAGTAGTAGTAGTAGTAGTAGTAGTAGTAGTAACAGTAGCTATATGAATATATGTGCACTGCTTGTGGAGCATAAGCGTTATAACCAATACATAACCTAAATGAAAAACCCTGATTGTACTGTATCCTTTCTTTCTCTTCAGTCAAGAACCAAGATGGTTATGTTGGTTTCTGAGTTTCCTGTGAATTCTGTTGAGGGCTTGGACCAGGCCAATGAACTTGTTTTTGCTCTGATGGCAAATCCTGCAGATGTTGAAGTCGAAGCGCAGGTTAGTGCAGACTTTATTAGAAATTTAACATTCCAAGTATTTCTCCCTTGACATACCTATAAACAGGTAATCAAAACAGTGGTATGACATAAGTATCACTCGCATAGACTTGGCTTTATGGTTTTCAGTCAATTACTGGTATATGTAAAGGCATAAAATTCTTGGAAATAGAATACACCAATCAGGGAATATGATAGAATTGGTGTTGTATGGTCTGTCGAATGCATGGTAAATTATATCTAGAACGATGTGTATTTCTCATTATTTCCCCAGCTATTAAATAGCTAGAAATGAATATACTAAGTAAACAATGAGATTATTGAATATAGAAAGTTAGTGTTAATAAGAGGGAATAGGTGAGACTTATGTATGTATGTTGGTATAGATAATGTTATATTGCAAAAAATACCTCCTCTTAATTATACGCCATTGGTATACTCTTTGATCCATAAATCCATGAGTAATTCATCAGGTAAAAGAGAAAGTATATATTTTCATTATCTCCTTTCATAATCAGATAAAGATATTAATGCTTATCAATTATTTAGACTGCTAGATGATTGCACGATATAACAGGCTGGGCAAATAAAGAAAGTTTCCATATATAAAACAACTAGTATTGCTTCAAAGGATGCATGAGCTGTTTTGTCAAAGGGGTAATTGAGGGGTAATGGAGTAGCAGACTATTGAATTTGATAATTGTAATAGTGTTTTGGTATTATGGTGACTAAACTTTAAACAACTATGTTATACATAACGAATTAGTATGCTTTTTAGCTGAAACCTATTGTAAACATAAGCTATCATCTTCTTGCTTTGAAAGGGAATGGCTGCAACGAAACTCGCACAGTTGTCAAGTGTTTACAACTCCTCAGGAGCCACACTCCCTATTGAAAAGACAAAACAGATTGGATATGGTATGTAAGGCATAATTGCATGCGTGTATATATATATATATATATATATATATATATATATATATATATATATATATATATATATGTATGTATGTATGTATGTATGTATGTATGTATGTATGTATGTATGTATGTATGTATGTATGTATGTATGTATGTATGTATGTATGTATGTATGTATGTATGTATGTATGTATATATATATATATATATATATATATATATATATATATATATATATATATATATATATATATATATATATATATATATATATATATATATATATATATAAACGAGATTGAAATACAGATTGATTAGTAGATTAATAATGTGTATCCTGTGATCTTTAATGCTGGGCCACTGGACTAGCTTGAGCGTAATTTAGTAAGGAAGTAGTTGTAAAAGATTTCACCCATCCGAAATGAGAATGGACATTTTATCTATCAAAGATTATCTTAAATCATTCACCTTCTGTTTTAGATTTAACAGACAGCGCAGCCAAGGTGATGGCGGCAGCTGATACCTTCTATAAGGCATCTTTGCCAAAGCCATCACAAGGAAATAGTTCAGGGAATGGGACTGCCACAACACCACCTCCAAAGCCCACGGTATGAGTACAAACTAGCACAGATGTAGTCATTAATTTCGTATATAAGGAGATAAGTTAACAGTTATGAGTTTGTTCATTTTGAAATGTAAGCTTTCACTTACAGTGACTACAGTAAATGATGTTACTTAGAATGGGCTTGAACACATAAAGGAGGCAAAAGGAGATAACAGTTATGAGTGTGTTCATTTTGAAATGTGAGCTTTCACTCACAGCAGCTACAGTAAATGCTGTTACTTAGAATGTGCTTGAATGAATGGATGGGTGCTTAGAAGGCACAAAGGCCATTAAGTATCACACAATCTGTAAAGGAATAATGGTCCTTTGTCATTGTTAAAACAACAACAAAGCAAAAATATATATATAAATGCTGACAGAAATAAACAGTTTTAAGATACAAGCAGTACATGTGTGGCTGTTTCAAAAGAAACTAAATTCTAAAAATGTTTCACTAACGGTCAAACAGACCAATCCCATGTAAGTAAGATAAAATAATACTGTAATAGCGTACGATGGATATCTTATAGGCCTACTGTCAGCACATATAATGTTAATTTTGAGAAAGTGGTTAAAGGGCATGTCAAAGAACAAACAGGAAATTTCAGATGCCACACATGTAAAAATAAACGATTAAGTACAAAGCATGTAGTGGATCATATTCCAACCACTCACCACTCACCACTGTTTACATTTTATGTTTAATCTTCAGATGGCACCTAACGAAACTAGGATTGTTGCAGGGGCCATCATGAAAAATCTTGTGAATGTCTTGGATGTTGTGCAGGACACGCTACTTAAGGCAAAACAGGTTGGCGATCCCGATGACGTGTTAGAGTACAAGAAGATGACGGCTGTTGTGTCCAAAACTACTCCGGAAGATTTGGAGAATTCAACCACAGTTACACCTCATGGGTCAGTGGAGTTACCGCCTTTGGCAGATATACTCTCAGACCCAGATCATGTGGGCTGTGTTGCAAGAAAGGTAATTTTTCACATAAATCAGTAGATATCATGGATAACTGTGTCATAATATAAGCTGATGCACTGTAAAATACAATATTATACAACATCTACACTTAGCAAATGTATCAGCATGGATTTTACCTATATCTTATTTTCTAACTTTTCTTTTTCATCCCCAGATGACATTTTCGTCCATCAATCCATTCATATGGCATAGCAGTGAAAAAGATATAAATTCTAAGGTTCTAATGTTTGGTATGCAAGACTGCACCGAGGTCACCACTGCACGGGGACCACGACAGAGGCGCTCTACACCAAATACATTCATCAACCCCTCTGTCAGTTTTGGTGTTGAGTTGCCTTTGAATGCAGAGGCTGAGACCATCGTTGTCAACGAAGAGCCGAGAGATAAGTACAAAATGATGCACCACCCCTTTGAGATAGGTACCAACTCAACGCCTGTACAGTTGTCGGTGTTTCCATACAATAGTAGTATGCTTCTCCAGGTGTATTTGAGATTTGAAGAAAGATCAACGCCCGAAGATTATGATATAACGATGTTGATGCCTCATAACATTAGTGACGCGACGACGGGGACAGAAAGTGTGGAGGAACTGCATGATATGCGCCACACAACATTCATCAGCAAATATAACCTCACGAGAAATGGCACTTACTATGTTAGTGTCGGGTATAAAGGTAACTTGTAGTATAGTACATTATTTGTACTTATGATGTGCAACCTACCACATTAAGAACATTTCACAAAATGTCACTCATTCGATAGCTGTATTAATGGCCAATATATTACATTGCCACCTATATATATTTCTTACCAATGAACGAAATGAAGTATTTTCGTATTTGCTACCCAACAAATGCATTAATATAAAGAGTATCCCAGAAGTTGCATATTCTATGTTACATTATGTACACTGGCTGACGACTCACATGTTTCAATTCATTGCTTATACATTTTGAGGAAGTGATATACTTCTTATATCCTGACATTATTTCAGTTTAATATACAGTGTATCAATTCAATACAGGGAGTGGCATACTATGGGAACCATAATTATTAGATACAATACCTTTCCAAATTGATATCTGGGTGCAAGTTCTTAAGATTCATTTTCAAAATTAACCGTAGATCATGGCCTATAGTAATACTATCTCGCATTTCAATGGGTAAAACCTTTGCGAAATGTTACAATAAATGTTATCTCGTACTTGTTATAAAGCCCTTATCAATAGGAAATTTCGTTCAGAAAAAAAAGAATTTTGAGAATATGTCATTGAGGACTTCTGAATAAGACTTAATCTTCCTAAAATATCCTTTAGGATGATATACATACAATCAAATGATGTTGTTTGCTGACAATGGTGTTATTTCTTTATGTGGCTATAATTCAGTGCTACTTATTGGCATTGCATTTACTGAGGTGCAATAAAGTGAAAACTAGGGAATCATACTCTCTTTGAGCCCTCAAAAGATATAATGGATACCAAATTATAGAGCGTTCAAGTTAACTGAGGTTAGTAAAGAAAATATTTAAAGCCAGACTTTGTTCCATTTGTACTTTCAATTACCATGTTTGTTTTACTCTTATAGCCTGTCTGCCTGATATAGAGGAGTGTGGTTGGAATGGTACCCTGATGTACACAATTCGCTTTGCAAAAGTTGGATGTCAACAATGGGACAAAGAAACAGAGAGCTGGACATCGCAAGCATGTGAGGTGAGAATAAAGGCCATGTGTCATTGGCGGGGCCCTCAGGCCACGCCTATAAGGGAAGCTGTTTTGAAATGTTCATAGTCCGGATGGCCATGTTAGAAATCCTGAGGCCGGACTGAATATAATTCTCTATTCTGATTGGTTATAATATAAATGTTGGCCCGCCACATTACCTTTGCCGTGGAAAATCGTGCTTCCCTTATTTTAGTTTAGCATGAAGTTTTCAAATATGTAAAATATATTAAGCGGACATAAAGAATATTTTTCAGTATAGGAAGGAAAATTACTAAAGACAAAAATTACTATGTGTATAGAATGAAGTCAGGTGACTTCGTAACCAAACTGGTTCGTAACCAAACTGATGCGTACCCAAGTAGCTTCGCACCCAAGAGATGTCGAAGTCTCCAGCTTGCGCCTAGAATTCCGATATTTGTTTCATTTCTACAAAAATGATATAAATCTGGTCATTATAAATTATTTTCCTCTATAATGTTAATGTTATTTATACATCTGGTTCCCTTACAAGTTCATAAATAACTTGGCCCCGTCTTTTGACTATTGATGCTTTGCATCAACAACCGTACTTGTTTTATAAGTGGGGTCAAGTGAATAAGTGTGGTTTGATTCAAAACTAGTGTCCGACTAATCTACTTTTATAAAAGTGTCTACATAACGTTCTAAATGTCCATATGCATAATGACATAGAAAGATGTAATTGGACCAAATAGTTAATAAAACTCTTCCAGAAATAGCAAACCTTTAAATTTTGATTTCCTAAAGTTTTACACATATAATTTTGCAGCCATGATAATACTGAAGACGTCTTCTTCTACCAATAATGAGTAGATTTATTAGTGTTGGTAATACGGTATTAAGCTGATGGTATATAGTTGCTGGACCTGCCATAGTAATCTTTTGATCGCGACAAGTGAAATATTGTACGATATAGAAATATATTATTGGCTAGCTAGCTCGAATCTACTTCCCCTAGATGGGCTATTATGAACAAAATACAATTTTATCTTGCAGGTAGTTCCAAGTTCGTCTACAAAGAAAGTAAGGTTCCGAAGTAACCTGTTTGGAAGCCTAGGTGCTGGGCTATTTTCAGCGCCAAATACAATTGACTTTGGCAGTGTGTTTCAGAATTTTGACAAAAAGCTGTTAGAAAATATTGCAGTTGTTGCAACAGTTCTTGGAGTCATCCTCTTGTACATACCCGTGTGTGTGTTTGTCAGAAGGATGGACAAGAAAGATGCAGGAAAGGTGAGCAAATCAGTCTTCTTAGAAACTACTCAATCAATTGAAATATGGTTTCCTTCAGTTTCGTGGTGTCTAGGTGAAATTTCATACTAATTATACATTTCTGTCTGTTGTTAAAAGCACGGGGGGGTGTTTAAGTACGAAAATAAACATGCAAGACGAAATAAGCATAAAAGGACAACATATAATTGAAAAACATACAATGCAATTTCCTTTAGAGCAGAGTAAATGCAATAACAAAATTCAATTACTGTAGATTGACAAAAGATTGTGTAGAGTAAATTTTGCGATTTTACATAAAATAGATTTTTGCGTTTTTAAACTTGTATGAAACATGGAGTGCCAGCTATACACTTGAAGTGGCAGCACTAGTCATTGCAAATTTTAATTTTTGCTTCCAAGGCTAAACGTTAAGAAATGCAAAAATACAACTTACGCAATCTTTTCCGAATTTACAGAAGTCTTAGTAAAAAATGTGCTAGAGAAAGGGCTTATATTCTAAATGCAGAAATATGTAAAGAACAATCTAATTTTTGCTTTCAGAAAATCAGGAAAAAACGTTTTAGAGTAATGCTAGTAACTATCAGTTTGAAATACTTCATACGCATTATTGTGACATTATAAAACTAACAAGGAAGGAGGACAAGGGACAGTTAAGGATTTTCACTGTCTTGTGGAAATTCTCACTGCTATTGACAAAGCCATGACAAAGAGCTTGCGGGGATTCTCGATAATAAGAATGAATGTCTACGCGTCTCCCAGCATTGACATTAATCTTGAAGTGGTCGTTAGGAAAGTCAATAAGATCAGTCACAGCAATCTCATGTGTACAAGCAAGACAGTGAGACAACAACATCCAGGCCCATATGGTACCTTGAACAAAAGCAATGAATATACCATAACGTTCACAATCACATTTCGTGATAGTATTCCAACTGTTTCCATATTAAAAGCTGATATCTACATTTCTCATATGCTAATTCTAAATTTACCCACCTTATCTGATAAACATCTATTTTGATCTTGTGGGACATCATAAGGATTTTAGATAGATGCGAATTATACTAAACAGGTGTTAGTGTAAACAGATATTGTTGACTAATTGCTTACGTTACTTTTCAGTTCATGTGCCTTCCTCTACTTGACAACCGACCTGGATATGATTACTGGTATAAAGTATTTGTGTACACTGGTGGGAAATCTAATGCTGGCACAGAGTCTAAAGTGTATGTGGAGGTTATGGGCGAAGAGGAGGATAGTGGTGTGAGATGTCTAACAGATGGGGAGAGAAAGGTAAAATGCTATTCATAACTCAGGTCTGCTCCAATATTCTTTACTGTTTAACCCGTGATTGAAATATCATTCCATTCAGTTGCCGCTTATTACTGATGATTGCTGTGATTATCCAATGAGAAGCCTGTTATTGTATACTGTGTTGATATTGTGGCACTTTGATTAATACGTACTACTTGGCAGACACCTGGAGTGTGAATCTTTTAAAAAAAAAATGTAAAAGCGCGCATTCAATTTTGGAAATTAAGTTTAAGTGGATAGTTTTGAGAGACAAGGAAGAGAATACACTGGCATAATAATAAACAAATGTGAGGATATATAGGATGATTCTTATGACAGGAATGTGATCATTTTCTAGTATATGGAGTGCTTGGAGTAAAAATTCAAATGTAATTGCTGCTCGGCCTTTAGGATTTTCGGAAATTCGAATTATTGATGATTATTTTCACTCTAGAACTTTACCCGGAGAAATGTGTGCTCATTCAAGATGGCCACCAAGTACTGTCTAGAGGACCTGCAGAATATACGAGTTTGGCATGACGACTCGGGAAACGGAGACAAAGCGAGTTGGTTCCTGTCTAAAATCATAATTCAGGATACACAGACAGATAAATGGTAATATGACCTTAAATTATTTTCTTCATGAACTAGACAACAATTACACTGGGTGCATGCAGATAAACTTCACATCCATGAGGTATCTGTTTATTGCAGATCCAAGTTCCAACCAAACCAATTTGAACATTTTCCACCAGAACAAGTGCATTTCTTTAGGATTTTAGAGGCAATAACAATATTTCCTTATTACATATGATATTCTGTTGTATGACTGGTCTCTTATAAAGACAACACTTACCTCGCATTGCATCATGTTTACCATTAAAATAAGTTTTATTGAACACAAAATACTTTTTAAATTATGTGGCATTTTATGAGTTTTACACAGTAGAATTATGATATACCAAAAGGTAACTGATATATGATATTTTTGGGGTAATTATTTATTACATTGTAAATTCACGTTTTGATGTTTTTGTTGTTAGGTACCTATTTCGATGTGATGACTGGCTTGCAACAGATGAGGGTGATGGTCTTGTGGAGCGTGTACTTCCTGTGGAAGAGGAAAGTAGGTCAAATGATGGTGGCGCCCTCTTTAGTAACAACGTCAGTCGCAGCTTGTTCGATGATCATCTTTGGCTATCAGTTGGAATTCGACATACACCTTCTAAGCTAACACGCGTCCGACGCCTAGCTCTGTGTCTCGCTTTACTCTACTTGAGTATGATTGCAAATGCCATGTGGTATGGTGTAGCGGGTTCTGGCCAAGCTGCATTCTCCATTGGACCGATTTCCTTTACTGTGAGCGACCTATACACGAGCCTTATGACTAGTGTCACAGTATTACCTCCAACGCTTATTATTACAATGATGTTCACAAAGTCTGCAAATAAAGCTCCAAAAGGTGGGTAGTATGTCTGAGTGTTTGTGCATGTTGTTATTAGATGTATTTAGTGGCATGTAGGATCTTTACGGTAAGACCTATCATGGGAGCTCAGCCATCTTACATCGAAATCAAAATATTGGAATAGAGAGGTCGTCATTATTCAAGGGCTTCGAATTGTTCAAAACTTCAGCTTAATTAATGGCCAAAAGTAACAAATGATTAATTATCTTTATATGATTATTGTACTCCACTCAAAATATGTTTCCCGACCCCAAGACATGCGGTGAACAAATATATTCGCGGATAGAATCTTATCGAAACTCATTGAACTTCATCAAAGCCTTACGCCTTCCATCACTGCGAAATTACCATCTTACTGCCAAACCTCTACTGAGATACATTAAAAGAGGCACTGTTTAGTATATATTTCCTAAGAGAAATGCATGTTTATTGTAAAAAGCATCTTGGCTGGTTCTTATTAATAAAGACTGAGAGTCGGTGCATAGTGCAATAAAACTAGTGTTGAGATAAAACTAGATTACATAAGGCATGTCCCTTTTGCAGGTTTTATCTTTTATGTGGATTTCTCTGGTGAATTTGAAAACAAGAAACATGTAATACTGATTTCTTTTATTCCTCAAATGTATCATCTCACTTTTTAGGAGAAAAAGGCACAAAGCGAGGCAAGGGGGAGTTGCCATCTTGGTGTGTTTATATTGGATGGATTTTCGTGGTTCTCTCCGTCGCAGTTTGCGCATTCTTCACCATTCTCTACAGCTTTCAGTGGGGTCGAATAAAGTCCACCGCATGGCTTACCTCCTTCCTCTTGTCCTTCTTCCAATCCGTGATCCTGGTCGAACCAGCAAAGGTAAGGCTCAGCTTATTACAGTATACCCTGTTTATTGTGCTCATATGAAATATTGCGCTCAGCAGTCAGCAGCCTTTAATTCTCAGTTATATTTCTCGGTATGGGTGTTGAATGACAAGCTATCATATCAGGCTGTTGTATGGTACTAGCATAAGGATCTGATGTCCAAACAATGATGTTCAATAAATGCGGACTCTAGGGGTGCGCGAAGTACGCCTTTATGAATCTGCTGCAATATTAACGCTGTTTACAGTATTTTAAATGGAATAAAATACAATTTAAATCTTATTCGAGGCCAAATCATAACTACATATTATACATATGAACATTAAAACCTGTGAAACTAGCGATATTGTATCACTAAACTCAAGTCACTGACAACATTCTCACTTTTCACGAATGTTTGTTGAACTACTGGCAATGTTCATCTCGTTTGAATATATGCTTGGCCTGCTTTGATAACTGTAAATAAGCTTAGAATTATTCAGGGAGAAAGAATTGTTTTCCTGTTTGAGATTTTTCATATTGCTATATGACCAATGCTGTCAAAAGAAACATAATTCCTAACGAAATCAGAACATATTATTACTTGGCACAGTCTTTCCGATCTTTGAGTAACCTCTGACGACTAGCAGACACTTCGGTGATAATGTGTTTTTTATTTGTGTAAATGCTTGTCATTGCTGATATTTTAGGTTATGCTGCTAGCAATGTTGCTGTCATTTTTCTTTCGCCGGGACAAAGATACAGAAGATTTTAAACACCTTAAACCAAAAGTGTTTGACATATCTTCATACAAAAGACCTATCGACGAGCCCAAACCTCCAAAACAAGGTAGCTATCCTTTTGAAGTGCAGTTGTCCCCCAGACAATGGTCCTGAGAATACTGCATTCACTGTCAAACTATATTTATTCAAATTGAAAATTTTGTAATAGAGATTAATAATTATCAAGTTATTATAGTACGTCTGGTGTTAAGTCAAAACTAAATTTTCTCCTCCAATGTCTTCCAGAGAAAAAACAGTAGAATCTGAACGAAATATCTCTTCCACCTTTCGTAGGATAATGTGCTTATCAAATGAAACGTGGCCCCGTTGTTCATTATTAAATTGTGGCCATTGATCTAGATTTGAAACTAATTAAGCAGCAAATGTGCTCTGTTACTTATCAATACACTAATGCATGAGACATGTGTTGTATCCATGTTGAAGTTGGTCAGTCGTCATGTCATCAAAAATGTACTGATAATTTGTTAGGCATATTAAGTGGTATTGATCTCAGGACAGCTACTTTGATCTCTACAACTTTCTAGAAAAAAGCAACGTTACTCTTGAAATCAGTTCATATCTGTTTAATCGTATATCATCAATACATCATCATATATAAAAAGGACATGGGTTCCAACATTATCTCATTTTATCAATTATCTTTGTTAACAGATATCAGTCACCTGCAACCAAGTGAGGAACAACTGCGGGAAGCCAGGGAAAAGGCAATGTTATCGAAAAAGATGGTCGAAATCATTAAGGAAATTATATACCATGTTATTTTCCTTGGTTTGTTGGTAGCAGTCATCACTGGCAATCAGAATGTCTGGACATTCAGACAAAACAGAGCCCTGAAGGACTTGTTTGTAGGATCAGACATGGGCAAGGTTTGTGCTATGTGTTTAAGCCATCCCAACATAGAACTTAGAACACAAAACAACGCACAACACAAAAATGGCAAATAAATCAGATGTTTAGTTTTCGTTTATCGCCTTATTGAAGTCATGACTAGTGGTTTTAGGCTGAAGTTGAAACTGTTGAGTGTATTATGAAAGTGCATTAGGAAAGCATTTTATTTTCGATAATGAGTAAAAAAAAAACTCTACTCAATGGCAAAGTGGCCAGCCTGCATGTCCAGAGATATGTATGTATGTATATATATATTTATATATATATATATATATATATATATATATATATATATATATATATATATATATATATATATATATATATATATATATATATATATATATATTTATATTTATATATATATATTTATATATATAGATATACTGTACATTTAATGTTGATACCTTTATCAATCATTTAGGTCGACAACACCCGTAAATTTTGGAATTGGTCCAAGACACATCTTGTGGATAACATGTTCTATGTTAAAGGATATGATGGAAAACGTGTCACTCCATATGATGAGAAATTCATTGCTGATAGGAGTGGCATGAGATTGGGCCCTCCAAGGATGAGACAAGTACGAGTGATTAAAGGTGAGTGTATTATGAATCTTTACATCTTGTTGATAGCGTATTATCCAAGTCGATTATGATCGTATTATACATTCCAATGCTGCAAATAAATAGGACAACGTATATGGAATTGTTCACTTCAATAGTATTACATGCCCTTTTGTCTGATTGTGGTGGCCTCATCACAATTTGTGTCTACGTACAGATTAACAACATACCTAGCTCCGAAACAGTTTGGATTAAGAGAAACACAATATATTTAACTTTATATATAGGTTTTATATGATGAAGATAAAGAAATAGTTTGATTTTTTTTTATTTACATTTGATATCGATCTTTACCATACCTTTATGGATCAATATAAGTGAATATTGTTTTATCCTGAAGGTATCATACATATAACGGAAATATTGATTCACTTAATCGGATGACATATATTATCTTTTAGATCCGTGCCAAATGAAAAAGATTGATGTCTTTGCTAAGAATATTGACTGCAGTCTTTGGTACAGTGATGCGGTAGAAGATCAAAAGGACCACACTGAGAACTGGGGACCAGCCAACAATAGTACCGAATCAAAATCAGATGTCCAAAACAGCTTTATATATCAGTCTGCACAACTGATGAAGGGGGAGACCTACTGGGGGCTCTTGGAGTTCTACCCTGCTGGTGGTTACGTTGCAAATCTTGGCAACAACAAGCAGTCAGCGCTGCCTTTGATTAAAGGACTAGATAAAGCTAACTGGGTTGATCAATTTACAAGAGCAGTCTTCGTTGAATTTAATGTGTTTAACGCAAACACTGAACTCTTTAGTCTTGTCACACTTTTGTTTGAATTCCCGCCGTCAGGTGGCGTATTCGCCACTCCAGGAATCGAAACAGTGGTGCTTTACAGGTATAACGGAGCGGCCGGTCTGGTTGCACTACTCACAGAAATTGCATGCATCTTATGTCTCATTGTCATAGCGATACGGATGATAGTTGCCATAACAAAGCAAAAGTGGACTTTCTTCAGGCAATTCTGGAACTGGGTTCAGATGATGGTCATTGTCCTCACTCTTACTGCCTTTGGAGTGTATATCTATCGCAGTGTATGGACTTCATCCACAGTGGAGGATATGATGAATAACAGAGGTAAAATTAGTGTGTGCAAATTGAACATGTTAAATTTAGATTTGTATACTTAATTTTTATGGTCATCACTTTTTCTAATTGATATAGAGAGTAAATCATGACTAATCAGTTGTAAACAATGGAGCAAACTATGCTCCGGGGGGGCTTTCAGGTACCGAGGGGGGCCCCACCCGCGTTACGTATTTCGAGGAAGAAGGGGTCTTTTTTAAGACCTCCGCATGTCCGCGATTTTGTAAAAGAAGGGTATTTTATTTGTACCCAGGTACGAAGTATGGGGCTCAGGCGCCGGGTGATTCTCGAAGTAACTGGGCTTCCGAGTTTGCTGCCGACAATTGCTGCTGCTAAACAGATAGAGGATTCTAAAATCTAAAGTTAAAATATATGTTCCCGTTCATCCAATGTCAGCGTTTTGATAAAAGAAGGGGTCTTTATTTACTGGAACAGGTCAGCGTTTTTATTAAAATAAGGGTGCTTTTTTGGCCAGAAATCAGTGCTTTAGGGGCATTTTAAAATTTTGATAACGAGCGTATGCGCCCCTCTCTGTACCTGAGTGCCCCCCCCCCCCCCTTTAGACTATGTTCTTCCTAGAAGATGGCAAACACCAAGTCACTAGCAGCTTTTTGCATACCTCAAGCAGTGTTAAAATCTTATGAGAAAGTCAAAACACTCTTCCTCTATATCTTTTGTCAGTATAATATCGTTCATATTGCCTGGTGAAACTGTTGTTAAAACAAAGTCACTGGTAACTTAAAATATAGATGTGCAGTTCCTGTGCACGCCAAGCAAGCCAACCCTCTACCTATAAAATAGCATGTAATGATGAAGCACACTGTAATTCTATCGAATGTGTTCATTGAACTAATTTCAACACAATTATCTATTCACAGGTAAGACCGTAAACTTTCAAAAAGTTGTCTACGCAAATCAGGCGTTCTTGGTTTTACTTGGACTAGCAGCCTTCCTGGCCTACCTACAGATGCTGAATATCCTGAGGTTCATCAAAACGATTGCTGTACTGACAGGAGTCATTAGCCACACTGCTCACAGCCTGCTCCTCATGGGGGCTGCCTTGATGCTGGTTTTCAATGGTTTTGTCGCAATATTCATTACGGTGTATGGGCCTTACCTTAAGGACTTCCGCGACGTGAAATTGACATACGTATCATTGCTGTCGAGCATGCTGGGAAAGTTTGACCAAGTATCACAAGTGGCCATCACCGGGGCAATTGGGAAGTTCCTTTTCGCCGCCTACAGCAGCTGCATGGTGTTCTTCCTCCTCAACCTCTTCGTTGCTATCATCTGTGAAGGGGCGGCAGAGCTTTCATCCGAGTCTGGTCTTGACTCGGATGACTTCAAAATGACAGGCTTCATATTGCAGAAATTGCAGAATTTTCTCTTCTCTACGAAACGACCTCAATTGCCAAAGAAGCCACCAAAAGGTGATTTGAACTGTCATGTAGATCTATTAGTATTTCAGATGTCACATTCTTTGATTTAGATGTATATTTCAATCAAACTCTTTTGCTAGTACATGTGCAATCATCAGCATTACTTATCTTAAATCTTAGCAATCTTATAGTAGACATGTTGATTTCTTTACCAACATTTCCTTTGGTTTGCAGCCTTTGTAGTAGTGAATTCCTGGATTGAGTGTGAGAATATAGATAATCAAGACGGTTCTGCAAGGAATCATGAAATGACTAAAGTAGTGATACGTAAAAGTTCCATCAATTTCACAGTTATTCAACATGTTTCACACGGTCCTGACAACAAATGCAGTCAAATTTAAACGTTGTGATTCATGATTTAACAATCATACAATCTATTTCATATTGAATTTTAGTGTAGGTTGCGCATATATATCCTCTAACCCTGTGGTGAATATCATATTTGGTGCATTTACCTTTTTCAGATCCGCTTGAAGAAGGCATTGACAAACCAATTGTATCACCTGAACAATATGTTTCTAAAGAAGGTTTGTAATGTTAATTAAACAAAATGAAATAAAGTTTATGCCACATAAATAATTACAATGCCTTTCATAATCGATTTCTGCTAAGGGTTTGAATGGTCTATAGTGCTGAATTGTCCGATTACCTTTATAACACACCTTGCCAGTCTATCTTTCACCAGGTATATAAAGTAATACATGTATATATTGCTACATTGCATAAAAATAAATGACACCTCTGTAATGTTTAGGACTTTTGTCTACTTATTTTCTACAAATAGAATGTGTTTGTCCTCAGGCATGCATTATTGGTTGTCTAAAATATGCGGAATTTACAACACACATCCCTTCTGTGATATTTCCATTGATTTCTCTACAGATGAGTGTTTGATCCGTTTGGAGAGACTGGAGAGCATGGTGGAAGGAATGGCCATGCAGTGGGCGACCCAAATGTACCCTGCCCTACTGTTGATGCAGTTACAGCTGGAGCATGTGCGCGGAGAGATACCTAAGACTCTCACACACCTGGTGCAGAAGGGGAGCAATCAAATGGCGCAGTCTCATCGACAAAAGGAAACAACTGTACGAATGGATACAATTCAAGAAGTGAGAAGCTTGTCCGAGCGGAGCGATTCTGCAAACGGTGTGATGAGGCAAAATGCAACGTCAAGCCGCAGCCAGGAGCCAGTTGATATGCTTGCTACAGTTGGAAAGGTTCGACATGAAATTCAGGAACTTATGTCAGATTACAGATCCAATGCCGGCGCCACACCACATAATCAAATGGAAGGACAATCGGAATAGGCTGGCATTTTTAATCAGCGAAAAAGAGTAGAATGCTGTTATTCCAGACTTTATCTTTCTGCTCTACTTAAAAGATTCACTTTTGCTACAAACATGGTCAGACGATTGACATCAATCGATATATCCTTAAATTCGCCAGCCATTGCTGTATGAGATAAAATGTAGATGTCATTTTACTGTAATTGTAGTCTTTAAGTGATATCTAAATATGATGTCTATTTGGGACACATTCTATGCCCTATGAGTATATATTATTGTCATAGACCACTGAAATAAGTCATCACCAGTTGGCATATATCATTGATTGTACCACAGTTGCTTGCCTTCCACCAATCAGAGGCCTCGAAAAGTGTAGGGTTATAGGACTTGTAGCATGGCCTGCTCCCTTCAGCCAATCACAGGCCTCGAAAAGTGTGTTCTTATTTCCTGAAGAACACGGTTAGCTGTCTTTGTCTCACCCACAAAGAGATGTTCACTGACCACAGAGGCTTTGCCCTCTGTAGGAGTGGAGTCCCTGTGGTCAGTGGACACCTACCTGTGGGGGAAACAAAAGCAGGTGAACCATGGTCATTCGGGAAAGCACACTTGCGGAGATACCTTATATATATATATATATATATATATATATATATATATATATATATATATATATATATATATAGAGAGAGAGAGAGAGAGAGAGAGAGAGAGAGAGAGATACCATTATTCTGCACTGAAAATCAACATCATTTTAAATCTGTGCATCTCTGATGTGATAAGACACTACAGGGAAGGCCGTATAGCAGGGTATTCTGTTGGATATTTACACTAGCCGAAATAAAGACATCTAAACATGAATCTACCATGAGGTATGATGTGTACCCTCACACACTGCTCACCCGAAAATCCTACCTTCTCCATTGCCAGAGCGCTAAACTATGTGTCCTATTAACGTCAGATAATCGAGAGGGATCTGCATGCCTCCCATCCCTTATCCTTCACTATTCCTTTCCTGTACTTCCTGTGTTCTGGAGCCTACCTTTCTCTCGACCTGAGATTGCCTGAAGGGAGCTGGCCATGCTACAAGTCAGAAAGAACTACTCGGGACCTGTGGTTTACGGGGGACGACCCTCGGTTCCCCACTCGTGCTGCGCACTTGTGCGGAAACTTGGGTTTTCCCCCATAACCCACGGCCCCTCGTGTTCTTTCTATTACATAACCCACACTTTTCAGGCCTTTGTTCTCTAAGTTGCCTAAACCCAAAGGTGTTACCCAAGGGTATACTTTTCTCGGCCTGTGATTGGTGGAAGGCAGTCAACTGTGGTACAAGCCACATAGACTCCTCGGAAGCTGTGGTGTATGTGATACCCTCGGGGTTACTCGGCTTCGCCTCGTAACACCTTGGGTATATCCCATACACCACAGCTTCCTTGGGGTCTATCTATCACGTGTAATAATGAAATATTGAATTCAAATAACTTAATGATAGTTCAGCCAAAAGCATTTGCAACCTAGTAAAATTATCCAGTATATATTTTATAGATAGAATTACAGAGAGCATTTCCAGGATTAATCTAATTTTTAATTTTCCTAGATATTTCAGATGTGTTATGTGCTCAAACAAATGAATAAATCTAGCTCTTGATAATCGCCTAGTTGTTTATATATGATCAAGACCCTGTTAAGGTAGTTTATGGGGTTTACTGTTTTGACTTCAGCTTGATTCTTTTATGTGTAGAGATCTGCTCTGTATTGCTTTTAAAAACAACTTGTAATTAAGCATGAGGGCACAAAGTATTTTAGAGCGTTATTTATTGTTTTATTTGGTTGTCGTTTAAGGTAGCTTATTGAAAGAATTTCTTTGATTCAGTTTTGCGCTACCCTTGCTTTATTTTGGCAATTCAGTTTTTCTGATGAGAAATACATAACGCACCACAGAGGTAGCTTTTTAGTAGGATGTATGACGTTTGGAATAAAGAAACTGAAATATATGCATAGCATTTCGGAATGGAGCTCTTGTACACAATCATAAACCGTTGACTTACAAATGTGTAGGAATGTTCAATACAGAGAGAAGAGCATTACATTTTATGTTTGAGTTTTACTCCTTTTAAATTTGAAAATCATTTCTTTCAGAATTTTTGTTGAAAACTTAAAAAAATGCCTTTTTAAACTTTTAAATTGCCACATTCAATTAATCTGAAACTAAGTCCTGATTGGAAAATCTGGGATACCGTTCCCTAGGAAATACTCTCATCTGGAGCTTTGCCAAATTCCAAGCAAAAATTTGATATCCAAGATGAATTATTGATGCCACTATGCATTGGTTAAATTCGATATAATAAAAGGGCCAAAAATATTCTGCTTTCACGCTATCTTTTGAGATCAATTTTCATCCATTATAACTGTTACTAGAAAAATCATGGCCGCCATCTAATACATCACTAGATTATATATTGATTACTGATCTTGGAAATATGGGTAATCGACATCAGTAATAATGTTGAAGCATCCCCATTACGTATTATGGTATCATACACTACTGATTTTTTTCGCTGCAAAGAAACAGTGCGCTGGCAGTGCGCTGCCATGATCACGTTCTAAGCAATTCCTTCGTTAGGCGACACTTTTTTTTCCTGAAAGTTGCCATTTCTAATTATAGAGCTCATCATAATAGGACAAGAGGTCGAGTGTTGTGGCAAGCAGGTGTTTTTATTCTCCCTATTTATAAATACTAGTATTGAAAAGTATATATCTATATTCATAATTCTTGTTCAAATATTCGTTATTCATTTTCAATATTTATTATTACGTGCACCAAGACGAGGATTAAGGTAGATTTCCTGCTGGCAACAATCCAATCATTTAGTGAATTAACCTGTAGATGTCAGTGGGCTTCATACACGAGTGTAAGTAGAACTAGAAGACCTTGCCTACGCTTGCGAACATATGCGTTTGCATTTCAACATCGCATTTACAGCCCACTGCAACGACATCAACCCAAACAGCAACATTATTCACAAAATCTATTAACATCTCTTTGGCTCATGACTTACTGTAATATGCGAACAGTCGTTCCTTGTGATTAAAACACATTTTTGTAGGCTTCTTTTTTAACACCTTTGTTTTTGAGCCCTTTGCAAGAATAACACCACGTCACTTACCCTCAAATTTTAAGAACATACCTAATAAGCAATATTACCGTTATAGTCATGCCAAAGTACATGCGATTATTGAAATCCATGATTCTAAAAGAGAAAATACAATAATAGCATTTTCGACATTTTCACAAGTTATTACCTCAAAGACACCACAGGTTTGCTAACTCAAATTTGAATGTAAGGTCAGCAAATGATTCATAGGTGTAATGTCCTTTTGTAAATACATAGACAGAAGACGTTTGTTAACTGGTGCGCAGTGCTAAAAAATCATTAAAAGTGGAATTACAAAAGTAACCCTTTATTTGTCGACTTTTGGTCAAGATAACCCAGAAACAAGCACTTATGGTGCAGTCTCACGCTTTCTGTCAAGAAGTATTACTCAGCATCTATCCTAGTATACGTATACCAAGTTTAAAGATTTCGTTCTGAATAAAGAGCACATTTTTGTTATTCTTGAAGGAAAATGCCCAGAAAGTGTCAAGAAAAAAGTTTCAGTTTTGACATGGTTCTTTAAAAAATCAGCACCCCCTAACTAGGTTAGAAAGACATATTGCTGACTTAAACACAAAACATAAGCTATTGAGGCTGTGTGTATTGGCCTTGTCACATGCGAGATGGGCAGCTAGGTATCTTATATGGGAGGCATCTAGAACTTGTCACAATCGGGTGCACAGAGCACTTCTCACAAGGGATGTACCTAGAAATTGCATTACACAGGGATAACCACATATAGGCACAAATGCACTGAGACTCCCTTTTCTTACCATCCCTTTCCAACCTTTTATACCCTTCTCTTTTCTTTAACACTTCTTTTGCCCTCCGTTTCTAGATAGCACTACAAATATCTTCCCGAATTAACACAACTAACTCTTAAAACTGTTAGCCAACCACACGGCCTTTCCAAAGCACAATCTCTCTGCTCCCTACATTATCTCAACCTTTCCAAAATTGTTCTCTCCTCGTGCATTTGTTTTTTCTATCTTCACCGCCGGGTCCTATACAGCCTCTCTCGACCTACATCTTTTTCTCTTTCTTCGTTTCAAAATACAACCATGTGTGATGTGGTTTGCTGCAACCTAGAGGCACATTAGACAATCACATAAAGAGATGCACAGTGTCTGTAGAGATAGTGTCACCTAGTGGCAAACTATATAGCTAAATGAAGAGATACATTATGTGTGTAGAGGTGCTGCCACCTAGTGGCAAACTATATAACTAAATGAAGAGATACATTATGTGTGTTTATGTGCTGCAACCTAAGGCAAACTAGATAACTAAATGAAGAGATGCATACTGTGTGTAGAGGTGCTGCCACCTAGAGGCAAACTAGATAACCAAATAAAGAGTTACATTATGTGTGTAAAGGTGCTGCAACCCAGAAGCAAACTAGATAACTAGATAAAAAGATGCATAATGTGTGTAGAGGTGCTGCCACCTAGAGGCAAACTAGATAACCAAATAAAGAGTTACATTATGTGTGTATAGGTGCTGCAACCTAGAGGCAAACTAGATAACTAAATAGAGAGATGCATAATGTGTGTAGAGGTGCTTCCACCTAGAGGCAAACTAGATAACCAAATAGAGTGACATTGGCTGACTTCAAGTATGGTGTTATCACAGATGTTAACATCGGTGTTAGTGTTACCAGGAGTGGTAACACGCTACTTGAAGTGATGTGCATATGTTAGGTGGTAACACACATCTATCCCATGATCTGTGTACTAACACAAAATGTAACAGAAAATGTAAGTGTTAATCAGTGAAAGGTGTTGAAGAGAGCATGGTCCCCATATACTTTCTGAAGGCCTTAACAGTAACGGCTTAGGTGATACCACCGTTTTGACGTCAAGTCCTATGTTATTGTTGGGTATAGCTACTGACTCTTCGGCTACTGACTACAAATTGCAGCTAGGTAAAAAGGTTGTCTGAGTATAATCAACTTCATTTCAACAGTTCATTGATGATAATAATAATAATAATTATAATTATAATAATAATAATAATAATAATAATAATAATAATAATAATGAGAATAATAAAGATAATAATGAGATTAATTATAAGTTATTAATGATAATGATTTAAATAATAAAAATTAAATTAATGATAATTTTTATTTCAATTTAGTGTTATCCTTATGAAATATATGATACAAATGATGTTGGGTACCATCTGCTGCTACTGACGACCCACTGCAGCTAGTTAAAAAGGTATAATTTACTTCATAATAATAATCATAAGCTATAAATGATAATGATTTAAACTTAGATAAATAAAAACAAGCGATATGAAACTCGACGTCAACCTGAACAGGCTAGCATCAATGAATAGCCCAAAAGTCGTACTATGCCCATATTGCCAATTTGCTACGCAGGTTTCCCTGTAATATAAACGATATGAGAACCCTGAATGGTTGCTGTTCCTTCCTGACCTCACTCTGATGCCAGAACAGAGTCCCCTGGCATGTCCAGTCTTTCACTATAAAGCGCATATAGTAATGGGTATCTCATTACATATGCGTTCTCTTCTTCATCTAAGACTTGAATAATTAAAATGAAACTAATGATAATTTCTATTTCAAGTATGTATTATCCTAATGAAGTATTTGATATGAATGATATGTGTCTATATATTGAAAGAGACTAATAGCTAAGAATCAGCTTCCCATCATGTTGCTGTTCTTTACTATGACAAACATTATTTGATAGAGTAGGAAACACATCTTCAAAAATGTAACACCATTGCTAACATCTGTGTCGGCCTAGATGTTAACATCTTGCTCTGTGTTGAGGGGCTGGGGTAAACAGATCTGTTAGTGTTACCATGTGTGTTAAATGTAACACCGTACTTGAAGTCAGCCATTATCTGTGTATAGGTGCTGCAACCTAGAGGCAAACTAGATAACTAAATAAAGAGATGGATAACGTGTGTAAAAGGTGCTGCAATTTACAGGCAAATAACATAACTAATTAAAGAGATACTCAATGTGGGTATATGTAGGGTAGGGTAAATATGCACCTTTGCTTGAAAATCTACTTTTAACAAGTGGACTCTTAATCGAGGTTTGATGCTGGTTCTAAATTAATGGATATTTAACCTACACATTCCTTTTGGATTAGTGAATACGATACACCTGTATCCAAGTAAAACTGTCATTGCACTTACTTGGTCTTGATTTTAGCTCAAAGAGTAAGTACATTTCAAATGATCCTTAAAGCCCCCTTCCCACTGTCAAGAACGTCCCGAAGACCATCGCAAGACAGACCAAGAATTTGGAAAGTTTCCAGTTCTTGGAAAAGTTCTGCATGTTTCTTGTTGATTCTTATATGTTCTTTGTTTGTTCGTCATATGTTGTTGTATGTTGTTGTATGTTGTTGTTATGTTCTGGTACCCCCAAGAATCTTTTGGAATGTTCAAAACTTTCTTGGTAGTTCTTGTAGCACGCTTCAATGATTTGAGTTCCTAGTACAGTTGTAACACCTTCTTAACACCTTGGTGTTGCATTGTTGTTGATTCCTCTTGTTCTTGTTGATTCTTGTTGATTCTTCCCCGTTCTTGGGCGCATAATTCTTGCTAAAGATCTGGTACATTCCTGAGAATGTACTAGGAATGAAGAAGAATGTACTACGTAATCTATAAGAACTCATTAACATATTGCCGGATATCACGTGACTGCGCTGTAAGTAGGTCACCACAAGTAAACATGTCGGCCCAAGCACGACCACCGAGACGTGCTATGGCGACTTATTCAAGAAAATAATTCTCCAATAGGGGTACACGGATTAAAAGAGTACCCAAAAAAGATGTCATAGCTATCAAGGAACCAGAGGATAGCAACAGATGTGGTGAGGAAAGCGAGATTGGCGATTAATCAGCTGACAAAGCCGTGGAAAAAGGTAAACAATCCAAAGCCGTGATTGCCTGTGCAGATCCCTACCAGATTTTCAGAATGTCTACCTCCGATTATGACTCGGAATGGAAATCTATGATGAAAATGGCGAAACCTAAGAAAGAAGGAACAACTCAGACATCACACCAAACAAACAGGATAATGAAGTGGCGGTAAGGGATCTACAGATTGATATTCCCTACGAAAATGCTATTGTGGAATATGTTGAGACCAACAAAGATAATGGACATAATGATAATATACAGCCATGGATACAGAAGATAGGACAGTATCGAAAGATACCACCACCTCAATCCCTGAAGAAACGGACGGTGATAACAGTTCTACTGAAATCATGGCTGTTGCTGATGTGCATGTGGATCCTCCAGTGGTGGAGGACACAGAGATATATGATGAACCACCCAAAGAAATCCCCAAAACAGTTAAGAAGGGTGCCAAGTCTTCAGCCAAAAGACTTACTAAGAAAAAGACCCAACCTGATGAATCCGATCCAAATTCATTTGATGTTGAAACCGAGATGGACCTGGCAGAATGGTACAGGGAGAATGAGATTTTTCATAAATGATGGAAGTGGGAAGTAGGTCAGTGTATCATGTGACTTGACCCCAAATTGACATAATAAAACAGTTGAAGTTCATTGATTCTTGTATATCATTTTTTATTCCTAGTGTAGCCTTACAACAGTCATAGTATGTTCTTAATACGGTATTTTATGGTCTTAGTACATTCCTTGTAGTCCTGCCTTGTTCTTATTTATTCCTAATACATTTTTCACAGTTCTGGAAATAATCTTAACACTTTCTTATCATATTCTTGGACAGTTTTAATACTTTCTTCAAACAGTCCTATCACCTTCCTAGAACAGGCGTACTTTAGTCCTAGCTCGTTCTGCATGCACCAAATCCTATTTTTTGACAAGACTTAACAAGAAGTTTGCTTTCAAAAATTAAACTTCTAAATTCTTCTTAAGTTCTTGTCTTGGTTCTTGACAGTGGGAATATAGCATTGCATTCGGCAATACTCTAGATTTATTTAGATGGTCTCAAGTATAATTACTAGTATTTATTGAACCAAAGCGTATTTCAATAATGAAAAAATGCTTAAAGCGTATTTCGATAATGAAAAAATGCTTGTTAAAAATAAGTCAAGTCGATTTTTGAAGTTACCATGCACCTACTTAAATAACATAATTGAATAGTGAAAAATGTTTTTGAAGAAGTGCAATCATACTTGAGGTATGCTAGAATTAACGTGCACGGTGCAAAGAATGACACACTATTGTGTCGGTTTTAGGACGGCTTTAAATCTAGCCAAATATTGCTTTTTGATTGATGAATGTTCCCAAACTGAGCTGTTTCGTAGTAGGTCACCGAATTACTTAAAGTTTTTTGATTAGGTGGAGCACTGTTATTATTTAAGGCACCTTTTTCATACGCTTATCAGTTGCATTAGATCAAGCGATCTGTGGATTAACGTACAGGATTGGATTAGTTCTCTAGGAATGGAAGATTACTACTTACCAAACAGAAAAAGATGTTGGGAGACCTAGTAAACCCTTCTCAAATTAATACGATCGAAATTAAAATGTTAAAGTCCTTGTCCTAGAATGGTCAAGGCTGATGTTAAACAAGTTTTCACACATGACAGACATAAATATATAATCGATAACAAAATACATATATTTGAAAAAATATGGTCTTAATTGCTTGAGGAGTTCAGTGACATTACATGATATGATGTTACATTCCAGGTCCCGTTACTCATGCCGTCATCTGCACTGTATTTTCTTTGCTTCATTTTACTTCAAGTAGTTTTGTACCGTATACATCTTTTTGTTGCACAATTATCTATATTGTTAAAGTTTTGATGATTGGCAAGAACTGAAAAAAACAATTAAACATTAAAACGTCTATCTATTTTTCATTTGTATATATCTATATTATAAGACAGAAGGCCCTATCCTTTGCAACGGGTAAACTCCGTTGCTACACCCGTTTCCCCGTTTCCCCTTCATTGCTATCATCTGTGAAGGGGCGGCAGAGCTTTCATCCGATTCTGGTCTTGACTCGGATGACTTCAAAATGACAGGCTTCATATTGCAGAAATTGAAGAATTTTTTCTTCTCCGCGAAACGGGAGCCAAAAAAGCCACCAAAAGGTGATTTGAATTGTCTGGTAGATCTATTATTATTTCAAATGTCACATTTTTTGCGTTAGATGTATATTTCAATCAAACTCATTTGCTAGTACATGTGCAATCATCAGCATTACTTATCTTGAATCTTAGCAATCTTATCGTAGACATGTCTTGACTTCGTTATCAACATTTCTTCTGATTTGCAGCCTTTGTAGTATTAAATTCCTGGATTGAGTGTGAGAATATAGATACTCAAGAAGTTTCTGCAAGGATACCTCCTGTATTGATTTATATCTACGGTATTGGTCTGTGGTACAAATAACATGTCTACTCCTAATTTTATTCAATCTGTCTTTTTATCTTTCTGGCCGTTACTCTTGGTCTCGAGGCTTACACGATAGTGGTGTCCTCTAGTGACAAAACGTTAAACCAACTGTCTTATGCTTGCTGTGCTCGAATACTGAGTGTGTGTACTCCACGATTTATGGCCCTGTATATCCATGCATAGGAATCCATTGTTCAGAAGTTGAAATGTGGAAAATGCAAAATCAGATTTCGTTTTACTCATAATAAGAATACATCGTTCCTTGTTGAAGGGCCGCACAAATCCATCACAAAAATGCCATTAATTGCAATAAAGACTGGGCTTGGAAGTTTACTCACTTAGCAATTCTATTGGGATCATTTCATGTGGATCACTATTACACAATACCATTAAGGTGTAAGTCAGGTAAACTGCGCATGATGCAGCTTGTTAAGTATGTTTCATCAGTTGAAAGCTGGCAACCAACATGAATTATAAATCAAACAATTGACCCTGTCCTTTTAAGATAATGCTACATTGTTATGCGTATTGTATTCAAGTCCTGACTCTTAACCTGTCCCAATTCTGAAACGCTGCTCTGTTTAAACATATTAATTTACATGTACACCTTATATTCTCAAACATGCTGAGGCACTAAAAACATGGGGTATTGACCTGAATCGACTTGAACTTAAGTGCACTACAGTGTGAATACTCTGGCGATATCTAGGCCATATGTCTACGAGTTGGCTGGACGCTAATGTTCATACCCGGCGGTAGCGCAAACGGCAGCAGATGTAACTAATTGAACCTCAGAATAGCAAGTTCATAGCACAGGCAAAATTGGATTGCGAAGCTTGCGATGCCACAAAGTTAACGACATGTAAAGGCGTATTGATATACTTATAATTGTTCATTTATTTGAAAAGGCATTAGATTAAAAGATCAAAAACAATTTTTGAGCTATTTTGGCGCTCCTTATTGGGTTCTAACGACATTCCAATGATGCCGAGCCTTTGGGAGTAGTTAGACAACAGGCGCCATATTTGATTTGGACATTACACCGGCTTGCATGACGAAGGTAGATACTAATCAGTTTCTGGCCGTATTTAGATATGTGGGGTCATTGATAAACGTGGCCTAGAGGTCCTTTTCAAAGATTTACTCCGTTTGTCAGTCACGTAAATGGCAAGACTAAACTCGGAAAGCTAGGAACGATCCCAAATAGAGTTACGGGATTTCATTAATATAGTTTTCTTTTGAAACGGCAATATTGGCACAAGTAGCCGCGGCGTAATGGATAGAGTGCGTGCCTAGCAGATACGGGATCGCGGGATCGATTCCGTCTGCCCGCGACTATTTTCATCTTTCCATCAGTCCAGCGCATCGTGAGGTACTTAGAAATGTTAACTTCTCTTACTAACTGTGGCATTATTTTTATTTCACTTTACTTTACTAAAATGAATTGTTGGTCAAATCCGCTGATCCGAGAGAGAATGTCTGCCTGAATCGCCGTTCGCTATAAGGGCCGATGACTTAATGTTGGGCCTTGACTAAAAACGATCTTTTATCTTTGAGTTATAATAAACATTTCCACAGTTGTGAAGTTGGGAATTTCTTCGAGAAAATCTATAGTTTAATGGATGTAAGTAATGCCTAGCCTTCACATAAAAATTGAGCTCTGTGAAGTTTAAATGGTGTAAGTATTAATTTATATCTGTTGATGAAGGAAATGTTCCATTAAGTTCCCTATGACGTTGGTGTTGTCACTTGCATGCACACTTGCTGCACATGACTATTACTTTATGCAACTCCCAGCCATTTACCTTCTATCTGCCCTTTCACACGTCCCTACGTGCTGGTCAGTGCCCTATCCATGTGCCTACCACCTGTACTTTGGGCTTGGATCCGTGCGCCCGCCACTCACTTTTTGGGCGCACGGATCCTTACTACATTGACAACTTCTACTCCTCCAGCGGCCTTAAGCGCATTGCCGCAACACTTGTCTTCCCCCTTCTCTGTAATTGTACTGTCCTCCCAGTACCTCTTTCAACGGGGCCCTATCTGGGTCACATCAGAATACTGCATAATATTTAGGCCATGCCATAGAAAGCTTCATATAACCCTGTACGGAATATAGATTAAGAGTAGAGTGTACAGTGGTAATTGCAAAGTAGGGCAACAAAGCCATTTGATTATCGTCACTTCATCTGCCATAGTATAAATATAGTTTATTGACTGTAGTTCACACTACAAAAGTCTATATGCATTAGTAAGACTAATTTTTGACTAACCAGATGTAAGTGGTGAAGGAAACTGGAGTAAATGGCGAATACAAAAAAAGCTAATGATAGACAGCGATATGTTAGTGGCAAAGCCGTAGATCACTCGGCCATGCGGGCCGGCCATGTCATATTGTCGCAGCATGTGGGAGGTCATTGTTGAACAAAGAAAGTTTCATTCTATTTACAAATTCACGACACTCATGTTCACAGAGGAAAACAGATGTTTCGGTATAACCTCTGCTTAGTAATTTATAAGGTTTTTCTAGCTGAAATTTCAGTAAAGTATTTTATGAATGGTCACAGTGAGGCCATCGATTTAAGCTAACGTCAAATGCATTAAGGTGCTTCAGTACACGGGGGGCCACGATCTCTTTTCAATTGGCCGCAGACGAAGTCCAGCCGTCTCGACCGCAGACATTCCACTTGTAAGCCAGGGCGCGTTTTTTCAACACATTCATGCCAGTGAGCCTGAACACTGACCTGCTTATAACCTTGTGATCAGAGCAATTGTAAAAATATTCAAAAGAGAACTGTTGGTCGAAATTAATTACAACTGTATAAGAACCGTAGATAAATGAAATAATATTTCTTTTCCAAGCCCTATTATTGTACGGCCGAACCCTAAGTTTATTTTGGGTCACATATAACATCATTCTAATTTTTTAAACATTAAAATCTACTGCATCAAATAATTTGGAGTGGTTAAAAATCAAATACGAGAAGAGAGATTCAGGAGAAATGATCCGTTGTGTGCGCATCCTAAGCAAATACTAGTAGGTCACTCGCAATGTCAAACAACCTGGAGTCTAATAGTCAAACAACATTTGGTTTACTGTTGCATAAAACGAACGCAAGTGACTGACAGTGGAAACACTAGATGGCAGCACCAACCTAATACACACGTGTGCTGTTTTGGAAATTTAAGATAAACAACAACTCGAAATTCCAATTTTTATTGACGTATGATGTATGTTACATCACTGTGCACAGGCATACCACAATAGTGAATAGAGAGGCATTCGTTAACTCGAGTATGGAGTGGTGTAGCGTGTCGTACGACAGTGCAGGTAATGCAAATGGCGACCGAATCAGTGATTATACTACACTTGGTCACTTCAGGCATGGACTGTATAGAGTCGGCAGCATGATATGAGTTTATTTTGCGGTATGCCTGTGGGTATGATTACAAACAAACCCATATTGGATTTCAAAAACCTTACTGTTGCATAATTTGGTCGTCAAATCTAAACGTTTGGATGTTGTAATTTTCCCTTTATTTTGATCAATATTTTCGTTTGTTTGGCACTATCCAGCAGTTTAATGTTATGGTTTTCATGCAGGTTGGGTGTCTTCGTGCTCTGCACCTATGAATTATATAGACCCTCTGATATGATGGGCATACAGCCTGATACAGGCTGTATTCTAGGGAAGTCGGTTAACACTCTTTAAGCCCCTACTGAAGCACCTTAAGCACCATTAAACTCTTCGAAGACGGACACTTTAAGATAACATGGCAATGGAAATTAAATGTAATAGTTATTGCATCAAATTAAGATGCTTGACTATTGTCTTTTGTCCTGTCTATTTACTCACACATGGCAATCAGTGTAGACGAGGACGTGTACAGGTGTTGGAAATGTATTTGATGCCCATGTATGATGCAGCATGGCAAATTGTATTCAACAGCTAAACAAATATGGACCAATAATATCGCGTTACACTGTAATTTCTATACGTAATATGTCAATACACGATGGAAATCCAGAACGATTTGTTTACTAATACCTGCCCAGGTTCAAGGTGACATTCCTTGAACAATGACATCTAATGATAACCCTGCACTGCTGGTGACTAATTTCTCAGAATAATATAGTGCAAAAATGCTGAGAAATGCGGGATACTTATACTGGTATTCATCTGATAATACTTTAAGCTTTCACATGGTTATTAATATAACAGGCGTTCGTCAAGATATTTTCAGTCGAGTGTTTCGGATAGAATTATTCCCAGCAACGAAAGGGTTAACCTTTGGTTTGGAGGATGTGGTACATACATTGATAGCCTTCTCAGACTGCATTTTAGTTAATCGCAAGGAGAGGTCAAGGTATGTTATCAAGGAAGGTATTACCATAGGTGGTTTTGTTTGTAAGTATACTTTCCCATATAGAAAGACAAGTAGAGTACAGTTCAATTTATCTAATTAATCAGAGAAGTATTACTAAAAAAACATAATAGCCAAAACGAAATTATCCAACACCATCGCCTTGATTGCACCTAGGAATAACGTTATGGCTACTGAGGAGATACATCAGTAGAATTGCTTCACAGGATACCTATTATAATTGATAACAGCTGTTACTTTCTTATACTTTCTTATTGTGCATTGTTCAAATTGAATAGATAAACTTAGTGAAAAGATGTACCTCTTTGCCTGTAGATATATAGAGAGAGCAGTTCCGAACAAGAGAAAGGGTTACTTAGCTGTCTTTTAAAAAATAACACAAAGGTAACTGGTAATGATTTAAACATATTATGCACCCCAAAAGATATATATCTAACTCACATTGAATGTACTGATCAAAGAAGACAAACAGGGTTATTCTATCAGTTATGTCCTGGCGCAAAGACAATCTGTTCTGGTGCACAGCACTTTTAATGGCCAACAAGCGACTCATGGTTGAAAGAATTCACAAGGTGCCACTGCCATGTAAACCTTCATATCAGTCATATAGGCAAGGATCAGTGAATGGTCAATGTAATTGACTTGTTTTAAGAAACCTTTATCAAAAGTAGCTGATACAGCAAGTATCAAAACTCCTCATGTACAAGTATGTACTGGTGGGGATGGATGGTAGATGGTATTTACAGGAAATTGCAGTTGTAATTCTAATCAACTGAGATTTCATTTACCTAGTTCATTCATGGAAATGGTGCTACCCCTAGTCTGGAACTAACTAGTTCCTCATTTAAGTCCACCTATGATTATTTATATGATATGTTATGTATCTAATACATGATATGAAATAAGCTTGAATGTACGTTGTGCGATTTTCTATTGAGAAGGCATTTTATAGGACACTCGCTAGCCTGAAATGTGATAAAATGGTCACCATTTTAAAAGTCAATATAACTGCTGAAATTGACAAGGTTTGATATTTTAGAGGTGTAATAGAGGCTATTGAAAAGAGCTTATAGGTAGCGATTAAAGTTTCAACTAGAACCTTTGGGATTTGGGTATGATAAAAAATAATAATACAGTACTGTAGCAGCAAGCAATTCTACCTGCTAAAGCAAAGGCTTAAGAAGAATCATTGCTGATATCTCACATTCTATAAAAAAAAATTCCATGGGCAAGGCATCTAGAGTAATCCTATAGTTGAATAGGAATAATTGGGTTTAACATCACTTTCAACAGCGTAGGTCATATCGCGACAAGATAGAAACCCGGTAGTGGGAAGAAATTCCCTTTCAGTTGCAGAAGTACCATAGACAGCTCTCCACAACACAACACATGTATATAGCGACCATCCCAACCTGCCTGGGGATCCATCAGAGACTAAAACATGCGAACTCACGCTCTGGAGCCAGGCAACACTAGGCCATGGCTGATCCCAGATTGAAGATGTGCAGCTATTAGCCTGACTTGTCATCTTAGCGAATTACATTCAGTACATTGTACACCTAATGACCACTTTGTGATTTCTCTTCACCTAATTGCAATCATATCAACTTAACTTTGGGCTCTAACCTTAATTCAGTATCTAGACCTTGAGAGTAAAAGCATTACTTTTGGAGAGATTCTGTGCTTGAACTCTTACTGCCCTGCAGATGATTCAAAATCACTTTGTGACTCACTTCTCACTGAAACATATCCTTCAAATACAAGCCATATAATACAAGGGGTGACAAAAATGTCTCAAATGAGGCATAAGAAGTCATAACTCATAAGGATGTGCGTGTTGTTTACTTTACTTTTCGGTCTTAAATGGAGAAAGTAATATAATATTACTTATTACTTTTGAGGTCAGTCTTGGGGAATGATTTCGATCGGCGGGTTATGTGAAACAAAATTAACTACACAGGGCCTATAAACTAAAAGAGGTATGTTATCATATTTGTCTGAAGCCATACCATATGCTTCTTTTCACTAAAAGGGGTATAGAATCATATTCTTTGAAATCGATACTATATGGAACATTATTCTTTTAGATCCCTGTCATATGCTTTTTTATATCTCATTACTAAAAGAGATATGGAATCCTATTTGCCTCCAACCATGTTTTTCGTCCTGGTTGCCGAGGATTGACAAGAACATCGTTCATTGGATGATGCTCCTTAAAGCATATTGAAAAAGATCAGAAACTAAACCAGCCTTATAACCATCATAATTACTCCAGAATGGTTTCTTAAGTAGTTCAGGCTTGAAACCGTCTAGGAGGTACGCCCAGCAGCTAACAACATTGGCAGGGTCCTCTGGTGATGGTTTACTCTCAATGGCTACTTGACGCCTAATGTAGAATTGTGGATGTCCCTCTACGCCATCAAGGAAACAAAGCATGTCAAAGTCAACCAGGTAGATCTCGCCCTCCACGTGCTGCAAGATAATAATAATAATAATAATAATAATAATAATAATAATAATAATAATGATAACAATAATAATGATTATGGTAATAAAAATAATAATAATGATAATTATAATATCAATGATAATGATAGTTTAAAATTTGACATGGGGCCTGTTTCACCTATAATGTTCAAAAGTGCATTGTAATATAGTCAGTGTCTAATGTCTAATGTAATGAGAAAGACACGGTGTCAAGAATCAAGGCACAAGTCATACACAGACATTTCTGGTTGTAATGAAGATAACCGTGTAACCTGCCTGGACTCATTGATATCTAAATTACAAATCATTATCAGTTTGGAATGTAGGTAGATCACCGTTTTGCTTCCCTCTCTTTTGATATTGTGTTTCTCTCTCTGACATCTTGTATCTTACTCTCTCACTCTTGGTTCTATGCCTCACCATATTGGTTCCCCTGGTGCAAATGGCATGCCATACTTATGGTCTATTATTGGTTAATCGATGTCAGACATGTATCACTCACTTAAATTGTGATACCAATCACTCTGCACCATAACCTACGCTGCCCTCGAGGATCCACCAATGTGTTTGTAAAAGGTTTATCTTTTCACTACCAGGATACGTAGGTGATTATCGGTCCTTGAATAACATAAAGTAAATTTCCACGTATGTTATTGACTTACTTTTCCAATTCCCTTGGCATTGAGTAAGAATGGAATGTTGTACCGGGATGCTGCAACCAATGGATAGGCATCGACTGTGACACCTTTACTCTTGAAACGTACTATCCTTCCAACCTCTCCCAAAAGTGTGTGATGTAACGGTTGACCTCGTTTGAAAGTTCCGTAGATAAATACTGGATACAAGTATGGATTTTCAAACCTAGTCATAAGAAAATGATTCAAATAAACCCTTTTCTCGCTCACACCAGGATCCAAAACAATAAGAGGAACAAAAATGATTGATTAATGAATACCAGTACTAGTATTTAATGACATCCCTACGAGAGCTGATAGGATATAACATTATGGTGAAGTAACCAAATCAGCATTAATCAAACAACATTCATTGATTCCCCATAAACAATGTCTCAAGAAAGATATTCAATACCTCTTGCAGAATGATTTTATAGAACCTATCAGCAAGACTGGAGCTTGTCATGTATTTTACTCACAAAACGTGACGGTTCATACATAATCAGTATTGACTACAGAAAAGTGAACTAAGACTGAGTCTTTACCAAGGATTGATTGCCAATTGTATTGATGACACTTGGCTCGCAAAATATGTGACCAATTTCAAACTTTTGAAACGGTATTGCAGGAGCGGATCCAGCCCTAAATTTGACTGGTGCCAAAAGTGAAAATGTCCACTGAGCACCGTAGGTCATTGGCAGTAGCGGCCGGGGGTCTGGGGCCGCTCAAGGCCCCCAGAAGCCCAAGGATTATTGATGCTCTAAGATGCATTATCAGCCATTCCTGGCACTTGAAATTATGAATTTGCTGGACTTACTTTTCAAGAAATTTAATTTTATCTCTACTATTTCTTAGTCATACACTGAACCACTCATTACTCACTACTGATTTTTGCAATGGATTTCATAATACTAATTTATGGGTAAAATATTTCTTTATTTCTGAAAATGTAATGATTGCTTACATATTACACTTCACATTCACTATCCCCACAGGGCGGGGGTAGTGAATACCTCCAAATACTCCTTAAAAGATATCCCATTTACATGTTTTTTACGTGCCCAATCGGCCAGTTGACAAACAAGTAAAATTAGATCTTATCAGTGTGCAAATCAACACAATAAAAGTTTATTTTCAAATTCATTTTTCAATTTTTGAATGCCCACATGGCTAGAAAATATGGTTCACAAGATGTGCACTATGCGAAATGGGGCAGAAGGTGAGAACACTATCGCTGTAGATGATGTTATTCTACATTAAGATGGTTGGGAAAGATATATTCTTGGCAGACAAGACTTCTTCAAGAGAGTAAGTAATGCAAATTCAACTTTTGATCAATGGGGGTCAAGTACTAGTGTGATTCATTGATGCAAAAGTGGAAACTATCACTGAATTTCCCATTCCATAGGGAAAAATAGGAGTTATGCATGTTTCTGGTATGACCGGATATTACAGAAAATATTGTCAACATCTTTCATCAACTGCAATGGGGTGGATTAACCCTTATAATATTTTTCCAAAATATTTGATCAACAGCTGAAAGAAATAACTCACCAATTGAAGAGGAGGGTCTAGATATGCATATTGGCAATTTCATATTTTGAAGTTTAGTACCTGATAGATTTCAATTTTGAGTCATATACATTCCAGAATATGTTGTTCTCAATTAATCATAAAGATGATAGATGGAAACCATGTACTATGCTTTTTAACAATTTTCTAAAAATTATCTTATTCAACAATGGACCAATGTGATCAGGGCCATGCAGATATGTTACTCAGTGAAAGATAAGTTTTCGCTTTTGTCTTACTTTGGTAAGTACTGTTATGTTCTATGGTTGTTGGATTACTCAATTGTTGCAAAGGTCTGATCATATCCCCATTTTGCAATATGGTTAACACATTTTATGACATATATGCTGTGAGTCTCAATGCTGATGGGTCAATAAGTGTCAGATATGCAGCAGTTCACATTATGCAGATTTAATTTCGAACATCTGAATTCGACACCCCCCTTAGCGCACTGCCATAAATATTATCACCACTTAGCCTGCAATATGATATGTTTTATTGTTTTTTAACCAGGCAAGAGCAGGTGATACATTTGTAAGATCATGTTAGAAAATGTGGTCCAGCTACCTACCCACCCTCAGACATATGCCTTTGGATTGATGTCAGGGCGGACTACACTTTCTAGCAGGGTGTAACTAATAATATACCTAACCTGTGCTGTATTTGTTTTATACAGTCGCTCCTCTTTGTGCCCCCACAATGCTCCATGCTTCCAGTCTGGAATGGCCGCGCATGTGTACCATCTGAATCATAATTGTCAAGGTGTGGTTCTTGGAGCAGTTCCGGTTTGGAGTTTGTTAGGACATAACATTAGCATTGAAGAGATGGGCTTCCATCATCCTCTGATACTTTCTGCACTTGAACTTCGATGAGCTCTCGAGTGAAAACCTCAGGATACCTATGAAACGTCTCAATGGTTGCAAACATCGTGGAATCCAATTCATACACCTCGCCCTTGATTTCCTATAACATAAACTGCCGATATAAATGTGTATATGTATGCGTATATATGTATATACATATATATATATATATATATATATATATATATATATATATATATGTATATATATATATATATATATATATATATATATATATATATATATATATATATATATATATGTATATATATATATATATGTATATATATATATATATATATATATATACATATATATATACATAAAACGTTCAATAACTTCACAAAACTATTATAGTATGGTAACTTATGAGCAATGTATCATAATTCGCATACTTAAAGGGCAAATGCACCACCATGATGATTTAGGTTCAAATGTGCCTATACGTGTCACCTTTTAAATAAGACCTCCCGCAAGTCTGTCCTCCTCAGCACTCCTCAGATATGGCTTATGAAAGTTAGTAAAAAACTGGCCTGAGTCTGGGCATAGGGGCTGACATTACAGGGCAGGGCACAAATTTAAGCCCGATTTTGATTGGTCGAGAGATATCAGTGGCAGGAAGTGACTGCCAGTCCTGCTTCTGATTGATTGAGAGATATCAGTGGCTGGAAGTGAGGAGTGCTGAGGAGGACAGACTTGCGGGTGGTCTTATTTGAAAGGTGACACGTATGGGCACATTTTGAAACTAAATCATAAGGATGGTGCATTTGCCCTTTAACTGTCTAATTTTGGGGATGCTTGTGCCAAGTTATGGTTATCTTACAAGAAGCAATATGGCCGCCGTCATTGTACATTATACGCTATCATATATATATATATATACATATATATATATATATATATATATATATATATATATATATATATATATATATATATATATATATATATATATATATATATATATATATATATATATATATATATATATACATGGCTTGAGTCGGATTCGAACACAGTAAGTTTGCCAATGACGTAAGTAGTTGAACAGTCAGTATGAAAGTCCCTAGACCTAGGGTGACGAGGTAATCCCAGATAACATCTAACTGGTTATTTAGAGATTGTTTTATGATGGTAGAAGTCGGTTAGTTTTGTTACATAATTGACTAATTGTTACATGATTGATAGGCCCATAAGAAAGCTATGGTGTAAGTGAGATACCCGAGGTTTTACAAGGCGGAGCCAAGTAATCTCTCGAGGATTACATACACCCTAGCTTCCGAGAGGTTTATGTACATGTACATTGTAGCTTGCACCACATTCATCTCACTCGGTTGATATATAATACGCATTTTATTGTCCGGTATGTAACGTATTGTTATTCATAGAGCTATTCGTTTTTGAAGAAAAGCAATGATGATTAACCCTTCCAATGCTGAGGCTACTTTCATCCATACCACAAGGTAGCAAAGATCTTTTTAAAACCTTTAAACCCTGTCATGCTGGTATTCATTGGATAACTCTCGCTCAGTACTCTCAGATGAGTACCTATTTGCCAGGGTTTCAGTCATTTAAAAAGTCTTTTGCAACATTTTGCGACTGCCAAATTAGCCACCAGCAGCATAAGTGTTAACATTAAGGAGACATCGGAATCTAGAATGTGAGCAAGGACCTTTCACTACGTGTATATAGCTCTCTGATGAGAGGATGCATTCTAAACCACTACGTGTATATAGCTCTCGGATGAGAGGATGCATTCTAAACCACTACGTGTATATAGCACTCGGATGAGAGGGTGCATTCTAAGCCACTACGTGTATATAGCTCTCGGATGAGAGGATGCATTCTAAGCCACTACGTGTATATAGCACTCGGATGAGAGGGTGCATTCTAAACCACTACGTGTATATAGCTCTCTGATGAGAGGATGCATTCTAAACCACTACGTGTATATAGCTCTCTGATAAGAGGATGCATTCTAAGCCACTACGTGTATATAGCTCTCGGATGAGAGGATGCATTCTAAACCACTACGTGTATATAGCTCTCGGATGAGAGGATGCATTCTAAGCCACTACGTGTATATAGCCCTCGGATGAGAGGATGCATTCTAAGCCACTACGTGTATATAGCTCTCGGATGAGAGGATGCATTCTAAACCACTACGTGTATATAGCTCTCGGATGAGAGGATGCATTCTAAACCACTACGTGTATATAGCTCTCAGATGAGAGGATGCATTCTAAACCACTACGTGTATATAGCTCTCAGATGAGAGGATGCATTCTAAACCACTGCATGTTGAGTTGGATTGTGTTACTATAAGCTAGGTCACGACAGAAAAAATTATGCTCAGCCAATTTATAGGGTATACGTTAACGAAGATTTCGTTGAAGATCTGTTCGGAGTACAGATTCTACATCTACATACCTTTCCTAGCCCTTGTTCAGGGAGAAGAAGAGGTGCGTTTATTTGAGAGCCAATCACTAAAGGCCATTGGTCCACCGTGCGTCCACTACCAATTAATGTAGCATCCCCATTTATGACATTGGTCAGTACTGAATGGTTAGGTTGTCCACGCTTAAGTGTACCATAGAGAAAGACTTTCCTGCACCGGTCCATTGTTGAGGGACCCAATGCCCTGTCTAACAGCCGATCGTCAGTTATCTGGTCGGGAATCCACACTGCACACTGCAAGCTTCACTGCCAAAGTGATTGCCGCATACCGATTCGGTTCACATGACGAGAAAGTCTCACTACTCACACATAAGCATACTGCAAAATATTTACGGCCATGCACCAGAAAGCTACATAGGACCGTATAGGTAATTAAAAAGTAGGACACTGGCAATAAAACTATTTCGACTATCATCACTTTTTCTGTCATAGTTAGACTAATTTATGACTAACCAGATGTAAGTGGTGGTAACAAAGTACCTGGCCACAAAGAAGGCGAACGATAGACGGCGAGGAGTTAATGGCAAAGCCTTAGACCACTCGGTCATTAGGGCATGCCTGGCTCTCGGGTCACATCTGCAATGCTTCATATTGATAAGCTATCTTTCGTCGCAAAATGTAAGAGGCCAATTTTGAGCATAAATACATGCATTTTATTTATAAATTCACAACACTCATGTTACCAAGAGGAAACACAAGAATCATGTCAAGGTTACCTCTCCTTAGTGTTTAAGGAAGTACATGTACTTTGTGCTGAAATTTAAGTATTGATCTGTTTATGAATGGTCTCAGTGAGGCCACCAATTTGAGCTGAAATCAAATGCATTGAGCACCATTTCGTTCCTCGAATAATGTGCTTAAAACTGCTGAACATATCATAGAGATGGATGACCATAGTCTATTTTCCTACAACCTGCTCATCTATTGCCTATTTTACTCACAAATGGCAATTAGTGCAGTGCAGAAAAAGAATTTGTTTGATGGGATTGATAATGCCTCATGTCCATTTGCGATGCAGCATGGCAAAGTTTATACAGCAGCAAAACAAAAATGGACCAATGATAATGCCCCATTTCATTCTTTTAACGAGATCCTGCAAAGCCTAAACTACCAAGAAGAAATAATGGACAAATTTGTTGTTGTTTGAAAATTCAGTGAGCAGTCAAGCGTATTATTTTGTTTAACCAAAGATACACAAATATGCTATGAATATAGTTTAAGATTAACATCAAGCAACATAGAAAATAAATATGCATGCTGACACTAATGCAGTCCCATGGACTAGCTTCACACATATCCTGAGTGTTTTATACAATGTTTGCAAACATCGCTTGATTATTGTATACAATGTATATAGAAATCTAATTGAAAGTTGTTTGTTTCTTTAAAAATCAGGTGATGCAGCTATTTTTTGAGCATTTTCATTTGTTTATTGCTTTTTTATTTCAACAATAACACAGGACTATTATTTTACACAGATGTTATGATAAATAACCTGTGTGTGCCAATGTGCCTTTAAGCAAACATTCAGTTGGATAGAAGTATTCCCATTAACGAAAGGGTTAAAAGGTTGGATAATGTGGAACATTTACTGATATCTTTCTCAAGCTGTATTCTTGTGAATCACAAGGATAGGTAAGTTATGTTATCAAGAAAGGTATTACCTTTGGTATTTGTGTTTGTAAATATACTTTCCCATATGTGTATATATAAGTAGCAACTTAGGGCGTGTTGTGCTAACGAAGTATAAACTTGATTTAGCAAACTCTGGTCTAAGAGAGATACCAGAAGATGCTTTCGCTACTTTCAATTACTTTTGAAAGTAACATATTAGAACTCAAATTTCTTTGAATTGGTCTCAGTACTATTACTATTACAATTATGAAATGTGATATGTTACGATTAGTTTTATTATTTTTCCAACCATAGGTTCATGTCCTGAAGCAAAGATAATCGATTCCTGAGCACAGCACGTTTAATGGCCAACATGCGATGCATGGTTTCAATATTTTACAATGTTGCACTATCATGTAAGCCTCCATATCAGTCATATAGGCCTGGATCAGTGAATAGATGATGCACTGTAATGGAGTTGACTTGTTTTAGAAAGCCTTTATAAAAATAACTGATACAGAAAGTATCTAAAAGGCACAAAAGGCCATTTTGTATGCGAATTTGACGAGTTAGGCAAATGTAGTTGAATTTACTCTGTTGCACATGTAATAACCCCTGTATCAGGATGGTATGATAATGCAACAGTTGGACATTAGGATCATAATGCATATTATGGAGGTTCTGCTTTGCATTAAAAAATTAGAAAATAGCTTTAGGTGGACCTCCTGAAAACTTACAACTTACTGCGGTGTTCAAATTAAAAGAAGTACTAGTATTGAAAATGCAAATACCATCGTCCTTCATGCAGTAGTAGTATAAATTGATCATTGATGTATTTATTAACGTTTTAGTAATAGATGTCCTTATTCATACCTAAAGATTCGAAAATAACCAACTCACCCACCCATTCCAAAAGCCATTCAAATGAATGACAGAATCTAACCACAATTTAGGGCCAACCTCATAACGTAGCTTCTTTACCAATGACAATCATACAAGATGAGAATTAAAAACAGCCCCGAGTGTGGTGGAGATGTCGACAGCACTGTTCATATATGCTCTTGGAAGTTCAAATGTAGGGAAGTTCAAAACTTTTGACTATATGGGATATACTGGATTCGACAACTGGGATATGAAGACTTAACATTGACTAGTAAAAAAATAATTATGGAAACCTTGAAAGTCATCACAAAGCCATTTATCTCAGAATCATATTTGACCAGATGTGTATACATCTAGCAAAGAATAAGGAAATCTCTCCAAACTTCTTTTCTCCTTAAAAACTACATAAAGAGAGCATATGATACGGAGAAATATAAAGTTACTGTTAGCACCAAGACTGCTAGGTTTGACAAAGAGTGGGCTTCTCTCAAACATTTCTAGGGAAAATAACAGAGTTTATCATGTTGTACTGTATATTTATTTTGTCACGGAATTTCCAAGTACTACAATTCTTTTACTAACTTTCAGCAAAATAAATTCCTCAACAAACATCTACTACGATAGATATGAGGTTCACTAACAAATACAATTATGATGCAAATTTCTTATCTGCAAGAAATTGACACAGTCAGTATGTTTGCACGATGGCCATAGTTGGCAAGAACTGAATAAATCAAACGTTCTTTAAAACAAAAAAAAACTTCATAACATTTTGGCTCCAGTGATATCTCCACAACTCTGTATGAATGGTTTGCTCAAAAATCCTCATGTACATGTATGTACAGTTGAGAATGGGCAGTATTACAAGAAGTTACATTTGTAATTCTGACAAACTGAGATTTCATAGACCAAGATCATGCTTGGAAATGGTTATACCACTAGTCTGGAAGTCACCAGTTTAAGTCCAACGTATGATTATTCATATGATATAGTAAATAGTTATTACATGATCATGAATAGCTGGAATGTACGTTGTGCTAGGTTCTATTAAGAAAGCATTTTATAGGATACTGGCTGGTCATTTTAATAGTAAATAGCCAACATGATGAAAAGGTCGTTACAATTGCATCATTTTGGGAATCAATGATCATGAGAAGAGTATAACTGCTGAAATATGCATGATGAGGTTTGATATTTTAGGTTTTTAAAGAGGTGAAGTGGAACAGATCCTACAGTGTAACCTTAGTGTAACCTAACCATGGTCTAGGTGTAATAACAAGCTGTCTAATTTTTCTTATCACCTATACTTTAGTCACCGAAATCACATCAAGTCATATATGGAAAAGATGGGCCCCAAAGTCACGCCCCATGTATACATTATAGGAATAGATCCTAACTGAGCCGTCTCTGTTGTGTAAACTTTCTTGGGTGGCCGATAAATGGCAAATCCAAATTGCGAGCTTTTGGCCTTCGAAAGTATACATTCTAAGCATCATTAGATTCAGAAAACTGGTTAATATATAATTCAAGATTGAGCACTTAAGGGGGTAAGGGGAAACATACAATTAACTATGCAGGGCCTTACTAAAAAAGAGGTATGTAATCCTATTTGGCTCGAGCCATATCATATGCTTCTTATTACGAAGAGAGATATGAAAGCCTTTATTCTTTGATACATATCATATGCTTCTTTTCACAAAATTAGATATTTAATCATATTCGTTTATACTAATACCATATGCTACATATTACTAAAAGAGATGTTGAATCCAATACGTTTCGATCCATACCACATGCTTCTTATACCTAAAAGAGATATGGAACCTTATTATTTTCGATCCGGTCATATGCTTCACATCATCTCTTATTACTAAAAGAGATATGGAATCCTATTTGGCTCAATCCATGTTTTTCGTCCTGGTTGCTGCCGAGGATTAACAAGAACATCGTTCATTGGATGGTAATTCTCAAAGTCAGAAGACTGAGTAAGATCAGTAGCTAAACCAGCCTTATAACCATCATAATAACTCCAGAATGGTTTCTGAAGTAGTTCAGGCTTGAAACCATCTAGGAGGTACGCCCAGCAGCTAACAATATTGGCAGGGTCATTTGGTGATAGTTTACTCTCAATGGCTACTTGACGCCTAGTGTGAAATTGTGGATGTCCCTCTGTGCCATCAAGGAAACAAAGCGCATCAAAATCAACCATGTAGACTTCACCCTCCACGCGCTGGAAAGAAAATAGTAATAAGAACAACAAAAACAACAAAAATAACAATACTTATAATCATACTAATATTAATAATAATAATGATAATAATGATGATAATAATAATAACAATAATAATAATAAAATAATAATAATAATAATAATAATAATAATAATAATAATAATAAAAATAATAATAATGAATTGGAATTTTCATATCGTGCTTTTTTTACCTATCATGTTCGAAAGCACGTTGTAAAATAGTTAGTGGACAGATGTCAAATGTGAATGTGAAAGACGCCAAGTGAAAGATCAAGGCACAAGTCATACACAGACATTTCTGGTTTGTGATGACGTAATCTGCGTAACCTACTTGGACTCATTGGTATCTAACTTACATATCATTATCAGTTGGGTACGTATACAGATTACGGTTTTGGTTCTCCTTTTCGAGATCTTGTTTCTGTCTCTAATAACATCTTGTCTCTTACTCTCTCACTCTTAGTCGAGTCTCACCATATTGGCTTGCAAATCTTGAATAAAGTTGCAAAGGGCATGCCATACTTAATGTACAATCGACATCAGACACGTAGGTGTATCACACACTTAAATTGTAATATCAATCACTCTGCACGGTGACAGATTCTTCCCTCATGGATCTAAGAGTGTGTGATTGTGTGTGTTAATATAAAAACGTATGCTATCTCTATGCTACCACGATACCAAAGTGTTTATTAGTCCTAGAACAACTTTTAATATCAACAAATACTATTGACTTACTTTTCCAATTCCCTTGGCATTAAGTAAGAATGGAATGTTGTACCGGGTTGCTGCAACCAATGGATAGGCATCGACTGTGACAGCTTCGCTCTTGAAATGTACTATCCCACCAACCTCTTCCAAAAGTACGTGGTGGTATGGTTGACCTCGTTTTAAAGTGCCGTAGATAAATACTGGGTACAAGTATGGCTTTTCAAACCTAGTCATAAGAAAATGAATCGAACAAACCCTTTTTATCAAATATTTTTTCTATAGTTGAACTTAATTGTCAAATGCCTGTGTGCTAGCACTTTCTTATCTGGAGTCAGCTCAAAGAAAGGTGAAGGTTAAATATGAGGACCCAGCTAGAGAAAAGAGTTTCAAAGAAGGTTATCAAATGCTTAGAGTGTTACTTTAGCGTCCAAATTAAAAAGCGATATGTGTTAGAGCTCAATGTCACCTTTCTTGGACATCTTGATTACGATTGTACTCCACAGATTGACTGAGATATCTGAATTTGTATCTTGCAAAATTCGGCAAATTCATTGGGTCAGCAGCTTCATGAAGGCATCCATCTTGCAGCTTATCAGAGTTTGCCAGAAAGAGGCTGTTATGTCATGTTTATACAACTGCATGCAGGCTGAAGGCTATTCAGAACTGACCACACTAGTGCATGCTCTCAAAAGTAAATGACTTGCAAAGAGGAAAATGGTGTATCACACTCAGCAAACAAATGCACAGTGTCTCAATGTATACCTATATACTGTACCCTGCCTTAATAGTCTGTGCTAAAATAGTATGGATCTCTTAAAATGAAAGAAGTCTGGTTTTTTAATAGTCTGGATTCGATCCCCGCCTGCAGCGCCATCTATAGATCATAACGCAAACTAATTTTTGTCCAGTGAATCGTGATACTAGTAATAGAGCCGATATTACATGGCGCGGCAGCCAGGAATAGAAAATGGCGGCGACGTGACCACACTCAAACTTGTCTGGATTTGATCCGATTAGATTACATAGATTGCATCGGATTACGTAGGTTTACTAGGACCAGAATAGATTCCAGCATTCTATTCCAGCATTGTGCACAATTCATTTTACCAGGATGGTGACCAGTAATAGTCATGATTTCCCAAGAAGGTCCTACATTTCGGCAGAACCATGATAATACGGCGAAATGCAGTACATTTTTGACCTGTTCCAGTCCTAGAAAACCTATGTAATCCGATGTAATCTATGTACTAGTAATCAAATCGGATCCATTTAAATTGCATCTAAATTGCAGTTAAAATGTTTAATGCTGCCTGCCACCCCAGATGATGTCTGCCAAGTGAGAGTTCAATGCACAAGCAGGAAATGAGCACAACTCACCTGGTTGCCATTAGCAACCAGGTAAGACAAAGGAATGAATGTTACAAACATTCATGTGTAGGGCCTCATGTTCAGGAAGCACTCAGACAATGGAATGGTAAAAGGATGGGTAGAAATGGCTAAAAAAGAGCTGAAATATTTCATTTTATTATGATAGCAAGGTTAAAGGGTTTAAAAAGGCGTTAGAGAGTTAATTTTGCGTATATGACGCCTGTGAAGGTGATTTATAGTGGCGCCACCTATTGACTGACGGGGAAACTAATGGACAAAAGGACGAACGTAACTCCCTTTCTTTTATGTTTTGTCCGTTTTTAAACATTCCGGATTCTTCCAAACGAAAAAATTTGGAATGTTTTTACACTCGGACTATTAAGGCAGTGTACAGTTATGCAAGTTATATTTTCTAGAGGTATACGATGTATGTGTGGCAAAAGCAATGAGGGAAAGTGACCTGTAGTAAAGGGTTTTGGGATGAGCTTAAAAGAGCTCACGACATTCTACCAGTTTGCAAAATGAGACTGGCATTTAGTATTCTTGCAATGTTTCTTACACTGTTATCTCGAGCTGGAAGATAAAAGAAATTTGCAATTAGTAAACTGTGTATGGGTATTGTCACTATCTCTCAGGAATTGAGTGTAACCTCCATTAATCTCAAAGGAATTGCATCTGCCCTATTTTCCAAGTTAGACCAAGGAGGTTCACTGCAATACACTTACTCTGGGCACAATATATTCAATTTGCAGTTAGACATAGTTAATGTTAGGAAACCACAATTATATCAATTACAATTCTGCATATGCCTTTTAACTATGACAGTTTTGCAAAGAAACAGAAAGCTCAGTCAGTACACGTACAAAATTGGTTTAGTTTCATTTTGGTGATTTCCTTTGTAGGGGATCTGTATGTGCATTTGATTCTGTTCTATACATGGTTGACATATACGGATTATTATTTTTCATCTGCGGTTTGGCAGTTAAAGAATAATATGTGTTCTTGTATAATCAAACTAGCTTATCAAACAATGCAACTATCTACCAATCATATTGTGATGATGGCAATTTAAATTGTAATTAACAATTGCTATTAACTTTATCACTCATTTAATAAGTGAAGGATTTTATTCATCTCAGCAGAGACAAACATGGGGAAAACTTCTATCTCTGTGCCACGTTCTTAGCGGAATTATGGCCAATTATGGAAAACAGCTTTGGTATTCTATCATTTGCATTCGAACCAGTATATTCATACAATAAACATGTGTCAGACGCTGAGGAAAGTGACCTAGAGGAAAATCCTGAATGAGTAGGATGTGGTGTATGCTTAGAGTCTGCATGTCTCTATCTGAGAGGGATTAATTGTATTTGTTGGCATGAGTGGGATATCCTTATGGGAAAACATGAGGTTGAAGACGTTGACTGCTCCAGCCCTATCTATCAAGTGGCTGCATTGAAAGCAGCTGATCAGGAATGATGTCACACATCTTAAAAAATTACCAATTAGGCTCTCAATGTACAAACATGGCTGCCTCCATGAACTCACATTCTAACAGTAATATCTCAGTCAATTGGTGGAGTATAATTACATTTTAATCGCGAACCCATCCAAAGTAACCCCTTACAAGCTATATAACTTGCTCCTTATAAGGTTGAGAAAAATATGAGTTATCTTAATTATGTTGTCTACATCCTGGGTAGGGATAAACACGAGACAGTTTTGTCCTTTCAATATGTTCAAACAGTAAAGTAATAGGGATGATTCTGTTTTACAATAATTTATATTGCAAAATCTCTTTCTCAAGAAAGATGCAATGTAAATGAAGAAAGGAAGGGGTCAAGAAAGTCTGATTATAGTCAGGCAAAACTTCAGAATTCCGAGATCTTATAACACAAAGGGGAAGAAAGAAAGAAAGAAAGAAAGGACTGATTTATGCATATCAACATGTATTTAGTGACATCCCTACCGAACTGATAGAATATATCATTATGGTTACCAAATCAGCGCTAATCAAACAACACCCGTACATAATGATTCCCTCTGAATAACATCTAATGCAAGAGATCCAATACCCAGCAGCGGTAACTAGAGTTCTTTACGAATAATAGTGAGGATCATACACCATTTGCATAGACTACAGAAAAGTGAACAATGACTCTTCGCCAAGGATTGATTGATCATTGTATGGATGGCATTGGGCAAGCTAATATGTCACTAAATTCTAGCTTTTGAAAGGGTTTAGCAGGTTCCTCTAACAGATAGGGTGTAACTAATAATATACCTAACCTGTGCTGTACTTGTTTTATACAGTCGCTCCTCTTTGTGCCCCCACATTGCTCCATGCTTCCAGTCTGGAATGGCCTCGCATGAGCACCATCTGACTCATACTCGTCCAGGTGTGGTTCTTGGAGCAGTTCTGGTTTGGAGTGTGTTAGGACATAACAATAGCACTGTAAAGGTGTGCTGGCGTCATCTTCTGATATTTTCTGCACATGAACTCTGATCAGCTCCCGAGTGAATACCTCAGGATACCTATGAAACGTCTCAATGGTCGCAAACATTGTGGCATCCACTTCATACACCTCGCCCTTGATTTGCTATAACATAATCAGTCAATATAAACCCTATTGATATCAAGTCAAAGGACACAGTTTTTGGTGATAGTTACGTATTTTGAACCTTTAATGAGTCTGTGCATACACACATATATATATATATATATATATATATATATATATATATATATATATATATATATATATATATATATATATATATATATATATATATATATATGTATATATATATACATGTATATGTATATGTATATATATATATATATATATATATATATATATATATATATATATATATATATATATATATATATATAAATATATATATATATATATACATATATATATATATATATATATATATATATATATATATATATATATATATATATATATATATATATATATATATATATATATATATATATACGCATTTTGAACCAATGTATGTTGAGTTGGATTGTGTTACTGGCAAATAGGTCACCACGGACAAAATTATGCTCAGACAATATATAGGGTAAACGTTACCGAAGTTTACGTTAAAGATCTGTTCAAAGTACAGATCCTACATCTACATACCTTTCCTTGTCCTAGTGCAGGGAGAAGAAGAGGTGCGTTTATTTGAGAGCCAATCACTAAAGGCCATTGGTTCACCGTGCGTCCACTACCAATTAATGTAGCATCCCCATTTGTGACATTGGTCAATACTGAATGGTTGGGCTGTCCACTCTTCAGTGTACCATAGAGAAAGATCTTACTGCACTGCTGCATTGCTGCCACACTTGATATAACACCCGGTCTAAGACGTGACTGTTATTATGTCAATGACCTTCACCTGGCGTATTTTGCATGAGGTGACAGTATGATATATCCACTCGAACTCAGAGTAAGTGCTTTTTAATACATCAGTCTACCACTGTCATATCGATAAACATAATAGAAGGACAAAACGAGAAAAACAAGTTGATTATGGAAAAAACAATACAGGTTAACTTTATGAAAATGACCACATGCGACAAGCATCCAGACCCTTAAGGTTCAAAGGTCCCTTTTCATTTCTGGCATTACATGGTGAAATATGACATTTCGGATTTTTTTTCTAGAAATTCATTTAAAAGGGGTCCCCTTTGAAACTTTTTTCTTGGATGTTTTTTGTTAGATATACATTCTCTCAATCTTGTGTGGATAGATATTTTCCCCTCATTCTCTTTTTTATAGTATCTCCTTTATTCCTCTTCTCTGCATATTTTGCTCTCTCTCTCTCTCATTCTCTCTCTCTCTCTCTCTCTCTCTCTCTCTCTCTCTCTCTCTCTCTCTCTCTCTCTCTCTCTCTCAGCTCTTGATGTGTTATGTTTTGCAACCTCTTTCTCCTGTATCTCTTTTGATTTCCGTTATGTCTCCCCTTGAGCATTCATGATATATATGAAGCATTTCCTGTAATTGATCTCACTCAAATATCTGTTAGGGGATGTGCACTTGCCGTTCTTCTCCTACTGTTTCAAATGTTAGTGGTTTATGGGAGATTATTTTTTTCTCACTTGGTAGAATTTGGAGACCAAGCCAGTACTCTGCATGGGGGCCGGCTAGTTGTGTTTTTTCTCATACAAAGATTCAATCCGAATATGTTCACCGAGCTGAGACTTGGGTGAAGTAAGGATATGCACTGGTTGTTTATGTTTAAACCCCTGAAGGTATATGCATACACTCTCATTCCTTGACGACACCCACAAAACTACATGTACACACGATGGCAGATCCCTGTACAACTCACTTGGCCACCAAAAGATGGCGCTCCAACCACACCGCATTGCTAGGCCTACCTGCTTCGCGGCTTCAAGCCTGGACTGTTGAAATTGCCAACTTGGGGTAATTTCGACACAGAGTTTGCTGGTTTGGTAAGCCCTGAGGTATGGGTATCCCAAGTATAGAGAGGCATATGAGTGCATCTGAAAGTCACAAAGCAGAATCCTGAAATCAATCCTCTTCCTAATGGGCAGCCAGTGAAGATCTTTTACAATTGGTGTAATGTGCTTATACTTTTTGAAGTCAACCACTACTCTGGCGGCATTGTTTTGAACTTTCTGGGGCCTGCATAGTAGCTCATCAAATATTCCACAGAGAAGTCCATTGCAATAGTCAACACGAGCTATCACCAGTAAGACAATGGCACCCTTGGTTGTGTCAGTATTAAGTACTTTTCTTATTTTTCCAATGTTTCTGAGGTAATAATTTGCAGACTTGTTAACTATTGTTACCTGTGCAGACATACTAGTATTTATGTTTGGATCAAAAAAGCACATAGATTACCGCCTGGTTCATTAAGAAAGGTAATGTAGACAATTGTGGTGATCGCTACTGCCTCTCTCTTCAGTCCCTAATCATTCGTTGTCATATTGTAAACGCATCGTTAACGTCGTTCCCACGCTCACTTCGGTGATTTCATAATGTTTTTGCGTAGCTGATTTACCGGTCCTTGCGACGCTAAACGAACATGTGCGAAATGATAACGACTGTCAAGATTTTGTAACAATTCACAGCAAATCGAAAAACAATTTCACAATGACCGCACATTCCAGTGTTTCGCTGCAATCGTTCTACGCTCGCAACATAAGATCGCAGATGTGGGAAACGTACTTTATATATTATTAATTTGAAAGTCTGTTGATTATATATTAATTTCGAGCACCTTTTAGTTATTACCGCACGCTACACTTTGGTGGAACCCTGGTGTAAGTGTAATATCAAACAGTTCAATTTTGAACAATAATCTATATTCTTATCATCCATACTTCAGTCACCGAAATCACATTTAAGTCATATTTGGAAAATATTAGCCACAAAGTTACGCCCTGTATACAATATAGGAATAGATCCTAGCTGAGCTGTCTTTGTTGTGTAACCTATCGTGGGTGGCCGGCAAATGGGGGATCCCAAATACGGGCCTTTGACACACATCTAAATTAGATTTAGGAATTGGAAAATATTTCTTCAATGCAATATTTAGTCCTTCAGGTGTATTAAAAGAATTAAAAACTTTTTAAGACCTTTAGAATATTTTAATCAAAAACACAATCTGGATTATTGTATAAATATTCAGAAAAGAACATAATTATACATAAAAAAAATGATGACATGATACAAATACAAATTTCTTAAATTTGGTTGTGTAGGAAATCTTGACGGTATCTTTACCCATACTGGTAATATTTATATAAGATATATATATTTGCATAAATACCAGCTAGTCAGTAATACTTCTTTTAAATTTCAAATTGCACACATGTGCAACCGAATTTTTTTTATCCATAATCATTCAAGAAAATATGAACAGAAAACAAATCTCATAACATTATGAGGATACAGAAATACATAAAGAAAGGTGACATTCAGAAACTTCTACGAAGTTTTATGATTTTGTTTACAGTACATCCAACCTGGGTGAAATTGAAATCTATTCAATTAAAGGTCCATATAATATACCAACTACGTTTTGTGGACAAGTTGATTCTAAAAATCAATAAAGGTTTACCATTTTTCATCAAAAGTTGCAGTATTGTTTTGGGTTATTTCATGTGATCTCATTATTTGTAAGTTTCTGAATAGGAATCTTTTTACCTCTTAGGAACACATTTGATCACCGTTTTTTCTTTTTAGTTATATAACATATATGACACTGAGGATGATCATGTGTTTGATGTAGTTATTATGTTTTTCACCGAAAATTTCTTCGGTTTCTAAAATTTTGAAATGAGGGTTATGTATCAATTCAACCCAGTTTTCTGTATTTTGCCATAGATGCCTAACATTATCACATTCAATACAATATATATATATATATATATATATATATATATATATATATATATATATATATATATATATATATATATATATATATATATATATATATATATATTCAATTGTTTCAATATAGTTACAGTATAGACAGTTTGGAATTACAGATATACCCATTTTATGTAATAGTCTGTTATGGACAATTTTCCTATGAAGTAGTTTGAATAGGATAAAATGTTGATATGCAAAAGGAGAGTATGTTTTGCATTCTTAAAAGCTTTATTACGTGTATCCAATTGAATTTCATCATTTAAACCTTCAGACCATTTAAATCGAATATTTGTTAAAGCAATGTTACCTGTATCCATTGAATTAAATAAGTGTTTTATTACCCTTTAAACCAGCTTCAATAATATGTAATATGTAAGGTAATTGGAGATAGTTATCACATGCAGAGATGAAAGTGTTACCTATAATATTTTTTACCCTGTTCCTTAGTTTGCTGTACAATAGAAAAGGTCTATTGTATACATTTGACCTTCAGTGTCAGTAATACCTATTCATCAATAATTACCCACCCTCTATACGGATGAAGTCATGTTAAGTTATAGAAATACATCAACAAATTTATAAACATTATTACAAATACATCGTTATAATGATATAAATATAAACTGATTAGGAAGGAACAGCAAATGGTTCTGAAAGATATCTATTCATCTTTAGGTAACTACACAGGGTTATAGAGTTACGAAAACAGGTATGAAATCATATTTAGCTCAAGTCATACCATGTGTTTCTTATTACAAAAAGTGATGTAGACGACTATATTCTTTGATCCATACCAAATGCCTCATTTCAATAAAAGAGATTTTGAATCATATTCATTTAAATTACTTTCACATGCTACTTATTACCAAAAGAGATGTGGAATCCTTCATTTTCCAATCCAAACCATATACTTCTTACTACTAAGAGAGAAACTTATTCTTTTAGATCCCTGTTATATGCTTCTCATCATCTTATTACTAAAAGAGATATGGAATCCTATTTGCCTCAATCCATCTTTTTCGTCCTGGTTGCTGCCGAGGATTGATAAGAACATCGTTCATTGGATGATATTCATCAAAATCAGATTGAAGGATATCAGTAGGTAAACCAGCCTTATAACCATCATAATTACTCCAGAATGGTTTCTTAAGTAGTTCAGGCTTGAAACCGTCTAGGAGGTACGCCCAGCAGCTAACAATATTGGCAGTGTCATCTGGTGATGGTTTACTCTCAATGGCTACTTGACGCCTAATGTAGAATTGAGGATGTCCCTCTACGCCATCAAGGAAACAAAGCATGTCAAAGTCAACCAGGTAGATCTCGCCCTCCACGTGCTGGAAGATAAAAATAATAATAATAATAATAATGATGATAATAATGATGATAATAATGATAATAATAATGATAATATTGATTGTAATAATTTGAAATTTGGCATTGGGCCATTTCCACCTATATTGTTCTAAAATGCATTGTAAGATAGTCAATGGACGTATGTCCAATGTGAATGTGAAAGGCACAAGTCATACACAGACCTTTCTGGTTTGTGAAGAGATTACCTGTGTAACCTACCTGGACTCAATGATATCTAACTTACATCTCTTACTCTCTCACTCTTGGTTCTATTTCTCATCAAATTGGTATCCCTTCGCAAATCTTGAATATATATGCAAAGGGCATGACATACTTATTGGTCAATCGATGTCAGACACAGACATGTAGCTATATCACACACTTGAATTGTAATATCAATTACTTTGCACCATAACACATGCTGCCCCCCAACAATGTGTGTGTGTTCAGGTAAAAGCTTATCTCTAAACTGCCAGGATAGGTGAGTGTTTATTAGTCCTTGAACAACTTTGAAATTTCCACAAATGTTATTGACTTACTTTTCCAATTCCCTTGGCATTGAGTAAGAATGGGCAGTTGTATCGGGATGCTGCAACCAATGGATACTCATCGACTGTGACACCTTCACTCTTGAAATGGACCATCCCACAAACCTTTTCCGAAAGTACGTTGTGGTATGCTTGACTTCGTTTTAAAGTACCGTAGATAAATACTGGGTAAAGGTACGGCTTGTCAAACCTAGTCATAAGAAAATGAATCGAGTGAACCCTTGTCTCATCCATTCTTGGCTAGTTACTTGTTCTCGACGATTCTTGTCTTGATATTTATATGTTTAAGAATTTACGATATGTAAAAGTCTTTTGATACATTCTTCTTTCAGAATGATAAATGCATGCTCGGATCATTTTAAGGAGGTGCAGGCGTCAAAAGGTTAACTAAACAGTATTAATGGAATTGGTGCAGATACGATTATCATAAGAAATTAAGCTTTATTCCTTTCAACTTCCCAGGAGATGGAAGAGAAGAGCATGTAGACGTTTGCTGTCACGTATAGGTTGGTTTTGAAAAGAGAAGAAAGACAATTTGGAATTTAGTTTTTTGTCACATTTATGCCATATTGTGGCTAATTTGCGACTAGCCAGTTGTAACTAGTAGAAGAAACCCGGCAAAAACCACCGCCTAACCCAAAGTCACTGGCAACTTTCTCACATGACCAGGCCGGAGTTCGAACCCGGCAGTGTTGTGAGACAGCAAGCAATCATTGGCAGTGCCTTATGCCGCTCGGCCATCAGAGAAATAGAACTGCAGAGAGAAAATGACTCATGAAATTAGACTAAAAGAAATGGACCTATGAATCTTTTAGAATATATATATCCGATAGTTGAACTAACTTGTCAAATGCCTCTGAGCTAGCACGTTTTTATCCGCAGTCAGCTCAAAGAAAGGCGAAGGCTAATTATGACGAGGCAGCTAGATAAAAGAGTTTCAAAGAAGGTGATCAAGTTCTTAATCGCTTACCCATCCAAAGTAATCCCTTACAAGCTAGATACTTTGGTCCTCACACGGTTGGAAAAAATGAGTGGTCTCAATTATGATGTCAACGCACCGGGTAGGCGTAAACACAGACAGTTATGTCATATCAATATGTTCAAGCAGAATAACGATAGAGATGATTTCGTTCACAATCAGTTTATTGTAAAGTCTGTTTCTCAAGGAAGGCACTTTAAATGAAGGTAGGTGTGAGTCAGGAAAGCCTGATCGTGGTCAGGCAAATCTCCAGAATTCCGAGGTCTTACAAATATTGGATGGCAAACTCTCACGCATTAATGAATATCAACACGAATTTGGTGACATTCCTTCCAGAACTGATAAGATATATCATTATGGTTACCAAATCAGGGCTAATCAAACAACATCCACACAGAGTGATTCTGTCTAAACAACGTGTCTAGTAAGATATTCAATATCTCTTGAAGAATAATTATATATAACAACAACTGGAGTTCTCTGTGTATTTTAGTCACAAGAGGATTACTCAATTGTTGCAAAAGGTCTGATCGTATTCCAAATTAGCAATAAGGATAACAAAATTTTAACATGCATCGCTGTCATTCTTGATGCTGATTGGGCAACAGGTTTCAGACATATAGCCGTTCACGTTATGCAGATTTACTATTGAGCCTCTGAATTCAATATTCCCCCTTAGCGCACTGCCATAATTGTTATCACCTCTTAGCAAGCAATGTGAGTTATCTAATTGTTCTCTAGCCATGAAAGAACAGATGATACATTTGTTACACCGTGTTATAAAATGTGGTCTGGCTTGCTATCCACCCTCAGACATATACCTTCGGGTGGATATCAGGGTGTAATAATAGGGTTTAACTAATAATAAACCTAACCTGTGCTGTACTTGTTTTATACAGTCGCTCCTCTTTGTGCCCCCACAATGCTCCATGCTTCCAGTCTTGAATGGCCGCGCATGCGCACCATCTGAATCATACTCGTCCAGGTGTGGTTCTTGGAGCAGTTCTGCTTTGAAGTTTGTTAGGACATAACAATAGCATTGTAGAGGTGTGCTGGCATCATTTTCTGATAGTGTCTGCACTTTGATCAGCTCTCGAGTGAATACCTCAGGATACCTATGAAACGTCTCAATGGTTGCAAACATTGTGGCATTCGCTTCATACACTTCGCCCTTGATTTGCTATAACATAAACAGTCAGTATAAATTAAAGTCTTACCTTTTTATAATAAGCGTGTTATTTACATATTTTGCATCAAAATGTGGGTTCTTCAAGTATTTGATATTATGAAGAGTGAACATCTCCTAATCCGAACAGTGAACACATTATTGGGGAGAAAATGGTCCTCATACGCTCCTATAGTGAACACCAGTGTAAATTAGGTCAATTGCACTGTGTGAGTTTTTCTATTGTCTAAACTAATTATTTCAACTTTGATTGACCTAGCCACGTTATGTTTAGAATCAGTGATAGACATTGCATTTGTGTCAGCTTGTTTTGCTGCTTAAGATAAGGGATTATCATTGCTGTGTGTATATGAGTACAGTGCAGTGAATAGAGAAACTAATTAGGATTAGTGAATGTTCAAGAGCTAATGCTAACTTTAGATCTCTTTTATATTAAGATGGCCCATTGATATAAAGTAAATCAAAGTATTATAGTGAATAATAATGAATGTTTCACGCACTAAAAGGTGACGACGTTCACGTCAGAAATCATTGCTTTCCTTAGCACAATGATGCCAAGAGTTATGACCTGCCCTTAGAAAACTTTGAAGCTTTAATATATACAGCAATGGCAATGGGAAAAGCCAGAGATCACTAGCTCCATAGTTCAAAATTTCCGTTTTAATGGTATCTCAAAACATATCTCACAGCAGGTTAATATAACAAGGTGCATCTCCAGATTCATGAGTGTTATCAGATAGAGAATATAATAGCCAACCGTCCTTTGTCAACTCATATCCTATTTTCTTCCAATATTTACAACTTTTCACTCAAATGACATAACCACAATCATTTTACTCACTTTAAGTGTCTGGTATGCACCGTATTCTTATTCATGAAGCTATTCGTTTTTGGGAGGAGCAGAGATAATTAAGATCAAGGAGACATCTGATTCTAGAATGTGGGCAAGGACCTTACATTACGTTATATATATATATATATATATATATATATATATATATATATATATATATATATATATATATATATATATATATATATATATATCTGCTGTGAGGAAGCATTTTAAACCACTGCATGTTGAGTTGAAAGTTGCTAGTAGATAAAACGGAAAATGAAATGTTCAGACTGTGTTTGCAGTGAGTGACCTCACATCTAGGGTACATATGCAGAAACGGGTAAAAAATGAGTATCTTTTTATTTCAAAGTTTTAATAAAAGGCACATGTGATGTTGTTCATGCAAGCAATATATATGTTTAGAAAGAATCCACTAACACCTTTCATTTGATGTACTATCAGACCTTGCATATTTTTATATTGAAAATCGTAGCTGTAGTGATGGCTATATACAGCCCACAACAAATGAAAGCTTTTAGTGTTACTTTCTAATATATATATATATATATATATATATATATATATATATATATATATATATATATATATATATATATATATATATATATATATATATATATACATTTTGTATATATTGCTTGCCGGAACATCTTCATATATGCCTTTTTACTAAACGTATACTCAATTCTTATCCGTTTCTGCATGTGTATCCTAAATGTGAGATCGCTCAGTTCAAGCAAAACTTAAACATTTCATTCTACATATTTTCACCAGACAAGAAGTTTATTAATAATCAAGAGTAATTCGAAAGAGGAACATAGGTAAGAACGTCACCAAATCAGAATTCAACTGAAGAGACATTTCAGTGATTCCACTACTTCAATATGGTTGCCAAGGAAAAGAGGTGATACCTTTTCCGGCATCAAGGGATTTCTGAATCCTGAGATTCTTAGCTTACATGTGATGCATGATGCAGTGTTCTACCGCCGGTTGGCGTTACCACTGAAAAAGGATTTCTGGGTCTCTGCTGCTACACAACAGAAACTAGGTCACCACAGAACAAAATACGCTCGTGCGATGTAAAGGGTATACGTGGATTTATATCGAAGATTTCGTGGAAGATCTGTTTTAGGTACAGATAATGAATATATACATACCTTTCCTTGTCCGTGTGCAGGGAGTAGAAGAGGTGCATTTATTTGAGAGCCAATCACTAAAGGCCATCGGTCCACCGTGCGTCCACTACCAATTAATGTAGCATCCCCATTTGTGACATTGGTCAATACTGAGTGGTTAGGCTGTCCACTCTTCAGTGTACCATAGAGGAAGATCTTACTACACTGCTCCATTGCTGCCACACTAGATATAACACCCGATCAAAGACGTGACTGTTATTATGTTAATGACCTTCACCTGGCGTATTTTGCATGAGGTGAACGTATGATATATCCCACTACTCGAACTCAGAGTAAGTACTTTTTAATACATCAGTCTACCACTGTCATATCGATAAACATAATAGAAGGACAAAACGAGAAAAATAAGTTGATTATGGAAAAAACAATACTGGTTAACTTCATGAAAATGACCATATGCACTTCATTCCTGCATGTAAAAAGGGATTGTTTATGCCCTCGTAGGGCAGGATATATCTTCTATGATCTGACATTACGGCATTTTTTTCTATAAATTTATTTCAAAAGGGGTCCTTGGATGTTTTTTGTTAGTTATATATTCTCATAATATTTTAACTTTGATTTGAGAGTGCACTCATTGTTTTGCATTATCCTCCATGGATTTTTTCACAATTCTCTTTTTCTCCTTTATTCCTCTTCTCTGTATATTTTGTTCTCTCTCTCTCTCTCTCTCTCTCTCTCTCTCTCTCTCTCTCTCTCTCTCTCTCTCCTGTATCTATTTTGATTTCCGTTCTCTCTCCCCTTGAGCATTTCATGTAATTGATCTCACTCAAATTTCTTGTAAGGGGATGTGCACTAACCTTTCTTCTCGTACTGTTTCAAATGTCAGTGGTTTATGGAAGATTCCTTTTTCTCATTGGTTAGGAATAGAGTCCAAACAAGTACTGTGCACGGGGTGGGGGGGCTAGTTTTGTTTTCCATACAAAAATTCTATCCAATTATATTCAGCGAGCTAAAACCTGGGTGAAGTAAGGATGCTGGTTGTTAAGATGTAAATAGGAAACGTTCGGTAAAGGATATCCGTATGTTTTATGTCTAAAACCCTGAAGGTATATGCATACACTCTCATTCCTTGACGACACCCACAAAACTTCACACGATGGCAGATCCCTGTACAACTCACTTGGCCACCAAAAGACGGCGCTCCAACCACACCGCATTGCTAGGCCTACCTGCTTCGCGGCTTCAAGCCTGGACTGTTGGAATTGCCAACTTGGGGTAATTTCGACACAGAGTTTGCTGGTTTGGCAAGCCCTGAGGTTTGGGTATCCCAAGTATATGAGTGCATCTGAAAGTCACAAAGCAGAATCCTGAACTCAATCCTCTTCCTAATGGGCAGCCAGTGAAGATCTTTTACAACTGGTGTAATGTGATTATACTTTTGGAGTCAACCACAACTCTGGCGGCATTGTTTTGAACTTTCTGAAGCCTGCATAGTAGCTCATCAAAGATTCCACAGAGAGGTCCATTGCAATAGTCAACGCGAGATATCACCAGTGAGACAATGGCACCCTTGGTTGTGTCAGTATTAAGAACTTTTCGTATTTGTCCAATGTTTCTGAGGTAGTAATTTGCAGACTTGTTAACTGTTGTTACCTGTGCAGTCATATTTATGTTTGGATCAAAATAGCACATAGATTACCGACTGGTTCATTAAGAAAGGTAATGTAGACAATAACTCTCGTGATGGAGACATCAAACCTACTTGGTATCTAGTATGGTGGTGATATTATTCCAACAACAAGCCTTTATATCATCAAAACGAAAGATTCACACAATAAGTAACAAGTATGGGTTGTCTAGGAGAAAGGCAGTTTTACCTTCGAAGTTCCTCCACGAAGTTCTCGTCACGTGACAAATTGGCGGTCACTGTGGACGCTATGACACTGCTATGTAATCTGGCTGTGTTTGTGGTGATCTCTACTGCCTCTCTCTTCAGTCGCTAATCATTCGTTGTTATATTGTAATCGCATCGTTAACGTCGTTCCCACGCTCAATTTGGTGATTTCATAATATTTTTGCGCAGCTTGCGATGCTTAACGAACATGTGCGAAATGATAACGACTGTCCAGATTTTGCAACGATTCACAGCAAATCGAAAAACAATTTCACAATGACCGCACATTCCAGTGATTCGCTGCAATCGTTCTACGCTCGCAACATAAGATCGCAGATGTGGGAAACGTACTTTTTATGTTATTAATTTGAAAATCTGTTGATTTATACCTGCTAATTTCGAGCACCGTTTAGTTATTACCGCACGCTACACTTTGGTGGAACCCTGGTTCAAGTGTAATATCAAACAGTTCAATTTTAAACAATAATCTATATTCTTATCATCCATACTTCAGTCACCGAAATCACATTTTAAGTCATATTTGGAAAAGATTAGCCACAAAGTTACGCCCTGTGTGCAATATAGGAATAGATCCTAGCTGAGCTGTCTTTGTTGTGTAACCTATCGTGGGTGGCCGGCAAATGGGGGATCCCAAATACGGGTCTTTGGCACACATCTAAATTAGATCTAGGAATTGGTAAATATTTCTTCAATGCAATATTTAGTCCTTCAGGTGTATTAAAAGAATTAAAAACTTTTTAATATGTTACAATATTTTACTCAAAACACAATCTGGATCATTGTATAAATATTCAGAAAAGAACATAATTATACATAAAAAATGAAAAGTATGTCAGTTAGGGTTTGACATGATAAAAATACAAATTTCTTAAATTTGGTTGTGTTGGAAATCTTGACGGTATCTTAACCCATACTGGTAATATTTATATAAGATGTATATATATTTGCATAAATACCAGCTAGTCAGTTATACTTCTTTTAAATTTTAAATTGCACACATGTGCAACAGAATTTTTATGCTCCATAGTCATTCAAGAAAATATGAACAGAAAACAAAAGAAAGGTGACATTCTGAAAATTCTACAAAGTTTTATGATTTTGTCTACAGTACATCCAACCTGGGTGAAATGGAAATCTATTCAAAAAATGTATCCATATATATAGATATACCAACTACGTTTTGTGGACAAGTCGGTTCTAAATAATCAATAAAGGTTTTCCATTTTTCATCAAAAGTTGCAGTATTGTTTTGGGTTATTTCATGTGATCTCATTATTTGTAAGTTTCTTAATAGGAATCTTTTTACCTCTTATGAACACATTTGATCACCATTTTTTCATTTTAGATATATAACATCTATGACACTGATGATGATGTAGTTATTATATTTTTCAGCGAATATATATATATATATATATATATATATATATATATATATATATATATATATATATATATATATATATATATATATATATATATATATATATATATGGTATATATATATATATATTATATATATATATATATATATATATATATATATATATATATATATATATATATATATATATATATATATTCAATTGTTTCAATATCGCTACAGTATGGACAGTTTGGAGTTACAGATATACCCATTTTATGTAAAAGTCTGTTATGGACATTTTCCTATGGAGTAGTTCGAATATGGATAAAATGTTGATGCACAGAAGGAGAGCATGTTTTGCATTCTTAAAAGCTTTACTACGTGCATCCAATTGAATTTCATCATTTGAACCTTCAGACCATTCAAATTGAATATTTGTTAAAGCAATGTTACCTGTATCCATTGAATTAAAATAAGTGTTTTATTACCCTTTGAACCAGCTTCAATAATATGTAATATGTAATAGGTAATTGAAGATGGTTATCACAAACAGGTATGGAATTGTTACCTATAACATTTTGTACCCTGTTTCTTAGTTTACTGTACAATAAAAAGGCTATTGAATACATTTGACCTTCAGTGTCAGTAATACTTATTCATCAATAATTACATCAATGATACATCAACAAATTTATAAACATTATTACAAGTACATCGTTATAATGACATAGATATAAACTGATTAAGAAGGAATAGGGAATGGTTCTGAAAGTTGGCAAGTATCAGAGAGGACATTTTATTTCTACAGCAAAAAGTCTGGGAATAAAAAGATATTTATTCATCTTTAGGTAACTACACAGGGCATTACTAAAAGAGGTATGGAATCATATTTAGCTCGAGCCATACCATGTGTTTCTTATTACGAAAAGTGATATAGACGCCAATATTCTTTGATCCATACCATATGCCTCTTTTCAATAAAAGAGATTTTGAATCATATTTATCTAAATCACTTCCAAATGCTACCCATTACCAAAAGAGATGTGGAATCCTTCATTTTCCAAACCATACCGTATACTTTTTGCTACTAAGAGAGAAACTTATTCTTTTAGATCCCTGTCATATGCTTCTCATCATAATCTTATTACTAAAAGAGATATGGAATCTTATTCGCCTCAATGAATGTTTTTCGTCCTGGTTGCTGCCGAGGATTGACAAGAACATCGTTCATTGGATGATACTCTTCAAAATCAGATTGAAGAAGATCAGTAGGTAAACCAGCCTTATAACCATCATAGTTACTCCAGAATGGTTTCTTAAGTAGTTCAGGCTTGAAACCGTCTAGGAGGTACGCCCAGCAGCTAACAACATTGGCAGGGTCATCTAGTGATGGTTTACTCTCAATGGCTACTTGACGCCTAATGTAAAATTGTGGATGTCCCTCTACGCCATCAAGGCAACAAAGCTTGTCAAAGTCAACCAGGTAGATCTCGCCCTCAACGCGCTGCAAGATAAAAATGATAATATTAATAATAATAATGATAATAATAATAATAATAATAATAATAATAATAATAATTATAATAATGATAGTAATAATGATAACAATGATAATATTGATTGTAATAATTTGAAATTTGACATTGGGCCATTTCCACCTACATTGTTCAAAAGCGCATTGTAAGATAGTCAATGGACATATGTCCAATGTGAATGTGAAAGGCACAAGTCATACACAGACCTTTCTGGTTTGTGAAGAGATTACCTGTGTAACCTACCTGGACTCAATGATATCTAACTTACATCTCTTACTCTCTCACTCTTGGTTCTATTTCTCATTATATTGGTATCCCTTCGCAAATCTTGAATATATGCAAAGGGCATGACATACTTATTGGTCAATCGATGTCAGACACAGACATGTAGCTATATCACACACTTGAACTGTAATATCAATCACTCTGCACCATAACACATGCTGCCCCCCACCAATGTGTGTGTGTTCAGGTAAAAGCTTATCTCTAAACTGCCAGGATAGGTAATAGGTAAGTGTTTATTAGTCCTTGAACAACTTTGAAATTTCCACAAATGTTATTGACTTACTTTTCCAATTCCCTTGGCATTGAGTAAGAATGGACAGTTGTATCGGGATGCTGCAACCAATGGATAGGCATCGACGGTGACACCTTCGCTCTTGAAATGGACCATCCCACAAACCTTTTCCGAAAGTACGTTGTGGTATGCTTGACTTCGTTTTAAAGTACCGTAGATAAATACTGGGTAAAGGTACGGCTTGTCAAACCTAGTCATAAGAAAATGAATCGAGTGAACCCTTTTCTCATCCATTCTTGCCTAGTTACTTGTTCTCGACGATTCTTGTCTTGATATGTATATGTTTAAGAATTTACCACATGTAAAAAATCATTCATGAATTAACAAATCATTGTGAGCAGGATTATGGCGTGATATCGGACGAATTAAAGTTTTTTAATACATTCTTCTTTCAGAATGATAAATGCTCAGATCGTTTTAAGGAGGTGCAGGCGTCTAAAGGTTAACTAAACATTATAAATAGAATTTGTGCAGATACTATTATCATAAAAAATTAAGCTTTATTCCTTTCAACTTCCCTAGGAGATGGAATGGAAGGGCAAGTGGATCTTTGCTGGCGACTAGCCAGTTGTAACTAGTGGAAGAAATCCGTCAAAACCACCGCCTAACCCAAAGTCACTGGCAACTTTCTCACATGACCAGGCCAAAATTCGAACCCGGCAGTGTTCTGAGACAGCGAGCAGTCATTGGCAGTGCCTTATGCCGCTCGGCCATCAGAGAAAGAGAACTGCAGAGAGAAAAATGACTCATGAAATTAGACTAGAAGAAATGGACCTATGAATAAAGGCTAATTATGACGAGGCAGCTAGATAAAAGAGTTTCAAAGAAGGTGATCAAGTTCTAAATCGCTTACCCATCCAAAGTACTGTAAATCACTTAAGTATAGCGGGAACAATAAGATAGCGATAAAAGTGCTCTGCCCATATGCGCTATTGTAAAATCTTACAAATATTGGATGACAAACTCTCACACCTGGATCCAACGAAAACTAATTAATGAATATCAACACGTATTTGGTAACATTCCTTCCAGAACTGATAAGATATATCATTATGGTTACCAAATCAGGGCTAATCAAACAACATCCACACAGAGTGATTCTGTCTAAACAACGTGTCAAGTAAGATATTCAATATCTCTTGAAGAATGATTATATATAACAACAACTATTTTAGTCACAAGAGGATTACTCAATTGTTACAAAGGTCTGATCGTATCCCAAATTGGCAATAAGGATAACAAAATGTTAACATGCATCGCTGTCATTATTGATGTTGATTGGGCTTCAGGTTTCAGACATGCAGCCGTTCACATTATGCAGATTTACTATTGAGCCTCTGAATTCAATATTCCCCCTTAGCGCACTGCCATAATTGTTATCACCTCTTAGCGAGCAATGTGATTTATTTAATTGTGTTCTAGCCATGGAAGAGCAGGTAACACATTTTTACACACACAGTTAGACAATGTGGTCCGGCTCGGTATCCACCCTCAGACATGCGGCCCCGACAGATACTAAATCTGTATTTTTATACGATCTTTAATTTGGCGTTGATGGGCATTCGCCAAAAACGCCAAATTAAAGACCACGCCAAATTAATAAGTTAAACAGTATGCCTTTGGATGGATACCAGGGTGTAATACTAAGTAATAGGGTGTAACTAATAATATACCTAACCTGTGTTGTACTTGTTCTATACAGTCGCTCCTCTTTATGCCTCCACAATGCTCCATGTTTCCAGTCTGGAATGGCCGCGCATGCGCACCATCTGAATCATAATCGTCAAGGTGTGGTTCTTGGAGCAGTTCTGGTTTGGAGTGTGCTAGGACATAACAATAGCATTGTAGAGGTGTGCTGGCATCATCCTCTGATAGTGTCTGCACGTTGATGAGCTCTCGAGTGAATACCTCAGGATACCTATGAAACGTCTCAATGGTTGCAAACATTGTGGCATCCGCTTCATACACCTCGCCCTTGATTTGCTATAACATAAACAGTCAGTATAAATTAAATAGTCTTACCTTATATAATAAGTGTGTTTTTTACGTATTTTGCATCAAAATGTGGGTTCTTCAAGTATTCGATATTATGAAGAGTGAACATCCCCTAATCCGAACAGTAAACACTTTATTAGGGAGAAAATGGTCCTCATACTCTCCCATAGTGAACACCAGTGTAAATTAGGTCTAAGTCAATTGCACTGTGTGAGTTTTTTCTATTGTCTAAACTAATTATTTCAACTTTTATTTGCCTAGCCAGGTTATGTTTAGAATCAGAGATAGACATTGCATTTGTGTCAGCTTGTTTTGCTGCTTAAGATAAGGGATAATCATTGCTGTGAGTACGGTGCAGTGAATAAAGAAACTAATCAGGATTAGTGAATGTTCAAGAGCTAATGCTAACTTAAGATCTCTTTTATATTAAGATGGTCCTTTGATACAAAGTAAATCAAAGTATTATAGTAAATAATAATGAATGTTTCACGCAATAAAAGGTAACGACGTTCACGTCAGAAATCATTGCTTTCCTTAGCGCAATGATGCCAAGAGTTGTGACCTGCCCTTAGAAAAATGTGAAGCTTTAATATCTACAGCAATGGCAGTGGGAAAGGCCAGAGATCACTAGCTCCATAGTTCAGAATTTCCGTTTTAATGTGATTAGTACCATTGGAACCTAGTTAAAAGCACCATCTCAAAACATATCTCACGGCAGCTGAATCATATACTAGTAACAAGGTGTATCTCCAGATTCGAGAGTGTTATCAGATAGAGAATATAATAGCCAACCGTCCTTTGTCAACTCATATCCTATTTTCTTCCAATATTTACAACTTTTCACTCTAATGACACAATCACAATCATTTTACGCACTTTAAGTGTCTGGTATGCACCGTATTCTTATTCATGAAGCTATTCGTTTTTGGGGAGGAGCAGAGATAATTAAGATCAAGGAGACATCTGATTCTAGAATGTGGGCAAGGACCTTACATTACGTTATATATCTCTCTGCTGTGAGGAAGCATCTTAAACCACTGCATGTTGAGTTGAATGTTGCTAGTAGATAAAACGGAAAATGAAATGTTCAGATTCTGTTTGCAGTGAGTGATCTCGCATGTAGGGTACATGTGCAGAAACGGGTACAAATTGAGTATTTCTTTACTTTAAAGTTTTAATAAAAGGCACATATGATGTTGTTCAGGCAAGCAATATATATATACTAGTATATATATATATATATATATATTTAGAAAGTAGACACTGACATCTTTCATTTGATGTACTATCAGACCTTGCACTTTTTTATATTGAAAATCATAGTTGTAGTGATGGCTTCATACAGCCCCCCCCCCCCCCCCCCCCCCCCACCCCTAACCATATTGGAAGCTGACAAATGAATCATTAAGAGATTGCAGCATAGGTCAACCCCAATCATAGCTTTTAAAAAACGCCCTAAATTCATAATGCAAGTTGTGAGATGAATCATCAACTGACCACAATATAGCTCACCCATAACCATGTCACATCCCTACAGAAGCTACGGAACTAGAATGAGATTGTCATGAGGTGAGTATTCACCAAGTTGCTGTATATAGCCATCACTACAGCTAATTGCAAGGGGTCACAACAAATGAAAGCTTTTAGTATTACTTTCTAAATATATGTATTGCTTGCCTGAACATCTTCATATATGCCTTTTTACTAAACTTATACTAAATTCCTATCCGTTTCTGCATGTGTATATTTAATGTGAGGTCGATCAGTTGAAGCAAAACTTAAACATTTCATTCTACATATTTTCACCCGACAAGGAGTTTATTCATAATCAAGAGTAATTCGAAAGAGGAACATAGGTAAGGACGTCACCAAATCGGAATTTGACTGAAGAGACATTTCAGTGATTCCATTACTTCAAAATGGTTGCCAAGGAAACGATGTGATACCTTTTCCGGCATTACGGAATTTCTGAATCCTGAGATTTTTAGCTTACATGTGATGCATGATGCAGCTTGTTCTACCGCCGGTTGGCGTTACCACTGAAAAAAGATTTCTGGGTCTCTGCTGCTACACAATAGAAACTAGGTCACCACAGAACAAAATACGCTCAGGCGATGTAAAGGGTATACATGGATTTATATAGAAGATTTCGTGGAAGATCTGTTTTAGGTACAGATAATACATATATACATACCTTTCCTTGTCCTTGTGCAGGGAGTAGAAGAGGTGCATTTATTTGAGAGCCAATCACTAAAGGCCATCGGTCCATCGTGCGTCCACTACCAATTAATGTAGCATCCCCATTTGTGACATTTGTCAATACTGAGTGGTTAGGCTGTCCACTCTTCAGTGTACCATAGAGGAAGATCTTACTGCACTGCTCCATCGCTGCCACACTAGATATAAACGACCGACCTACAGCCCAGACTGATGCCAGACCCACTACGTGACTGTCACTGCCAATGACCTTCACATTGAGCGTTCTGCATGAGGTGCCAGCTTGAATTATCCCGCCACTCGGAGACTTAGTCAGTACATTCAAAGCGACAGTCTACCACTATTATGTAGAATATATATATATATATATATATATATATATATATATATATATATATATATATATATATATATATATATATATATATATATATATATATATATATATATATATATATATGTTTATATATATATATATATATATATATATATATATATATATATATATATATATATATATATATATATATATATATATATATATATATATATATATATATATATATATATATATATATATATATATATATATATATATATTTATATATACATATATATATATATATATATATATATATATATATATATATATATATATATATATATATATATATATATATATATATATATATATATATATATATAAATATATATATATATATATATATATATATATATATATATATATATATATATATATATATATATATATATGTACATATATATATATATATATACATATATATATATATATATATATATATATATATATATATATATATATATATATATATATACATATATATATATATATATATATATATATATATATATATATATATATATATATATATATATATATATATATATATGTATATATATATATATATGTGTATATATTCATACATACATATTATTTACATATATATATATATATATATATATATATATACACACACACACACACACACACACACACACCAAAAGATACATCATTGGTCTAACACAAAATCTACACAAAAAGAATAATGACACTAATACGTAACAGCCCAGCCTTTAATTATCTGTCAGGTAATACGCAAGTGAGTAATTTTATTTCATTGTTGTCGTCCACATGTACTTTCGAGATGAAAGAGATTTAAACACTTGCTTTGATCTCCTACATAACATTGTGCACTTCCAATTGTTCTATCTATCAATTCTGGTATATTTCATCCATTTTCAAGTAAAATAATCGAATGCATTTTTGTCTTATTTTTCATGACGTTATTTATTTCTATGTACCTTCTCTCCTTCTTAATTGTCATTTCTATGGAGATTATCTTAAGTTGCAGAATTAATCAAATAATTGGCATTCAATGTTCGTACCGTTGACATGTTGTGGGCGATAATCAGAGCTATATTGCTCTGCGTTTCCCACCTCTCACCACTTAATCCAGTCATGCCAACTGCGGTAAGGTTAACAGGCAATTACGAATTAATTAGAAACTAAAACAATATCAAAGAAATATTCGAAGAGAATTATTCCTGTGGATTATTCTCATTTCCAAACTAGGTTAGTAGGTATCTTTTTCCTCTAGTGAATAATTCCTGTGTGTGTGATGGGTGTTAATGTGTTAATAACGTCGCCATGGATTCTTGGTGATAAATACGTGTTTCGTTCCAGATTCTCCCGATAAGAGGATCACCATACTGCCTGGCGTTATTGCAGTCTCCTTACTTAACACAGGCAAGGCAACTCCCAGAGGATCATTCAACCTCCTAATACAGGTATATCAGGTTGGTCATATGCTTCCATATCATTCTACTAGATACCACAAGGCAACCTATCTCACATCACAATGGTTTAACGTCTCTATAGATACCCTTGATCTATAGAAAATCTCTCTCTCTCTCTCTCTCTCTCTCTCTCTCTCTCTCTCTCTCTCTCTCTCTCTCTCTCTCTCTCTCTCTCTCTCTCTCTCTCTCTCTCTCGTGTTTAAAATGGTAGTAAAAATGGGTTTTGAATATTAAAGAGAGCATGTCGAGAGTTTTGTCATCTTTTTAAGATCGCACACACAATTCCTACATACATACATACATACATATATACATGCATACATTTATGCATACATACAAACATACATACATACACATATACATGTAAACATATATACATACATGCACACTTTACATGTATATATGTGTATGTATATATATATATATATATATATATATATATATATATATATATATATATATATATATATATATATATATATATATATATATATATATATATATATGTATATATATATATATGTGTGTGTGTCTCTCTCTCTCTCTCTCTCTCTCTCTCTCTCTCTCTCTCTCTCTCTCTCTCTCTCTCTCTCTCTCTCTCTCTCTCTCTGTATATACAAACATAATTCCTTCGTATTCTCTCTGCAGACATCATGTCCGCTTTTGAGGAGTCCAATCTGCTCTTCGTGTACGGTATATTGCGGAAGGGGCAGCATCACCACCGCCACCTATTGGACTCTAACAGCAATGGCCACGCAAGATTTCTAGGGCGTGGCCGCACACAGGATGAGTGGCCGCTGGTCATGGCAACGCGTCAAAACATACCCTGCCTCTTACCAGCTCCAGGACGAGGCAAGGTAGGGAGACACTCGATATTTCTTTTAATATCAGGAAGTTTTCTATTGCTTCACAAATGCGTGGCACATTCAAAACCATAACGCCTATTCTCCGTTACATATTCATAAACTTTCCTAGGCAACACGAGATTATTCATTAGTTTTCAAAATAGTTTTCTGTTCATCTTAAAGACACTATCAGCCAATAAAATGTGCCAGTCCTACGATTGATGACCTTTGGTTATAAAATTGGAAAAACATGTTTTAGCCTGACCATTAAATGTCAAATGGAATAATGTTGATAAAGTTCAATGTTAACTTACATATTCGATTTTCTGCTGTCTCTTATTTATATCAATACTATTGTCATTACTATTGTTATTATTATTATTAGAAGTAGTAGTAGTAGTAGTAGTAGTAGTAGTAGTAGTAGTAGTAGTAGTAGTAGTAGTAATATCATTATTATTAGTATTATTATAATTGTCATTGCTGTTGTTGTTGTTGTTTTTATTATTAGCATCATCATCATCATCATCATCATCATTATCATGAGTGTCATCATCATTATCATATGTAGTTTACTGCTGTGGTAGTTTCAGAAGGAATCTAATTTCCTGATATAAAAACTTTTTTTTGCCAAACCCTGATTATCTTGACCTATTTCAGAGAATCTATGGTGAGGTCTACGAGGTCGATGACGTCATGTTTGCCAGTATCGCAACGATACTACGATACCCTGAATCGTTCCAAAGACGATTAATAGAGGTGGATATCGTGGAACTGTCAGAGGACTCATTGTTGAGGGAAATCAAGACCAAACAGGCGCTGTGCTGGTGCTACCTCCTACCGGACAGTTACAAACAAGACCTTCTACAGAATCAATACCTTGAGGAATATGATCCCACCAATGTTAGCAAAGACTCGCAGGGTCCAAGGTACGGTGCCGAGGAGTGTGACGTCACTACCGATGATGTTGTAATCAGGTAGGTACCGTATGATGAACACGTCGTGCGCACGAATACTAGGGAATCATGCTTTTCTCTCAAATAATTGACAAACAGCCGACAATGTACTGATTTTCGGATTTCTTTTATTTGTACAAAATTTATAGCCAATGCAAACTTATCACCAACCAAATATCAGACGGTCCCCCCCCCCCCCCCCCCCCACCCCATGTATTTGTTGAAGTCTTTTTCGTGACATTTTCATCAGTGTTTTTGGCCACCACGGACCATGTTGATGCTTTAACCTAGGATTGGGCCAGATGACTTCCTTAATTGAATAACCTTAATATTCTCGTATAGATAATGGGTCTGAATTCCTGTCTACAAAGATCTCACCCTGTTCCCTTCAATTCAGTTAGTCGTGAATTGTTTCTTGGCAGCCCTTGTATACTCCTGATTGTGCTATTTGATGATGCTAGGGGACAGTGTACCAAGTGGTTATCAAGGACAAGGTGTATGTTCCCCAAGGTGTAAACCCACTATCTGTCTTTCCATCCCTGAAAGGGTAATATCTCCTGTCTGCAGCCCAGGATCTATATCATAGTACAATATCCGGCTAGTCAATAATTGCAAATAGAAAAGGCTGCAAAAAGAGGCAGGGTTGAATCAATTGGTTCACACAGTACTTAATGAGATCGGGGCGCGGAGTGACATATTCCTGTGAAATGGTAAGTCAGGGATTTGATCAAATCAGGAGATGTACTGCTACTGCTACTACTACTACTACTACTACTACTACTACTACTACTACTACTACTACTACTACTACAATAATAATAATAATAATAATAATAATAATAATAATAATAATAATAATAATAATAACAATAATAATAATAATAACAATAATAATGATGATAAGAATAATAATAAAAATAGTAATGATAATAATAATATTAATAATAATAATAATAATCTGTGTTGCTTATTGGGGAGTACATGAATGCATAGCCTTTACATGTCTCGCCATTTCTCTGTTTCTAATTTGACACAGGTCTTCGCCGTATCTATACCCAGTCTTCATATATGGTTCCCTTAAAAGAGCTCAGCCTTACCATTCCATGCTGGGGATGGAGGCGGCCAAAGAGGGTACGGTTCTGTTCCAGGGTGAGGGCACCACAGTCGACCCCTACCCCCTGGTGGTGGACATCTCGCTACAACCTACCTTTCCTACTCAACGCCAGGGGGCGGGGTAAGGTAAGACATCTATTCTGTAGTCAATAACTTTGTGTGGCAATGTAAACGCAGGTTTAAGATTTGATAACTCTTCAATATCTATTCTATACAACTTTTAGAACAAGTTGATTATGTTTATGTAGCATTTTCAATCCATCCAAAATTTATTTTGGTATTGATCTCACTTTTTTGATTTCTCTTATCCCTGCAATGTTTACTTTTATTTCGTTTTGCATTTTCTCGATTATTGATTTTATTGCCACTTCGTTCCCCCCTCTCTCTCTCTCTCTCTCTCTCTCTCTCTCTCTCTCTCTCTCTCTCTCTCTCTCTCTCTCTCTCTCTCTCTCTCTCTCTGATCGATTCAGTTGTCATTTTTGCATTTTCTTTCTCCTGTGTCGATTTTGATTTTCGTTCTCTCTCCCCTTGAGCATACATGATATATGAAGCATTTCCCTACTGTTCAAATGTAAGTAATTTGTGGGAGGTTATTCTTTCTCATTGGGTAGGAATATAGAGTCCAAACCAGTACTGCGCACGGGGCCGGCTAGCTTTTTTATACAAAGATTCTATATATTACGACCTTGTTCAGCGAGATACTAGTAAACCTTAGTGAAGCAACGATGTACACTGGCAGTTAAGATGTAAAGTAGGAAATATCTTGTAAAGGAAAGCAAAGTATTATATGTTTAAAACCGTTAAGGTAAAAACATACAATACACAATGCTGATCATGATCACTTCATTTTCAGACTGTCCATGGGGAGATCTATCTGGTCGATTACGCCGCTCTCTCATTCCTTGACGCAGTGGAACGACATCCCCAATACTACACACGATGGCAGATCCTGTACAACTCACTTCGCCACCAAAAGATGGCGCCCCAACCACCCAGCAATGCTGGGCTTACCTGCTCCGTGGCTTCAAGTCTGAACTGCTGGAATTGCCAACTTTGGGAAATTTCGACGCAGAGGCTGCTGCTTTGGCAGATCCCGAGGATTGGGTGTCGTTAGAGGAGTACGACCCCAGCACAGATGTTCTGGTACGTCCCCTGGAGAGAGGAGATAAGCAGTCATGGCTGGATGACTTCCACAGGCGACAGATAGTCGACACGGACGAATGACAAGCGCGGGTGGCTGGGGCTCTAGCCGGGGGGCTCTAAGTATAAAGCTCTACGTAGTGCTTGTGGTTAGAAAGTCCATTTGCCTCCCTTTGTATTCTTAACCACAAGCACATCGCAAACACTACGTGAGAAAGAACTACTCGGGACCTGTTGGTTATGGTGGACCACCCTCGGTTCCCCACTCGTGCGGAACCCTTGGGTTGTCCACCATAACCAACGATACCTCGTGTTCTTTCTATTACGTGATAGATAGACCCCAAGGA
>OZ012689.1:32992275-33124059 GCA_963942565.1 Maea johnstoni
GGGGGGGGGGGGGGGGCTCAATTGGAGACGGACTCTTTCATTTGTGATATGACTAAACACCAGCCATGAGCGTCATTCAGTAAATTTCCCCTTCTGCGCTCGTCGAAGTCTCAGAATTCAACACTTTCAATTTTTTTTCTAATTTGACTGACCGGCGGGAACCATTTCTATTCAACCTTTTTACAAATAATACTCTACTTGATGAGGTACGCCCAAAGTTGTTTGACCATTTTTGCACTTCAGATGCAAATGGGTTAAGCCACCTCAAAAGGTGTTAAGATGTGGTTATTTATGTATTTGTTGGCTATTAGTTAGGTATTTTCCATAGGGCTTGGAAGAATCAAGTGATCTACAAGTTTGAGAATCAACGAACCCCCCCTCACCTAACAAACATCAGGTTTTCCAAGCTATTCTTAGTCTGCAAACGACTGGACTGGACTGTCTGTCTCCGCTGGACCAGTGACCTGTAATCTATATATCTTTGGCTGGACTAAGGAATCAAGTGATCTAGAAGTTTGAGTATCAACGAACCCCCCCTCTCCTAAAAAACGTCAGGTTTTTTAAGCTATTCTTAGTCTACAAACGACTGGACTGTAATTATGTATCCGCTAGACTAAGGAATCAAGTGGTCTAGAAGTTCAGTTAAAAATCAACGAACCCCCCTCACCTAACAAACTTCAGGTTATCCAAGCTATTCTTAGTCTGCGAACGACTGGACTGTAATTCTGTATCTGCTAGAGTAAGGAATCAAGTGATCTAGAATTTTGAGAATCAACGAACCTTCCCCTCCCCACTCACCTAACAAACTTCAGGTATTCCCAAGCTATTCTTAGTCTGCAAACAACTGGACGTAATTCTGTATCCGCTAGACTAAGGAATGAATCAAGTGATCTAGAAGTTTGAGAATCAACGAACCCCCCCCCCCCCCCTCACCTAACAAACCTCAGGTTTTCCAAGCAATTCTTAGTCTGTGAACGACTGGACTGTAATTCTGTATCCGCCGGTAGATAATCCCCTCGAGCAGGATGTTCATCCACTCGGGCCTCTACCTGGCTGACACCAATCAGCCTGTTGCCTACGCAGGGCTTGGGAAACAATAGACGTGGACAGAATTGCAATTGCAACTGGTTGCCGAGGCAGGAAAAACAATTCGTTTTGATGTTTGTCCACAGGTGGCGTGGTGGTGCAAAATGACTCACCAGCCAGGGGGGGTTCGGACGAACCCCTCGAACCCCCCCTGGATCCGCCCCTGAAACCCAACCAAAATCTCTCTGGTATTTGATGAAATAGTGATTAAATCCAAAGTTATTCCGAAACGTATCATAAATACACTTGAATAGTAGATTTCGTAGAATAATGGATTTAATTAATTAGATGTAAAAGCAATAGAGTCAAGGGTCCAAAGGTCACGTGTGTTTGAGTTGTAGGAAGCATTATTAAACAAATAATTCGATAAAGTCCAAACAAATTGTGTATAGGCTTTGAGACTGCACAGATCCTTGTTATAGCGGGTTTAGCCAGATGCTTTATGTTATTATAAATGATATAGGGAATGATCCAAATATTGTTATTTGTTAATTGTTTCTTTTCCATACAATATGTTTGAAGTTGAATTTCAAGTTCATTGTCAGCGATCAGATATTTACTCAATCCTTTATAGTTATTTCAAAACATGCATCTTTAACTACAGAAATGCATTTTCTGCCCTGGCCCTTTTGAAGAAGTCAGTGCTTCCAGCTGTCTAGATGTCACTTTGGCCTATTTCAAAGTTTTAGAGCACATGCTCTGAAAACTTTGTAACAAAAGGCTTTATATTGGTTATGTCTGTATCTACCAATACATCCATCAGGTCAGAGGGTGTAGTTAGTGTATGTTCCCAGAGGGTGCATTTACAGTATTTTACATGTGTTATTGTGTATTTTTCAGTGGTGAACCAGTGAAGCAGTTTTATGGCCTGACCAAACTCAAGCTCAGCAATCTGCGAACTAATGACCAATTGTGAGTATAATTTCTAAATTTTATATTTTTGTAAGTTACTGTAGCCAGGTAGTTGCCCTTACTAAATGAACCTTGGAATACCAAGGAATTCCCAAGATTTCTATTACTAATATTTTTATTATCAATAGGGATCTATTATCATATTATCATAGGAAAATCCCAGTATTTCTGAGGTCTTCTCAGGTATATTTGAAAAGGATGTAATGAAAAGTCACACCAGCGAGAAAAATAATTTATCAGAGAGTTACAGGTGTCGTCCTTTCAACATTTATAAGTGTTGAATTTCTAATGTATAGTTTTTTTTATTTGTGTGGCTTTTTGAATGAATATGCAATTCCATTGTGTGCATATTTAACTTTTATTTTCCATTGAAAAATTATCAACATTGAAGTTTGAGTGTTTTTATCATAGCAGAATGTTGAATAGTAGATTTTGAGTTAAAATTTATCCTAAATGAATACATTGACAATATCAATTATTGCATAATTAACTGTTTTGTTTTTTATCATTAAATTCCAGATTACCTGACCCCAAACATGTGGAAATGCAGAAGTTCATGATCAACAAAGCTTTCCCTGCGGAACATCCCTATCATTCTCATATGTCCAAATATGCCATGTTCCCATCATATGATGTACCGGAGGACCCTGTTAAGGGTGTCCATGCCCGCAGCCAGGTACCCAAATCAGCAGAAACACCCTCCAACCCGTATGATGTCACCGTTGTCAGCAAGACTAAAGGTGAGTAAGGAGTTCAGTCATTCACTGGGTAAATACACAAATATACAAATTAACAGGGTAGACATACTAATCTGATCTAATCTAAGCCTCACTGTTTTGGTGATGTTTCTCTAACAAGAACATATTTTGATAACAATTTAAAAGGTATACATTTATAAGAACTCAACCTTATTCAAATATTTTGCTAAATTGTTTTTTATTCCAAAGTTATATTCAAAAGAATTAATAGATCCAGACAACAATTACCGAGCAAACCCTATAATTATCACTAGTATAGGATCCCTATAGAACCACTCAAAAAGGCCCCACTACTTTGTAATATACCTCAAACAAGATCATATTTTGTTAACGATTTAGAGAGAGAAAAGTTTATCAGAAGCCTCCTACAAATAATTTGGTATATTATTTTAAAGACCAAAGTTATACTCAAAAAATCAAAAGGATCCAGGCGACATTTATCAAGCAAGCTCTCTTGGTATCGCAAGTATTAAATCACAAAATGAACCACCAAAATAAGGTGATATACCTCGAATAAGAGCATATTTTGTGAATGATTTAGATACTCAAAAGAATCAAAGTATCCAGGTGACATTTATCAAGCAAGCTTTCTTGGTATCGCAAGTATTAAATCCCAAAATGAACCACCAAAATAAGGTGATATACAGCGAATAAGAGCATATTTTTATAAATGATTTAGATACTCAAAAGAATCTAAGTATCCAGGCGACATTTATCGAGCAAACTCTATTGGTTTGGCTGCTGGTATTGGGTCCCTTTGTTGATGGCACTGTGGACATACCCCAGATACGTACACCTTGTGCAGCCTGTTGCTAGTGCTATATTGAAATGGCACTTGTGTAGTGGAGAGCTCAGAGGGATCAATATTCCACACAGCTGGTTCTACTGTTTGCTGCCACCAGAAACCTTAACAACCCATTCTGGTAATCAATAGCCGCCTACACCCTTTCATGCCCAGAGAAGGCTGAAAACCATCGGCCAATTTTGGGCGGTACCTTTCCCAAGAAAATATTTCCTAGAAAATAATTGAAGGAGAATTTAGATGTATATCATGTCAACCTACACCGGTCCATTATCTACTAATAACCCATTTATTTTTATCCATTTTAACCCTTTCATGCTTAAGAGTTACTCTAAAAACTTGTCTGAATCCCCGATACTTTTGATGATGACTTAGGAATCAAGAATAATTTTACAAAATATTTGACGGAGAGTTTTTGGTGGTGTTGTGTTGAATCTTTCTCCTTCAAATCATTTGTAAATCAAACATCCTTTTTACCTGAAAGATTTCACCCAAATTGTCTGGCACGCACCTTTTTGACCCTGTATGCCTGGAGATCTACTTGACCAGTGTCATCAGGACCTATCAATGCTATCATACTTTTGAAAATATCTTTGGAATAAAGCATACATTTGCAAAATAATTGAAGGAGGGTTGTAGATAGAGTTCTGATGAACAATTCTCCTTCAAATATTTTCCATATGTTGCTTTTGTTAGAGGGATGATCCAAAATTGTCAGGTGGTTTTGGTTGCTACAGGCATGAATGGGTTATAAAGTAAAATAGATCCCGACAACACTTTTTGCAGGGAACAGTGGCCACAAGCCTATCCATATCTGTAGTGCCAAAAAAGGCCTGATAAAATCATACTTTGGAAGTCATTTGATAGGGAGATGTTCTCCAGGACTCAGCCTACAACACTCTCATCAGTCCATTAAATATTTGATGAAATCATAATTTATTTATTTTCATATTTATGAGAGATTGAGATGATACTGAAAAGTATCAATATATAGAAAATATCTGAATTTTACATTAGAACTCTATTTATAATCCACTTTCACATATTTTGCAAATTTATGCTTAATTACAAAGTTATTTCCGAAAGATGACACTGGTCAAGTAAATCTCAGGGGAACTTTTGGTACCAATTGCTTAACCTATTCATGCCCTGACGCCAAAAAGGATTTTTTTCATAAATATTTTCCAATATTTTCCAGCTTTTTAGGGCACTTAAGGTATGATTTGTTGAACATTTCATTCTCCAGGTTCTGGTATGCGACATGAAATCCAACAGCTGCCTCCAGAGTCTCAGAAGAAGCCTCTCCATTGGCCAGGTGAACAGGACTTCTTTCAGCAAGTCAAATCTCCCTCTGGTGGCCAACAACAGTACTACCCTACACCCCAAAAGACTGTGGTGCCGAACCCACGAGATCGCTGGCCCGAACACAAGGTTTCCGATAAGACGGCAAATGCCACGAAGAACGTTGAGCGCGAACAATGGCTGACAACGTACAAACTTAGCCACTCAGGGTTGGGTCCTTTTAACCCTATGAAGCTCGAGAATATGGAGGAGAAGAAAAACATCAAGATTCTCACAGGGGAGGATGACCATAGCTTGGTAAGAGCGGTTTACATTAGTGCTTCACATTATAGCAGCTTCACATTTCTTGCTTGATTCTCCTATTAACAGGTGGATTGTACACATGGTCATATGGATATATCTTGAAAAACTGTATTATTTTAGGAAATAGTTCTCTATAAGTTGTGAAGTTCACTAGAAAAGTATGTATAGATATTTTTAAATCAAAAAAAAATAATGCATGAAATTCCTGCACTTCTCCTTCAAACAGTTTTGCTTTGGTTAAAAATACATGGGGTATATCAAAATAGGTATTTTTTTTCTTTTTTGGGGGGGAGGGGAGGGAGGTGCACTCCGGACATGAGCTGTTTTGACTACCTGTAATCAGTTTTCCTATTTAATGTGATATTATACTTTATCATCAGCTCCACTGTGATACTCGCAGCTGATTGGTCAATTGCTGTTGGGTACTGGATTGTATTTCATTGCTTTTCATTAAATGTCAATGCTAGGATCCGGATAAGTGATTTATCCTCACTCTCAGTGTTTTATCCCACTTCGCCATGGCAACTATGGGTTTGACCTCAAGTTTACAGGTCACAGCCTCGTTTTGAACCCTTGACGACGAAAAAGAAAATGGCGGACATTCCTCTTCACACCGCCGCCTGACTCGATTCTTTTGCCGTTTAAAACACTATTTGCGCATGTTAGTCTGCCAACATGGTGTATAAATGGAAATAAAGATGGCAGAAAGTAATTAAGATGGATTTAGGTTGGTATGTTGTTCATACATAAGAGAAATAATTTCCGTTTGGTCAGAGTCAGGTCTGACGAAAATCTCCGTTGCTACATAGCCTGTCAGACTCGAGTCTGGCAACCGCTTTTTTCATTTTCTTTGTGACCAATCGCTCGAATTTGCCATCCAAACTTGGCATATCCCTTTGGAGCACTAAGTTGTGTATAGATGAACGTACGTTTTGTCTCCACTCTGCATAATGTTAATTTTACCCATTAGGTCCCATTGTGAAATTTACCCATTGCCAACAAATAACGTATGTTGGGGGGGGGGGGGGGGGGGAGCTGATGATAAATTCGTTATCCTCCTTGTAAAAAAGGGATACGGCCTGGTATCTGCGTTTAGCCAGTCGTATCACACTCGGCCTCCGGCCTCGTGTGATACGGCTGGCTTCACGCAGATACCAGGCCGTATCCCTTTTTTACAAGGAGGATAACTAATATTATAACCTGATTGTATGAGGAAAGGAGTTATGAAGAGTTTGTTTTTCTATTTATAGAGACCTCATTCTTGGCCCACGTTTCATCCTGCCCGACCATATGAAGGCAGAATCGCCCGCCAGATCAGCTCTGTCTCACATCCCCAGCCGGGAGGAGAGAGCAAGGAACCAAGAGATCACATCAGGTAGGTCATTCTGAACTCTGGAGTATTTTTTATCCTTGCAGAAGCCAAATACAGCCTGACAGGCTTGGTGAAATCTTTACGGGTAAACTGTCTTCATAGGATAATATTTCAAGGAGAAATGTTGATTAGTACACTGTCAACAACTCCCCTTCAAATATTTTTTTCATTTTATTTTCAATTCCCAAGTTATTATCAAAAGTATCCTAAATCCAGAAGACACTATCTAGGGGAACTCTTAGCATAATTAAATAGATTACAGTTTTCAGTTATCTTACACTGTTTTTAAATTTATCTATACTTAAACATCTCATTAAGGTACAGGTGAACTTGGATATGACGGACCACTGTATGACGGATTTTTGCATATGACGGACAACATGCTTGGTCCCAGTCCTATGCATATCAAGTATTTGTCATATGTATATGACGGATTTTGCATATGACGGACCAATCTTCCTGGTCCCATTGAGTCCGTCATATCCAAGTTCACCTGTATTAAACAATTCATGCCTGGAGATCTCCTTGACACTTTTCATCTGGATCTACAATACAATAGATTATAATAGGTTTAATTATACATTCCTATAATGTATGAAGGAGAGTTGTTGGTTGATGGCATGTTAATGAAAAATGCCATGGTTAAAGACATATCCATGACAGTAACCGCTTGGAATATAATGAGTTTATTTTATTAACATTCTATAAAAGAAATATCTGACACCATAAATAAGAATTTTCACGTTTTTGTACCCAACTGTGATGGGTTACATAAACCATTCTGATAGACCACAAACACTCTTTTCTCCGTCAAATATCTTCCCAACTATACGTTGGCCCCAAAGATTTCATTAGAATTATCAGGCTGGTTTTGGCCGTGAGCATTCATGAGTGGGTCATGACTTACTATTATATGATTTTTAACTTTTTTTTTTGTTTTCTTTTTGTAGAAAAATGACAAGGACTGAACTTGATGAACGTCGGCTGCTGAATGGTCGCGACTATGCCAACCTCCCTGCTGGGGGCGAACAAGAACCAATGAAAACCATGCAGAGTAACACACATCCTGATTCCAGCATCGAGCACCTACGGACTGCCAAGAACCAATCAGCAACCAATGAACTCACTCCTAATGTTGTCCAACCTCTGCCGAGGGAAAAGGAGGCAGGGTACCTGGAGACGATGCGTGAGAAAGAGTACCGGGACACGCAGCAAGTGGAGGCGACTAACCGCTGGCAGGTTCTTGAGTCGCAGAAGTCGCATCATGACATCACATCGCTGCATTACAAGATGGATAAAGTACGTGTAAAGGAACAGCCAGCGACATTTTATGACCATGAAGGAAAGTTTCAAGCAGAAAGATCAAGCCTTTATAAGACTACCTACGACCCATCAAAGCTACAGTACACTATGAACAGCAAGGCGAACCCAATTTCGAGTAAGTTCGATACCTCTCTCAGCCACCAGGGGGCACTTGACCTCCCCGTGACCTTGAACCTAGATATGGCGGAGACCATGCAAGATGGCCGCACCCTGGGCGGGGTCGGAGGTCACAGTCACCCTCAGAGCAGCGATCAGGCGACGCCGTATGAAACTATTCGTCCGTATGAGTTAACGAAGGAGGTGCAAAAGAGATGGATTCAGCCCACGCTGGAGGAAACGGGCGTACGCGTGCCCGAGAATGGGCTCGTGCTGCGGGAGAGTACCATGGGCGAGAGTTACAACAAACACAAGTTTCTCCAGGACTATAATCTTGACAAGCATGCACTAAATGAGCCCCGGAATCTCATGTCCCATGAAAATCAAAATCTGGAGAGGGTTCGCTCAGCCGCAACACCCAAGTCCGCGAAAAGCGTGCAGTTTTCTCAAAACATCTTGGTCGCCTCCGGGGCTGGGGGTGAGCCCATTCGGCTATCAACGGCCCCGATTGATTCTCCACGACGGGAAATGCCATTTCAGGAGGACCCGCGATCACGACCGGCCCCAGAGCAGTCGTCTCCTCTGAGGAAGTATGAGAATGTAATGGACGAGATAGCACGTGAAAGCAAAACAAGGGATCCGCTTTATTCCGATATACCATGCGTGAGAACAGAAAATCGTACCTTCAGCAACGACGGTGCGCCAAGGTATGAGAGAGCCATGGTTGTCATGAATCCCTCCTCTTCGGCGGAGAGGGGGACTTCAAAATCGCCCATTCACGGAGGCTCTCAGCAGACGTCGGGCAACCAGTTTGCGTCTCACTCCTCCAACGTCATGCCCAGCAATCTGATGCACAGTAACACATACAAGTCATCCTACGATTCTCAGTTCACTACCAGCGGCGAAAACACTTTCGATCTAAGCTACAAAAACGATCCCAGATTTGATTGGAGGGTGGGAAGTGGAACGCCACGCCCACAGACCGCACTTCTACAGATTCAGAATAGTTTCACAAAATCAGACACTCACAAAAAGTTCCATCAGGAGTTTCCCGAAAAGAACCCCGATCTTCGGGATAATATCATTTCAGGACGAAGTCACACCTTCGACGGTTTGAATGCCCAGGTACTAAGAGGGGCTCCTCTGGTTAATTGAGTCTAAATAGATTATTAACACTTTCACACTTTTCTTCAAAAAAGAATAAAATATACTTGAGTGCTATTTTCATCACTTGAGGAAATCCTGCCAATATGTCAGTTGGTATTTCAAAAATGTCTCCAAAAATTGTCAGACCTCTTAGCTGCCCATTTTAGGAATGGGTTAAGCTATTCATGTTAAGAGATTCTACAAAAATTAAACCTAGAACTATGACATTTTTTATAATGACTTAGGAATGAAGTATGAATTCACAAAACATTCAAGTCATCGGTAGGGGCATACAGGAGATCAGTGTCTCAAAGGGTATTGTATTCTACGGAAAGATGGACTATCAACCTTTTAGAGACCCTTTCTGTACTTCTCATAGTTAAGGTTTGATTTTATTCAAAACCTTTTAGCATGATTTATAATTGAAGACTCCCGTTTCAAGAGCCATATAGGTGTTCATATATCTGGATAGGTATGTTGTCCTGTAATGGAATTATCAGTATTAAGTTGTTAACAAATGAGGCGTTCATTATTATCAAATGTGAATATTTGAACGGATGAAGTATGATTGAATATTTTCAATTTAATAGTGGAAATCTGACAGGCTATAGAATTGACAGTTTAAATTGATATGCTTACTTAAAAACAATTATTCAAATCATGTGTGACACTTGAAAAGTGACCTATGGATACTGACATATATACATACATACATATATATATATATATATATATATATATATATATATATATATATATATATATATATATATATATGTGTGTGTGTGTGTGTGTGTATATATATAAATATATTTATATATACCTATTTTTATATATATATATATATATATATATATATATATATATATATATATATATATATATATAAATATATATATATATATATATATATATATATATATATATATATATATATATATATATATATATATATATAATATATATATATATAATATAATATATATATATATAATATAATATATCAAACATCGCCAGCCTTTGAGGTAGCCTCAAAGTTTTTAAATGGAACAGATATTGTACATATGGTTTAATAATAGATCTGCCTTACAGTGTTGATTATAGCCTCCTGGAGAGGTAGATTGGTTTATAGGATGAGAAAACCCAAAATGTGTTGAATGAACTTTACTCACTGTTTAGTGTGAATTACCTTTTTACTCCCTGGATATTTATACTGCTTTTATATACAGAAGGATGCTAGAGAATCAAAATATTAGGATTTCAGACGGTAGTCTATACTCAGTGTTCCACATTTGTGGTAGCCCACTAGCCAGGGGCTAGTTGTTGCCACCAAACCAAGCTGGCGGGCTGGTAAAACGTGAGTAAGACTAACCCTGTGGGGCTAGTTGTCATCTGAACAGGTACCGCAAAAAGTTCCATGTGGTTTTGTGGAGGAAACAAAAAAGTGCTGCCACAATTGCAAACGCTTGAAACTGAAGCCAATGAGATTGTTTAGATCTCATTGTAGTGACTAGATTTCGGGCATGCTTTTTAAAATGTTGGGTAGGGCTAGTGCAACTTTTGGTAGGGCTATTGAAAATGAAGGGTTAATAGCCCTGCCAGACTAGTAAGAATTCTGACAAATTTTGAACCCTGATAATGTGTCTGAATTCATTTCAAAAGGAGGAACATTTCAATTAGGGACACCACAATAGTAGGACTACTCCATAAGACTCCTGTATTTTTCTGACTTTACATTTTAAATATACAGGTGTTCAATCCTTTCACGGCTGGAGCGTGCATTAGGTCTGACATGCATGGGAATATCTTGATAAAAAGCAATATTTTGAGAAATATCTGACTGAAAGTCCTAGATCCTATAGGGTTTGAAAATAAAAGTGCATAAGATGTGCTTTGATCAAAATTATCTAAGTAGCCCACACCAGACGCAAGGTAATTTTCAGAGTAATGTTCAAAGCAATGTTCAAAGTAATGTTCAAGGTATTGTTCAAAGTAATGTTCAAGGTAATGTTCAAGATAATGTTCCTGTATTTCCTAATGGAAAGCTGCCAGAAGTCGAAAAAGTGTTCAACTTATTCAAGTATTCAACTCATATATGTGTTCAACTTGTCTAGGTGTTCAATTCATCCAAGTATTAACTGTATCGGTGTTCAACTTATCCAAGTGTTTATGTTGACAGGCTCCACTATACTGATGTTTCACTTTTCTTGACAAAGAAATGGTTCAAATTACAAGGTTTCAATGTGTAATTCATGGTATAGATCCTAGCGTTCAACTCATTCATACGTCCTATTCATACAAGTGTTCATTTTATCGGTGTCTAACCTATCCAGGCGTTCAATTTATTCAAGTGTCCGTAATCAAAGGTTCGATTATATATGTTGATGTTACATTTTTTCCTGGCCTATCAAATAACAAATTTGAATACATGCATAAACATCAAAAGTTCACCCAAGGTAGTACTTGTTGAATATGCAAAATGGACATGGAAATCTATGCACACTTGAAGTATGTATGTGAAATACGTCTATATAGTGTACTTAACCCTTCCAATGCTAAGGCTACTTTCATCCAAAGCTCAAGGAGGCAAAGACTTTTTCAAAAAATATCTAAACCCTGTCATGTTGGTACTCATTGGAGCTCTTGCCGCGTGCTCTCAGATGAGTACCCATATGCCAGGTTTTCAGCATTTCTCAGGTTTTTTGCATCCTTTTGTATTGTCAAAATTAGCCACCAGCAGCATAAGGGTTAATGTATGAAGTGCAACTAAGTCACTAAGGTTGGTGTGAATTTTTGAAAAATAAGATTTTTGTGGAGTAATCCTGTCTTTTAAGTATCCCATTCACATGTGGATCATACATGTGAAAATATTTTGAAATGAAACTACATTAAAATGTATTTTCAAATACCCATAAAGCTATCAGACCTTGTATGCACTCCAAATGCATTTGTTTTAGCATGAATATTCTTACTATGAGATTGAAACTTAAATATGCAAAAATATCATCAATGTTATTTAATGAATGGACTTCTATTTTTATGAGAGTATGACAAGACTTTGAGGGACAAAAATGATAAGAAGATTAGTTGCATGAATATCATATGATTTATATAAATTGCATACATAATGGTACAAATATAGGTTATACGAAAATATCAACTAAGAAGCAGTTTTATCAAACGTAATTTTATCAATAGTTACTTTTCTATCATAAAGGTATTGACTAAATCAGAGAAAGAGAATATGCATATATTTTGATACAGGCAACCTTGTTTAATCTGGACTGTTGAACAGGGTCTTGGTCAGGAATTTATAACACCTATTGTAAAACTGAAACCGTCAATTTCAAGCAATTGAATATTTTCATCTCAGTGTAATTCTAATGACATTCCATATGAATAATCTGCCTTTTCTGAATAAGGAAAAACATGGTTTTTGAGAGAATGAGTAAACAAATGTGGTCTCCCTTGAAAAATAGGAAGCCCAAAAGTTCTACAATCGCCAATTCAGGGCGCCCAGTTTCTAAAACGTGGCTATATATAGGCCCTGTATATGAATCAAATTATTCCTGCTCTTGAGTCACCTATAAAATGATCTGGTATCTAGCGCTGAAACCCTCTTAAACGTTCAGCTATGATAGACCACGTCTGATCAGGTCTTGCTCAACATTTTGTGAATAGATGTGGTCAAACATAGCTACACTATATTATATGAGGGAAGGGCACTTTACCAATGAAATACATAAACTAGGCTCATTTAGTTCCGATTCTCACTGATTAAAATCAATAGGTTTAAAGCAGAGATACTGTATACTGTAATAATTTTGCTCATCTATAGTAATCAACTCGGCAGGTAGCTGCCTTTGGTGTGTAGTTTGATTTTTGTGTACAGAAGTTGAATGAAAAGCAGTCAACATGTTATACAAAACTAGCATAGGGAACGGATATCCAAATAATGGTGCACAGATTAATAAATAAGTACTCCATGGATTAATAAATAAGTACTCCATGGGTGCGCAAAGTATGCATTTATTAAACTGCTGCAATATGAACATAAGGGGTCCATACCGTTAAAATTATACGGTACGGTACGGTTCCAGTATTTTTTATACGGTTCCGGTATGCTAACGGTATCGATACTGGTTACTTTCTTTACTTTGTCGCTGTTTTTGATATTCTGTCGCGTGCGTTAGTGCTTGGAAAAGCGTGGTGGGGCTGGACTAGCACCATGTTAAATACATAGCGTGGCCCTCTTCACACTTTTCCAAGTACTACTGCGCAGGTTAGTATCGATCGTAGTGCAGTTTCAATGGCGGCCGGCACTGGATGACGCGATCGCGATGTATTTTCCCGCCGATCCCGCGTCTCCGCACTCTTTTCTGCCTTGCCTGCTATATCAGCAGCGAGGCGTTTTATTCATAGTACTGGTAAAAAAGTACCGGCTACTATTTATACAGTTTATTACCGGTATTTTCGGGCGGAGTATCGGTACCCTCACGGTACGGGTATACCGGTGTGGACCCCTAATGAACATGGTATACAGTATTTACCCATCTTCATACATGTAGGAACATCCTGGTATATGGAAAAAATGTTATGTACAACATATAAAACCCACAACTTATGTGATCCATTCATGCAACGAATTATCCCAGTAAAGTGTCATTTCTATTCATTATACTTTTGGAGATTTCTTTGATAACTTGTGAATAAAGAATGAAGACACACAATATTTGAAGAAAAGTTCTACATCAACTCCATTGTAGTTGCTCCTTCAACCATTTTTTGAAAGATCTGACCAAACAATCTTACCTATAAATCAGGCCTTTACAGATTTTAATTGGAATTTAGAATTATGTTAATAGTAAACTTCTTCTGCCATGTTGCAGCTGAGTCATGACCAGAAAGTTGTAAGCAGTTTAAGCAGTAATTGAAACTTGGGTACCTGGCAAAAGCCACCAAATAATCGCAAGTCACTGGCACCTTGCTTACATGCTTGGGCCAGGATTTTCACATGAGCAGTTGTGAAAGAGATGGAGCAGTCAGTGGCAATGCCTTGGACCACCCGGCCATCAGGGCATCCTTGGTAGATAGGTCTGCCCAGAGGTCTCCTTCAACAGAAGGCTCTGCTGAGTTTCTTTGGCCAGTTCCTACGGACTCTACAATTAACCTGTTGCTGCCTAGAACAGCCAGACTATTTCATATTTATTTCTATGGATAAGATATTGTTTGCAAATATTTGAAGGAGATATGTTGACCAGATACTGTTTAACAACTCTTTATTCAAAAGTTATGTGAAATTTTAATCAATTCTAAGTTATTTTCAGAAGAATAATAGGTTGAGATCTTAATGCATGAATGGGTCAAATTCTACATCTTACATACACATCATTCCTGTTTGTGAATTTGAGTACTGTGTGATATCCAAACGTACTTGTAATATTGCAAATGTAAATAAAAATATGATAACATCTATGGAGGTGGTCAGTTGTGATTTTGTCATGTTTTGAACAGTATAACTTCACCAAATATCACATTCAATTTAAGCCAGTTTTTATCATTATAATTTCACCAAATATCAGATACATTTTAAGGCTAATTTGAAAATTTCTACTTCACCAAATCTCAGATACATTTGGAGAATATTTTCTTTTTGAATCATTAAAAGGATGGAGGATAATTGAGAGTTCAAGTGACATTCTTTAAGTAAAATTAGATACATTCTTTGGATAAAAAGATGCATTACAACCTTCTTTGAAACCACTTGTATCTAGTGTGCCCCTTCGAGAAAAGATGTCAATAAATAAGTATAGAATAGAAGTATGTAAACTATTCATATGAGAATTTTTGGAAAGTGGTACCTGTTCAGCATTTCTCTTTCAAATATTTACTACATATCTGCTTAGCCTGAAAAATGCATGTAAAGAAACCAAGTGTAACAGACATGAGAATGGGTTAACCAATTCATTCTCATTCCCCAGAAAACATCATCTGTATACGTGAAAATATACCACTGAAGAAATCCTGTGCAAAGTACCCTGTGCATGGAATAACTCCATACATACAAAAGTATCCTCAGTATTGGAAAGGTTTAGGTGTAAATATTTCATTTACAAAGTATTGTCAAAAGTCTGTTTTCATCTCATTAAAATTTCTGCATTAAATATTTTTTCTAAAAGATACTTTAGTACGGAAGATACCATTAAAATAGTTGTTTTTTTTGAGCCTAAGAAATGGATATATATATTTGTTCAAAAACAAAACCCTAACATGCACATTAACATAAAGCAAAATCACTAATTAATCATTGCGTGAGTTTATTGATAAAAAGAAATTTGTTTTAAATTTCTTTATGTGCTTGAGGTATCTCAAAGGCAGGATATAACTCTAGAAAAAACATACCTTTGAGGCTCATAAGCTGTGCTTGATGGTTATATATACAGTAATTTCATACAAAGGATCCAGTGAAAAAATAAAAAAATTAAGTTTAAATCTAGGAGAAATATGAAGTGACATATTTACATACAGTAATACTTTATTGACCTTTGAAAAATGGGAACTTGAATTTTTTTTTTGGTTTGTTTGGTTTTGCAGTAGGCTTTGTATCTTTATCCTTTGGTTGGTTTATATGCAAAGTATCAAGATCAACCTCATTGGGTGCGGCTCGTAACAGAGGGTCTGTAGTTACAGCACCAGGTGGCGTTGGTCTCTCACCAGGTTCTTCATCTTCTGTAGGCTGTAACCTTTGACCTTTGTGGTTGTGCGGCGATGGAGGCCTGTTCGTAGATGGAGATGCATTTTTTCCATTACCACAAGGTGGCACAGGTAGTACCGAAGATGCTGCTACTTCTGCATTTTTATTGGTTGATGAGGAATCTGTTCTTGTTTCGTTTTTGCCATTCTCGGTGCATGGAACTGGTAGTCTCGAAGTCCTCACACCCGCTTGATCCAAGGCGGCCTCACGCTCCGAGCTTGTCAACTTGTCCGGTATATCAACATTCTGAAGCAGACTCCCTGGATCTTCGATAGGCGCGTTGAGGGAAGAACTGAGACGGTCCCAGAGCCAGTCGTGTAAGTCTCTTTTGGAGAAATCCAGCCATGCCACGAAATTCAGCAGAGGGTGTTTGTCCACGCCGCCAAGGTTGAGGGGCACAATCCGCTTCCTACGGGCTCCTGCAACAAACATTGCATAAAACATTACTCAAAAGCCTGGAGGGCGCTTGAATGAATCAAGGTCAACTCGTACACTGATACACCCTGATGGCCTTTTGGTCTAAGGCGTTGCCACTGACTGCTAGCTGTGCTTAGAGCTTGTGCACTATATGCTGCCAGCTGCTCTGGAATATCCCTCGGGGGATTGAAATGGTTTCCTTGTCTACAGGTCTACTAGTGAAGGAAGGTTGTGTGAACATTTCGGTGGATACAAGACTATAAACCGAATACCTTTGTCTCTAACCACATCCCAGATTCGAATCCCAGCTGGGGCAAGAGAGATATCTACCAGTGACCTGTGGTTAGGCGGTGGTTTCCACTGTGTACTCCAGTTTCCTCTACGACTTAACCGCAATATGGCAGAAAAAGTGACAAAACCAAAATTCCATACACAATTCAACTCATACCCAACCAACTCTTATATTAGTGAAGTTGAATAATGCCCCAACAAGCTTAATAGACCCTACCAACTCACATCCGAGCAGGTCCTTACCCAACTAAGGCGAAAGAACAGTCTCTAACCCTTCCAATGCTGAGGCTTATTTTGTCCTAAGTACAAGGACGCAAAGAAAACCATCTCAACCCTGTCATGTTAGTATTCAATGGATAGCCCTCTCTGGGCACTCTCAGATGAGTACCTACGTGCCAGGGTTTCAGCCATTTTCAGTTTTTTTACATTTTCTATTGGCCAAATTAGCCAACACCAGCACAAGGGTTAATTTACATGAAGTTATGAAAATAAAGATGACATTTACTCTTAACCCATTAAAAACAAACATTTGTGTTTGTGTGGGGGGCTTGGGGAGGTTTAGTTGGCCAGAAAATAATGTCCGCTTCCTTGCCCCTTCCAATATTTGTGCTTATTTTGGATTTGTGCACTTATTCGGATGAATGTGGTATATCAGCTGCTCAACTTACCTGGTTCCAGGGCATGGGTGAACTTGATGACGAAGTCCACCTCTTCATTGTCAACAGAGTTGGGCGAGTAGATTAGCACCAGCCTCTTGCACCTGAAAGTACAGCAGAAACATGCAGATATAGAACATACAAAAATGATGCATCGATTATGATGATGATGATGATGATAATATAAATAAAGATGGGGGTGACAATGATGGTGACTGTACTGATGATGATGATGATGATGATGTTGATGCAAAGATCATGATGATGATGATGATGGTGGGTTGTTAATGAAGAGGATGAGGTTGAGAATGACAATGATGATGATGATGATGTTGATGACAGAGATTGTGATGATGATGATGATGATGGTGTGTTGTTAATGAAGAGGATGAGGTTGAGAATGACAATGATGATGGTGAAGATGATGATGATGTTGATAATGTTGGTGATAATGATGATGACAATAATGAGGTTAAGGTTTTTGATGCTAATGATATAGATGATAATGATGATGATGATGATATATGACGTAATAATAATAGCCAATATGGGGTGATGATCATGAAAATAAATATGTTTCACTCTAAGACACTGATAGATAAGAGATATTTTTGAATGTGTTAGAGATTAGGGGCTAAATAAATATCAAAGTACCCTTATAACATTCATGATCAATTTTCTCAAGCAATTACCAAACATGATTATATTTCATGGTAACATGTGAATCCATAATGCAAAGAAACACATCAGGTCTTGATAGCAAACCAACTGGCAGCCACAGTCCCATATAAACACTTTAATGCATAGTTACTCTTAAAATTGTCGTCTGAATCTTTGATACTTTTGATGATAACTTGGAAATTAAGAATGATTGCTAAAATGTTTGAAGGAATATCTCCTATAACTTTGCTTTTGCCTATGAAATTTCATCAAAATTGTTAGGTTGCTTTTGGCTACTGAAGGCATTGATGAGTTAACAGTTCTGGTAGAAAAAGCCCCTAAAACAGTCTGGTTATTCATTATATTAAATGGCATAATGTACTCCTGTAACGGTCCAGCTAACCCCTATAGCCCGAGGCTATAGTATTTGTGTGGGGCAATAGGCCTCAACGCTAACTAAAACTGTTACTGGCCCCGTAGGACAAGTAACACCTAGGATCTACTGGTCCTGCAAATTTTTACTGGTCCTACCAATTTTTCTTTAACATAAAAACAAAGAAACATTACATATAAACCACAGACATCTATTTTTATTTATTTCATCACATATTTCAAACACATTTGGCACATTCTTGAGGGGAAACTTGTTAACAAGAATGTGACCAGTTGAGGTCATTTTTACTGGCCCTAAGCCATTTTGGTAATTTTTTACTGGCCTGGGGCCATAGGACCACTGATAGCGTTGAGCCCTGGGCAAAAATAACATTTGCCTTCGAAGCCCCGCAGGCTATAAAAAAGTGACATTTTAAGATCATGGCCAATAGAATATCAAGAATGTGATCATGTGAAAGACACAATTTGACACATCAGTTGTACTTTGGGACAGCTCAATAAGATATATAACAGTGAAAAGATAGCTTACAACTTTGAAAATGTTTTGTGGGAAAAGACTAGAGTGGGACTGCAGGATTTAGCAAAGCTAGGGATATTAGGTGTGATTGAGGATCCCAAGATCCTGTGGTCTCCCAGAGTTTTTAGCCGAACCAGTGACCCCTCTTCCTCAAGGAAAAGTGCTTACATTACATAGGGAATTCTGATGTTGGCCCACTATTTGTTGAATTAGGCAAATGTGGCAACAAATATTTGTATATACTTATAACCAGAAGTACTTCTATCAAAGGGGGATTAACAACAAACTGACAATCATTGCAGAATTTCATTAAGACAATTATCCCTGGTGGGGCATTGATAAAGCTGTCAGTGACTTGGGCTTAGGCGGTGTTTTGTGCTGAGGCCTTAGGTTTCCCCCATCACTTAAAACAGGCTAATCACAACTTAGCCTAAATTTGGCAGAAAAAGTGACAAAAAGCAGAAATGAAAACAAGAAAGAAAAGAAATTATGGGAGTTTGAGTTTTTAGGGCACCACCTATTGGTAAGGAGAATAAACTAAAGTGGAGACAAGATACACCTACAGAATAGCCTGTGCATTTTTTGAACTAAGGGGGTGATAGTTTTGCATACAGACATTTTAGAACAAACAGTGAGTTTGTCCTTCATCTAAAGGATGAATGTTGGGAAAATTTATAACTACATTTGTTGGTTAAGGATTTTTCATGCATACATTTTTTTCTTTTTAAAAGGTATCTTGATAGTTTTGCATACAGACATTTTAGAACAAACAGCAAGTTTGTTCTTTATCTAAAGGATGAATGGTGATAAAAATTCAACCTAAATTAGTTGGTTAAGTAATCTTTCATGCATACATACATAAGCTCTTGGAAAAGTACCTTGTAAGCTCTGTACACGTATCTTGGCATATTTGCATATTGACAAAATGTCTACATGTGGAATATATGCTCAGAGATCTCCCCATTGTACTCATATAAAAAACTTGAAAACTCTGCTTAAATTAACAATATGTTTGAAGGAGAGTTGTAGTTATGGTTCTAAACAGACTTTCTTCTAGAAAAACTTTGTGAAAAATGCTGTGGCAAAAAGATATTACCACTCTAGTGAAGGATTTTGGACTGCAAAGAAATGAATGTACTAAAATATGGATAATCAAATGGACTGGCTGTTAGACTAAGTACATTATCCCTGGAACTAATAACAAATATTTCAAAGATTTTTTTTTTGTAATATCATAGTGATCATGTTGGATTTAATGGCAGTAATTCATTTAACATCATGACAGCAATCATTCAAAATGATAAATGTGACAAAATATGAAATACCTCACTGACAAGAGAGTTCTGGATTCAGACTTTTGAAACTCACTCATGAAATAACACAATAAGTGTCCTTGCTTAATCACCTTTTATCATTTCTCCTTTTATTCTCTTACTTAAGCTTTCATTGGGTAGGTTTTAGACCAAATATTCATGCCTTCAAGAGGCACTGTAGGAATAAAAGGGTGAAATCATCTGTACCATAACAACAGGCCACTTCTTAGCTCAAGGAATATAACAAGGGTAAGAGTGATAAAATGCACATTAGTATAAACTATTTATTTCTTTACGACATACCATTTTAGCAGCAATTGGGCTGAATTTCAAACGACCAATGTATATATATATATATATATATATATATATATATATATATATATATATATATATATATATATATATATATATATATATATATATATATATATATATATGTATATATATTAGAGCTGCACTCACCACTCACAAACTCGAGTGGCTCGAGCCCTGGGGCAAACTCGCCGAGCTCGAGCTGAAGTGTTCAAATCGTGAGCTCGTCTATGTTGGGAACACAAACGTAACACAGATCACCTAACACACATTATAAACATACATAACTGCTTATCGCGGTCTCGCTTCTTTACAATCTCCAATGTATACATTCAAGCGGTGTTGAGTGTTATTCTGACCTTTGTACCTTGTCAGCATGTTTTAAAATTGAATAAACATGGCGACGTTGATAAATCTCCGCCAAAAAATATTTATTTCTTAATAGCTGGGGTGGAAAATAATTATTCTTTGGAAAAATCAGAACGTCCGTGAGCTCATGAGCTCACGAGTCAAACGGGTGATGAGCTCATGAGTTGATCTCCCTCCGTGAGTGCAGCTCTAATATATATGAATATATATATATATATATATATATATATATATATATATATATATATATATATATATATATATATATATATATATATATATATATATATATATATATATCCACATATAATCATATTTTCTTTCAATAACATACAAAATACTCAACCTTTACAAAAACAATTGGTCAAAAGACCTTTTATCCTTACTTTATTCCACTATTTTCATCAGTGTCATAGACCTCGAGGATACTTTACTAGGCATGACTGGGTTACTGGCCAAGAGCACTGTAGTTATAGTAAGCTAGTCTAAACTTTAGACCACAACAAGTGCTTGGAAAATGGTCAGAATTATTCTCGAACATTAATATCTTATCACTGCATGGCAAATACTTAAAATGGAAATACTGAAACTATTTTTGAAATAATTACATTTGACAATTGTTTTTTCATCTCTTTCTATCAAATACATAAAAATTTCGAAAGAAACTGACTAAAAATGTTTTTTTAGTACAAACTCAATAACAGTCTTCTAATTGCTTGAAATGTTCAGTGATCTATCAAGCAAGAATAAATAAAAGATTCCCATTTTTCCTCTTTTTTGTTATAAAAAGTTTGTATTTCCTATCTAAACTTGGCAAACCTAGTATTGGCACACTATAGCAAGGTAAAAATCACGGTCAATAGTCAAAGGCACCACTGGCATGAAAGGTTGATCCTTAAAACTTCCACCAAATTCACTTTTATTTGGAACGTATTTGCCAAAGAGACAGACACAACAGCATGAGAAGGTTGACCCTTCTGTTAAAATCCTTCGGTAAGTAGATTAATATCACAGCGTAATATATTCCATGTTACAATAACATTTAAGTAAATAAACCCAGGTTAAACAAAAAAAAAAAAACATGTATATTATAGCAAAGCAATCTTCCATTACAAAGTTAACAAAATAAGCAGCAAAAGCACATTAAGTACCTTTAACAATGACTAGATTAATAACCAAAAATATATGTTAACCCATTCATGTTTCAGAGGGCCTCTTCGAGAGATTTTCTGCGTTTATAATGCTTTCAACGGTCAGATTGGATGGCTTTTGAACTTTTCTCTCCTTAATTTTTAAAAAACTAAATTCATATTTGCAAGTATAAGTATTCGTTACAGACATGAATGGGTTACATATATTGTGATATATTGTTCTTTCAATAGAGGAACAATTGGCAAGGAAGCATTATAAGGTAGCATTCTAGCAATGAGCAGATTGCAATGAGCTGTAAAATCAATTGTAAAAACACAATGATATAACACACATATATATATATATATATAGATATATAAATGCATATATATATATATGTGTGTATATATATATATATATATATATATATATATATATATATATATATATATATATATATATATATATATATATATGTAATTATGTATATATATATATATATATATATATATATATATATATATATATATATATATATATATATATATATATATATATATATATATATATATATATTTGCGTGTGTGTATGCATGCATTGTATGTATGTGTGTATATATGTCTGCGGTGTGTGTGTACATTAATAGTGTTAAATTACCACTATCTTGTTCCCACAAGTAGAGGTTTGAGCAACACTAATGAGACAGTAGGTCATTGCAGACCTCGTGTTGACCCGCGTCTCCCCTTACCTACACCCAGACAAAGTCATCCTCCATGCTCTCTGTTGGGGTAGGATTGTCTGGGGCACACCCTAGAGGGTGATCACCCAAACTATGACCTGTAATGAAGGTTCTCTTTATATCATCCTGGTTGACTCCCTTAGACCCCCCTTGAATGGAGTTTGAAGGCTTCACCTTTGAGATACCCTGAATAATAGGCCACAATACCTCTCCATTTTCAAAGTCCTCGTTGGTCTCAGAGGGACATTGCTCAGTTTCAATTCCGAAAACACCCATGAAATATAGCTTCTCTTTGGGAGAATCATCATCACAAGTACCTACATATGGCATCTCTTCAGTGGCTTCAGTTGCATTGTTAGTGGGAGATTGAGAAAGAGGATGTCCTATCACAGCATCGCTCAGCCCCAAATAACCCGTGTCCACTTTTGATTTAGCTGCCGTGTGTGGCTCCGTCATGTGACCTCCGTGGATGCTCAGAGACTCAGGGCCAGATCCGATAATTGGAGGACCGTAAATATCCTCATCCTCTTCCTCTCCTTTTTTATCCTCTTCTTTTTCCTCCTCCTCATCGTTCAATAATACGTCATTTGTCCTAATTTTTAAGGAATCACACAGATCCACATCCAGAAGATCATTGTGAGACCAGCTTTTTTGCCTCGTAAATGACAGAGATTTTCTGTTATCCACTTTCCCTTCCTCCCCCATTGCCATTTGCTTATTCACATTAATAATCTTGGTTTCCCATGATTCTGCTTGGAATTCCTCAGTTACGCATGATTCTGGCTCGTATAGTTGAATATTCTCTATTCCATGTGACTCTGACGCCAAATTTGATAAAGAACCATCTGTTCTCACAACCAGTAAATCCTCGTGAGATCTACTGGTCTGCCTTCTCATTAGAGGTAAAATATGAGCCCTCTTTCCTTCCTTCTCCTTCTCCTTAAAAGTGTCGTCAAAATACAAGTGGTTTCTCCCTTCCTGTTCCTGAGCAGTGTTTTTGATAGAGACGGTAGGTTTTTTAACATCTAGCAAGTCATCATGAAATCCATCCCTCTCACTCTTAGTAGAAGATGGTACTTCTGTTATAACACCAAACTTGACATTGGTGACAGAGCTTCTATCGGGCGTCTTTCCAAAGGACTGCAGTTCGCTCATCACCGGAGTTACAGTTCGCTGATTGCGCTTCTTCTTCCTCTTTAACCAGGATGATATTCTTGATGGGAAGCTACCAAATAAGGACTTGGAATGTGTGTGATTGTGAGGCTTCGAGGATGAAGCTCCTCGCTCCGAGGTCAGTGAACACACGCTCAGTTCTCCTGGAGATACGCTCCCGCAGTCACTGGTACTCCAAGAGCTCATCAAACCTGAGCTGAACTCTAGTGACGACGCAGTATTCGACGTACTGTGCTCCAGCGACACTGTGCAATTTGATGAACTACGCTTATATGAACATGTATGATTTGACAATAAACTACTACGTGGCGATCTTGCACTACTAGCAGAACTGCCCCCCTCAGAAACAGTGCGATTTGAAGAACTTCGTTCTGACGAAAAAGTTCGATTTGATGATGGTGTCCGTTTTGAAGAACTGTGCTCCAATGATGCTGCCTGGTTACAGGAAGTTGCTCGGCGTGTCCTCAGCATATTTCGCACTGAGCAATCGAACTCCGTGCTTTGGAAGGACTCTGGTAGATTGATGGAAGAGAGGTCCTCATTGACCTCCGAGGCCCGCAGGTCGGGTGTTTCTTTGAGAGATCTGGCCAGTTGTGTCCAACGCCATTCAGGATTGGCAATACTTCTAGTCATATCCATAACCATCATGAACTGCGTCATAGGCACATTCACCCCGGACTCGACTCGTATTGGTAGAAGCTTTTTATGTATGGCACCTGGCAACAAAATAGCAAAACCAGTTAATATGCAGCATAGATTTTGACTCATTTGTTATATATTTATCCCAGAAGGACAATATTACTTTGAGGATAACTCTCCATTCAGGAAATTGATTGAGCAAGAAATCTTTATCTTTACTAATCAAAAGCTTTGTTTATTTTTTAAAACAATTGCTTTATTTTCAGGTAATTCCCTTAAGTACCATGGACCCAGATGACACGTTTCAATAGGATTCTTAGGATAGAATGTATATAACAAGTTTATATATCGACTGTGGTAATACTGTATAACCGTTTCACCAAATAACTCACTCAATGTATGTGTTTATGTTAAGTGAGATGAGACACTGTACTTTTTGTCCTGACTATGATATCCAATAAACAAAGCACTTTTCAAATTACAAACTTATGCAAATGAGGAGTCTTACCTGGTGCAATGGCGTGCGCAAACTTCATCTGGAAGTCACACTCTTCATTTTCCAGGAAAGCTTGGGACATAACGAGGATCATTCGCCGACATCTGTCAAGATACACCAGCATTATTCTCATTAGTGGAGACAGTACCCGCAGTGATATGTAGGGAAATAGGCCTGTTCATACCCAGTAATCAGATCCTCCAAAAATATCTTAACTATCTTCACAATTATAGTGATATATCAAAAGGTGTTGAAAAGGAGATAATTATTTTCAGATGTTAGTAACTTTCATTTAAATAGTCCTTTAAAGCCCATTTATGCTTGTAGTGCCACAAAAACATGATGACCATTTAGATCATGTTTAATGTTTTGACTGGAGCTTTTTTTTTTATCAAAAAGTAAATGCTGTAAATACTCAACTAACAACTTCCAACCAAAATATGTTTGGATTTTTTGCTTAATTTCCAAGATATTTCTAAAACTATCATAGATTCAAAAGACGTTTATGGATATTTCCAGGCATAAATAGTTTAATTGACCGTGAATTTTACATGTGAGTATTAGTATTAAACCAGCAAAGGATTGTGGGTATGAATGGGTTAAATATGATAATCACTTTGTATTTAAGTCAAATTTCATTTTATTTTAATCTTCAATAAATATGGTATAATTTGAGACATTTCTCTTTTGCATGAACCGAAAATGTATTAAGTTGAAATTGGACGATAAAATGAAGGCTTAATCACATCCTAGACACATTATAATACAATCTAAAGAGCTCCAATGAAGTAATGATTGGTGTATCTTGCAGTATTCCATGAAATCAAAAAATAATGCAGAAATGCAGGAAATAATGAAGATGCTAATGCATCATTGGCTCAACAGTTTAAAACAAATAAGTGCAAAAATGTTTATGTGTAAACATCCTGATATCAATCAATCCACTGACAAACCTAGATGTTGCCATCTCAGACCCAGCACAAAGACAAAACAGGTGGGAAGGAAAACATAACATTTTCTTTCAGACGCAAGTGGTGCATCTTGGGATTCAAGAGGTACATAGAACCTCCACTTACAATTCCAAATGTTTATTTTCTTCCTAAGAATTGACACTTTTCTTTAATCATGCATAAAACAACTGAGGTTGATCTTATTCTCTGTAAAAACAAGCCCCTACCCAGATTCACTTGCCTCATACCAGGGTGCAATATAGGTTCCAAAACATTATTGCAGAGTAGGGCAAGCCTGCCCCCTAAGTTTACCTGAACAAACATGAATTGACTATAAGTTGTACAGGGAAGTCTCGACCTACAACACTACAAAGACAGCTTTCAATATTTCCCTGGACAAAAAAACGGATGGACTTGGAGCAGCCAGACCTCACGCATAACCCTCAATATGTGTCACGGCAGTGGATCAACTGATATAACCTGCTTACAGCCAGTGAGCATGTGCTGTTTTATTACCCCAGAACTTAGTGACCAGAGTGCAGCACTAATTACCATGCTGGTGCTGAACAACCAGCCATATCACTGTCGCTGTACACTGAGCCTAATCCAGTTGTATGGTAATTTGCCCTTGGAGGCCATTCCCCCTTTTATATAGCTCTCGTTTATTTCTGACAAGATAGTTGTTCCGCATTTCTTAATATCGTTTTAAGTTAGTAATCCTAGTTTGAAATATTTACTATGCACTTTTGAGTCTTCTACGGTGTAGATACATCCTGAGTGTGTTGTTATGGCAGATTCTGAGTGAATTGTACCTACACATAATAAAAATGCACCAAAGAAGGACACTAGAAATAAATTCACTAATGCAATTAAAACTTGGTGGTAAACAAATTTGCATAAATTTAAACAGTTTAACCAGACATGGGGTCAATTACTTTTGAAAGTAATATATTACAATTACAATTACTTTGTATTGGCCCTATTACAATTACAATTACAATTACTTTTGAAAATCACCATCACTATTACAATTACTTTTGAAATGTAATATATTACAATTACTTATTACTTTTCTACTTGTGGGTGAATGTGACCCTTTGTCAAACTGTCATAACTTATCTTTTATTCAGTCCATAGTAATTTATACATAAGGTGGACACTGCTTTGTTTAAATACCTTGCGGACAAGAAAATATGTTGAACTGTACGCTGGAGTTCATCTAATAAAGGGTTCATCTGAGTCCTGGAGCAAAGACTGATGCACAAAATCCATCAGTTATTTAGTATATTTAATAAATTGTGAAGAAAGAACCCTGGTATTTGATCACCTTGCATTCACATGGTTAAGAAAATGTTCCACATAAGGAGGTCTGCTATACATTTGGCAATAAGAGAGTACCTGTAGCTTAAGGCAGGCTTCTTGAAAACTTCTTGAAAAAGCCTACAGAGGTGTTTAAATTAGAAAGATATTGAAAAATACCAAACCCAAAATACTTAATACAGTATAATGTGATAAACAACTCGCTCACAGACCCCAAAAGCCTTTCAAATGAGCATAACATTTGGTCTCCTTGAGTTCAGAGTATGCTCCAAAATCCTCATGTACATGTATGTGCAGGTGAGGTTTGACAGTGTATGTAGCGATGGAAAGAATAACCCAGATACTCGCGTGTGCACCAGGCCAGGAAATAACCAACCATAGCACAAGAGCTGAGTATAACCATAAACGAAACCAAAGGAGGAGATGGAGAAAGAGAAAAAATGGATGGATCACATTCGAGTACAATCACCAGTTTCCACATCCAGAAATTGGAGACACCGAATACCAAAACCCAGAAGAGAACTGTGAAAACCCAACTGATAGCCAATATAACAGACTGGAGATCAACTCCAAGCAACACGCCACAAAAGAAGACGATAGAGTACATCTAGCGGCTAACCCACAAGAACCTAACCTCACGAATGTCAATATCGAAGGAAACAACATGCAAACTGGAACCCCAATGATACAAGAAATTGATCACGATAGAGGGGTACAACCAAAACCCATATCCCCTCCCGCCAGGTACAGGCCACCGGTCGCTCTGGAGGAAGGAACACTTAAGCAAAAAGAAGACGACAGTGTAGCCCACAGGATAACTGTGCACGAATCTGATCACACGATACCTCCCTGGAAACTTGCCAATAACCTCGAGACCTTATTGACACCGATAAGAACTAGATACCTCCACAGTACAGCCAACATAGCAAGCGCCACTACAGAAACTGAAGAAACCAACCAACAGAGACGCCAAAAGACAACACAGTCTTTTTTAGGACAGGGTCCGGGAACCAAGAAAGGAACCTAGTAGTAACCACGTTCAACGTAGAAGGCTTAATGCAAAACCTACCATATGTGCAAGCCCTCGCAGAAAAATCTACAATCCTGGCTATCCAAGAACACTGGATGTATGGTTACGAGGAAGACTACATGAAATCCCTATTCACAAAGCACAACTTAGTAGCAAAATTTCATGATCTCCAAATCGAAGATTACAACCTCGATACCCCGAGAAGGCAGAGCGGAGTAGCAATAATATGGAAGAAAGAAATAGACAACATCGTAGAGCCAGTAGAAGAAGGAAATGGAAGAACCATCGCTATCCGGCTAAAACTGAAAGACCAACCTCCTTGTCTCATTGTCAACACCTATCTGCCTACCAATGGATCTTCTGATCACCTGAGCAGATATCAAGCACAGCTAGATGAAATCCACGAAATCATCCAAAAATACCAAGACCACCACCTGATATGGACCGGAGACTTAAACGGCTCTCTCATCAGAAACGCCAACAAACATGACAGGATGCTCCAAAACCTAGTGAAAGAGATATCTATCGTACCGGCTGGAACATCGAACCAACCCACTTTCCACCACTTCAATAGGACATCCCAATCCCAGATTGATTACATCCTATGTACACCACAAATCGCTGCATCCTGTGATGAATATGGAGTACTAGAAAGGGAACCCAACAATGTCTCATCCCATGACCCGGTAAGAGGGAGATTTAGAATAGATACAGCACATGAAACAGTAAAAGCCGACACCCAGGAAGAGACTTATGTGAGACCAAAATGGGAAAAGGCAGACCTCGAGAAATACCAGGACATAACACACCATAACTTAGAACAGCTTATGGAAGAGGCAAACAACATGGGACTGGAGGAGATAATAGAAAGAGTAGAAATCATACTTAAACAGGCAGCCGGGGAATCCATACCAACATTTAGAAAAAGGAACCAGAAAAGGAACAAACCTTGGTCTCCTACTCTATCTTCAATATCAAGGGAGGAAAAACGATACTTCTGGAAATGGAAACAAGAGGGAAAACCTAAAGGCCTTAACAGCACGACATTTAGGAACCTATGCCACCTGAAAAAGTTATTCCGTAGAGAACAGCGAAGACTGGTGGCCAAACACAGAATTGGGAAACAAAAAGAAATTATGGATGCCCAGGAAGGAGACAGCAGACTTTTCTACAAATTAGTACAAAGGCAGAGAAGCGCACGATCGGACCTCCCGGATGAGATGATCGTTGATGGGAAGGTCTTCTGCGGGAATGAGGTACCCACAGCCCTTAGAGACTACTTCAAATCCTTAGCAACACCAAAGGATCTCCCCCATTATGACAAAGAAATGAAACAAAAGATAGACAACAAAAACGAGATGCTGAAAGCCAACTACAAACCAAATCCAGTCAGGATTATACCAAGGATCACCCCGCAACTCATCCATGAAACTACTCGACAGATTAGCAAAGGAAAAGCACCAGACCCGAAAGGAATAATGATTGAACACATAGTACATGCAAGTCCTAGAATTGCAGACATCCTGGCTCTTATTTACAACAGAATAACTGAGCAACAGAACATACCAAACTCTCTAAAGTTGGGATGCATCACACCCATATTCAAGAAAAAGAATTCTCCACGAGACCCAGATAACTATAGACGTATAACCATAACCTCTGTCATCAAGAAAATCCTTGAAAAAATCCTCCTCCAGCCAATAAGAGCCATTATCGAACCCCAGATGAACAACCTACAACGAGGGTTTACCCCAGGATCATCCGCAACAAACACCGCACTACTGGTATCAGAAGCCATAGCCGAGAAAAGGGACCAGGGGAAGCCATTATATGCCTTATTCCTAGACGCCTCGAAGGCATTTGATCTTGTTTATCACAACGGAATGCTGAACAGCATACATGACCTCAACATCCAAGGAGACATGTGGATGCTTCTGAATAGTGCGTATGAGGGAATCACCTCTACCTTAAAATGGAAGGGCACCATAACAGAACCATTCGAAGAAGGGCTGGGGATGAGACAAGGGGATTACGTCTCACCCGACCTTTTCAGAGCCAGAGGAAACAGACTCCTAAATAAATTCGACCAATCCAAGATCGGCATGCACATCGGATCCACCTATATTGGAGCCCCGACATGTGCTGATGATATTGCATTACTGGCAGAAAACATTACTGACCTCCAAACCATGGCGTACATATCCTGGGACGAATCCACCCAAGAGCGCTACCTATACAGCACCAAGAAATCAAAAACCATTACTTTTAGCTCCAACAGGAAAAACAAAACAGAAATTTCCATCGACATGAATGGAGTGCCAATTGAAAACTCGTATAAGGAGACTCATCTCGGCACCCAACGCACATCAGATGGCAAAGCTCACGAAACCATTGAAGAACGACAGAAATCCGCAAGAAGAGCATCGTATGCCCTGATGGGAGCAGGAATGACAACAACCAACATACTGCACCCGAGAACCTCACGGAAATTACTATACCTGTACGTAATACCAACCTTAATACATAGCCTAGAGACCTTGGACCTTACAGAAGGGGATAGAGACAGGCTTGATGGCTTCATGAGAGACACCTATAGAAGGTTACAGGCATTACCGAAAGAAACTGCCAACTGCGCCAGCAATATTCTTCTAGGAACTCTACCAATACAAGCTGTTCTAGACTCTCACATACTGGGTCTTTTTATAAGGATCCTACATCTAGACAACTCGAGGGAAAAAGAAGTGATACAGAGACAACTAGTTATCAAAGACATTGATTCGGCAAGCTGGACGCAAAAAGTGAGAAGATTACTATGGAAGTATGATTTGCCAAGTGTATTCACACTCCTGCAGAATCCCCCAGAAAAGGAGAGATGGAAAAGAATGGTAAAGAGTGCCATAACAGCTTACTGGTCAAACAAAATAGTGAAAGAAGCCGAAACAAAGTCAACTCTCAAATACCTGAACAAGACCCACCACCCAGACAAAATCCACCCAGTCTGGGATACAGCCCAGAATAATGACTTTGACATCAAACGAGCCCAAGTAAAGGCAAGATTGCTTGTAGGCAGATATACGCTCAAAACGGACTTAACAAAATATAGAAAGGAAGATCCCACATGCTTGTTATGCAAGCAGGCCGAGGAAGACATTAAACACTTCTTATTGGAGTGCCCAGCATTAGAGGAAGCAAGACAAGGGTACATGAAACAGCTGAAAACAGTTATTAACATGTACACTGGCATCAGCACCGAGGAGCTGGAAAATAATGATGGAGTGATGATCCAATACATACTGGACTGCTCGGTGCACCTACAGAACAACTCTAATGCCATTACATCCATAGAGCCAATAACTCGAAAACTATGTCATGCCATACATGCCAAACGAAGTGCGCTATACAGAAGTATGAACACAGGAACACAGACCATCAACACTACGCCTGCTGGCGGTTACGCTAAAGAATAGCGTGGATTTACAAGTGGTAAGGTAAGGTAAGGTAGCTACAGGAAGTTACAATTGCAATTTGAATCACCTGGGGTTTCATTGACCTAGATCATTCATGGAAATGATGATACCCCTAAATCTTGAAGTCTACCAGTTCCACCTGGAAGTCCACATATAATTATTCATATCTTATAATAACTATTTGTCACAAACATATAGTCAGAAATAAGCTGGAATGTATGCTGAGAAAGTTCTATTGGGAAAACATTGCTTGTAAGAGACCATCTAGTCAATCTAGTATTAAATAACTCAATATGACAAAGGATCAAATTTACAAAGTCACCATGATTAGACCATAACTGCTGAAATGTGCCTGGTGAAGTTTGATAATATTCTTTAAAAGGTTAATATGAAGGCTATTAAACAGAGCTTCCAGCTAGCCTTTAAAGTTTCAAGTAGAACCATTCTGAGAAATAACTCAAACATTTTGGGGATGTCCTGAGGGTTGATTTTTTAGGATTAGGGTGTCCAAATGACTCCCAGACACCCTGCTGTCTTAAACCCTGTAAACAACTGGCATCTGATCTATACTTATCCTATGAGAGGAATTGAGAATAAGGATGGCCGCTGATCTCAGGGCCTTCTTCTTCTCATGTGGGATTCTACAACACTGTGCACTCAGTTACATTGTACACCTAATGGCAGCTATGCTTATCTTCATCAAATTGCAATTATATCAACTTCCCTTGGCCACTGACCTAGATTGAAGTACCTAGACCTATTTGAGACAAGGAGTGACATGAAGGAGTCATATGGAAAAGTGACTAGTTTACTCTACAGTTGATTTTTTGGTCATAAATGGGAAAAGTAATAGAAAAGAAATGGAAAATTACTTATTACTTTTGGGGTCAGTCTATTACAATTACTTATTACTTGAAGATTTTGACTATCTATTACTTATTACAGGCTATTACTTTGAAAATCTGTCTATTACCTATTACTTTTCTATTACCTATTACTTATTACCCCATGTCTGAGTTTAACCCATTAATCCAATCAGCTTCAAAAACACTTGACTACTTCGGTGACAATTTTTGACAAATCTTTCTTGTAAGAAAAATTGAAGGAGTAATGTTGTTCAGCATACAACAAATCATTCTCTATAATATACTTCGAGAACTTAATTTATTGCCATCACACAACCTCTGGCCAGTGACCCCCAGCTGTGAGAAGCAACAGACCTCCCTTGGCCTTAGCTTTCCAACACAGCTGCCTTTATAAGCTCAATCCTAAACCTATGGCACGCACTGGCAGCTAGTCTAGGTAAAAGGTGTACTTGTCATGCAGTGACACTATTTAGGTCATGTCATATCTTCCCAACTACATCGTTTTGGGGGGATATTTTTGAAGTGGGAAATTCTGTTAGAGAATAACCAACAACACACCAACATATATTTTGTCAATTTTAATTCATACTCCTGAACTATTTGTCAAAAGTTCCATATAAGGATCTTCAAGAAAAAAGCCGAGCATAGTTGGTTTTACTCATTCATGCCTGAAGGTATCCTTACCATATTTGTCATTCGTACCTTCAATACTTTTGAAAATAATCAAACATAATTTGACAAAATATTAGAAAAGGATTTGTGGGTAGGGATCTGATAAACAATTTTCTTTAAGATCACAAAGGTATTGCCAAGTAAATCAGGGCGTTTTTTGGGCGCTACAGGCATGTATGGGTTAAACTCAGAAGTGTAGCTAGGATATAAACTAACCCTTCTAATGCTGAGGCAACTTTCATCCAAAGCACAATGCCGCGAAGATTTTTGAAAACCATCTAAACCCTGTCATGTTGGTATTCATTTGAGAGCTCTCGCTGAGTACATTCAGATGAGTACCATGTGCTAGGGTTGCAGTCATTTTTTTGCATCATTTTGTATTGGCCAAATTAGCCACCAGCAGCATAAAGGTTAAAGTGCTGGCCTACTTTCTTAAAAAGGTCTTCCTGGAAGCTGTCCTCATCCAGGTGGAGGATTTCTATTGGAGGACAACACCTCACATGGCCACATACCATTAACGTCAAATAGCTAACCCTTCCATGCTATATATTTATATATATATATATATATATATATATATATATATACATGTATATATATATATATATATATATATATATACAGGTGAACTTGGATATGACGGACCACTGTATGACGGACTTTTGGCTATGACGGACGATATGCTTGGTCCCAGTCCCATGCATATTAACTACGTGTATTTTATCATGCATAGGACGGATTCCGTATGACGGAACTCGGCTACCACGGACCAATATCACGGCACACACGATGCTATTTACTATGTAATTAGCATTGTGTATGACGGACAAACATGTGTCTAGCAGTCGGCTTATTCTCGCCGAGACTAACACATGTGCTGAGTTACGTTCGGCCAGACAGAACTCAGTTCACATTGTCTGGTATTTCTCAGCAGACAAATAAATGTATAATAATAGTCCAGCCAGGCATATTCTTTCGCTGTTTTGACTTTTATTTATAGATCAACTGAGGTCCCCAATGCAACTAGATACACAATTGCATATGACGGACTAAGTCCATCATATGCATATGACGGATTTTGCATATGACGGACCAATTTTCCTGGTCCCACTGAGTCCGTCATATCCAAGTTCACCTGTATATATATATATATATATATATATATATATATATATATATATATATATATATATATATATATATATATATATATATATATATATATATATATATATTTATATATATATATATATATATATATATATATATATATATATATATATATATATATATATATATATATATATATATATATATATATATATATATATATACGTCCATAACTATCTTGTTTGGACCTTTGATAAATAAGTTAAACAATTGAATGTAACTATTTGGTTCTAACAAGCTTCACTAAATGAAGCAAGAATATGGCATGAATCCACAAAATATCTGAAGGAGAGTTGCTGAGTTGCTTGTAAAAAACAATCATTCTTCAAATATTTTCCAAAACATGCTAGGATTGAAAAAATGGCGCCGCTATAGTCTGGTATAGCCAAAGCATTCAGGCATGAAAGAGGTAACACAGGTGTAGTAAACAGCTTGTCAAAAACTCTATATATGGATTTAATGGATTTGCCCTGAACATAAAAAACACATCGTAAAAAGAAGAAAAGCCAAGTACATGAATAGAGACGAACAAGCATTCAATTAAAATGTTGAATGAAATAATTGTGATCAATCATTTCAAATATTTTTAACATTTTTAAAATTTGTGTTTATTTTCCTGCTTGCCAAGCATAATTTATACATTTAAACATGGTTTTATTGCCTTGCTAGCTATCAAACTGTAAAAACAGAGAGTCAGAGTCAATCCCCCTTTAATTTTGCATGAATTGTACAGACGCACAGATAAATGAATAGATAACAAGAAATACTGAAAGATAATATGACACTGAAAGACCATCCAAGTGTATTTATTCTATCAACTCAAAACTACCTAAAATAAATGTAAGTCTTTATTATTGAATTAGCTCAAATACATATGGTAGTTACCTGGTGACAATATCTAAACTGATTGTTGCACAACGCCCACCCACAATTGCTGTGCTCCAGGATCAACTGTTTGTGGTTCAGGACTTCAATATTGGCCTCGCCATGGATCTTGAACAGAGCCTGGCCTGTCACTGGCAACTTTCTCACATGCCTCAGAAGGACATAAAGCTTGACTCACCTTTTTTCTATGAGCATGGCAGTAACAGAGTGCTCTGCGGTACCAGCGAGGAGATCGCGCGGACACACACAGAAGGTGATGTTATGAGGCTCCTTCTCCAGTTTGTCCAGCAAGAGTTTTACAAAGTCCAGGTCCTTAAGATCGAAACACACAAACGCGTCATAGGTTACCGCTCTGCCCTCTCTCACTGAAATAAAAAGCACAATTATTTTAAACCTGACACAGCAAAGCTGTCAGTGTATAATGTTTTGGGTTACTAGGCAATGGGAGCTGGTCAGGGCAGTGGTGAGACACAGTGAGCTGTCAGTGTATAATGTTTTGGGTTACTAGGCAATGGGAGCTGGTCAGGGCAGTGGTGAGACACAGTGAGCTGTCAGTGTATAATGTTTTGGGTTACTAGGCAAAGGGAGCTGGTCAGGGCAGTGGTGAGACACAGTGAGCTGTCAGTGTATAATGTTTTGGGTTACTAGGCAATGGGAGCTGGTCAGGGCAGTGGTGAGACACAGTGAGCTGTCAGTGTATAATGTTTTGGGTTACTAGGCAAAGGGAGCTGGTCAGGGCAGTGGTGAGACACAGTGAGCTGTCAGTGTATAATGTTTTGGGTTACTAGGCAATGGGAGCTGGTCAGGGCAGTGGTGGGACACAGTGAGCTGTCAGTGTATAATGTTTTGGGTTACTAGGCAATGGGAGCTGGTCAGGGCAGTGGTGAGACACAGTGAGCTGTCAGTGTATAATGTTTTGGGTTACTAGGCAAAGGGAGCTGGTCAGGGCAGTGGTGAGACACAGTGAGCTGTCAGTGTATAATGTTTTGGGTTACTAGGCAATGGGAGCTGGTCAGGGCAGTGGTGAGACACAGTGAGCTGTCAGTGTATAATGTTTTGGGTTACTAGGCAATGGGAGCTGGTCAGGGCAGTGGTGAGACACAGTGAGCTGTCAGTGTATAATGTTTTGGGTTACTAGGCAATGGGAGCTGGTCAGGGCAGTGGTGAGACACAGTGAGCTGTCAGTGTATAATGTTTTGGGTTACTAGGCAATGGGAGCTGGTCAGGGCAGTGGTGAGACACAGTGAGCTGTCAGTGTATAATGTTTTGGGTTACTAGGCAATGGGAGCTGGTCAGGGCAGTGGTGAGACACAGTGAGCTGTCAGTGTATAATGTTTTGGGTTACTAGGCAATGGGAGCTGGTCAGGGCAGTGGTGAGACACAGTGAGCTGTCAGTGTATAATGTTTTGGGTTACTAGGCAATGGGAGCTGGTCAGGGCAGTGGTGAGACACAGTGAGCTGTCAGTGTATAATGTTTTGGGTTACTAGGCAAAGGGAGCTGGTCAGGGCAGTGGTGAGACACAGTGAGCTGTCAGTGTATATTGTTTTGGGTTACTAGGCAATGGGAGCTGGTCAGGGCAGTGGTGAGACACAGTGAGCTGTCAGTGTATAATGTTTTGGGTTACTAGGCAAAGGGAGCTGGTCAACACAGTGGTGGGACACAGTGAGCTGTCAGTGTATAATGTTTTGGGTTACTAGGCAATGGGAGCTGGTCAGGGCAGTGGTGAGACACAGTGAGCTGTCAGTGTATAATGTTTTGGGTTACTAGGCAATGGGAGCTGGTCAGGGCAGTGGTGAGACACAGTGAGCTGTCAGTGTATAATGTTTTGGGTTACTAGGCAAAGGGAGCTGGTCAGGGCAGTGGTGAGACACAGTGAGCTGTCAGTGTACTGTAGAATAGGAAATTGATTTTTTGATTTTTTATTTATCCGAGATTTTTTATTCCGAAAAGCCAATATTGCAGGTAAATATTCTAATGCTTATTCAATATCATCTGACTATCATACTGAACTGACCCCACTCGGAAAAGTTTGGCAGAATAAACCACTCAGATTAATTTCCTATTCTACAGTATACTGTTTTGGATTACTAGGTCATGGGGGCTGCTCCTGGCAGTGGTGAGACACAGTGAGCTGTCAGTGTACAATTTTTGGGGTTACTAGGCAAGAGAGCGGGCCTGGCAGACACAGCAAGCAGTCACTGGGAAATGTATCATATGACTAGGCCATGGGAGCAGGCTCTAGTAGTGGTGAGAAACAGCCACCAAGCAGTCAGTATGGGAACCGGGCCTGGCAGTGGTAAGACCACTATTAAAGCTAAGGAAACGAGGCCAGGCAGTGGAGAGACACAGTGAGCTGTCAGTGAATAATTTCTTGGGTTACTAGGCAATGTGTTCTGGCCCTGGCAGTGGTGAGAGATAGCAAGCAGTCACTGGGAAATGTATCATACCACTACGCTATGGGAGCAGGCTCTGGCAGTGGTGAGAAACAGTCACCATGCAGTCAGTATGGGAACCGTGCCTGGCAGTGGTAAGACCACTATTAAAGATACGGAAACAGGGCCTGGCAGCGGCGAGACCACTAAGCTATGGGAACAGGGCCTGGCAGTGGTAAGACCACTAAGCAATGAAAACAGGGCCTGACAGTGGTGAGACCACTAGGAAATGGGAACAGGGCCTGGCAGTGGTGAGACCACTAGGAAATGAAAACAGGGCCTGACAGTGGTGAGGCCACTAGGAAATGGGAACAGGGCCTGGCAGTGGTGAGACCACTAAGCTATGGGAACAGGGCCTGGCAGTGGTAAGACCACTAGGCAATGAAAACAGGGCCTGACAGTGGTGAGACCACTAGGAAATGAAAACAGGGCCTGACAGTGGTGAGGCCGCTAGGAAATGGGAACAGGGCCTGGCAGTGGTGAGACCACTAGGCAATGAAAACAGAGCCTGACAGTGGTGAGACCACTAGGAAATGAAAACAGGGCCTGACAGTGGTGAGGCCGCTAGGAAATGGGAACAGGGCCTGGCAGTGGTGAGACCACTAAGCTATGGGAACAGGGCCTGGCAGTGGTAAGACCACTAGGAAATGGGAACAGGGCCTGGCAGTGGTGAGACCACTAGGAAATGGGAACAGGGCCTGGCAGTGGTGAGACCACTAAGCTATGGGAACAGGGCCTGGCAGTGGTGAGACCACTAAGCTATGGGAACAGGGCCTGGCAGTGGTGAGACCACTTAGCTATGGGAACAGGGCCTGACAGTGGTGAGACCACTAAGCTATGGGAACAGGGCCTGGCAGTGGTGAGACCACTTAGCTATGGGAACAGGGCCGGGCAGTGGTGAGACCACTAGGAAATGAAAACAGGGCCTGGCAGTGGTGAGACCACTAGGAAATGGGAACAGGGCCTGGCAGTGGTGAGACCACTAGGCAATGGGAACAGGGCCTGGCAGTGGTGAGACCACTAGGCAATGGGAACAGGGCCTGGCAGTGGTGAGACCACTAGGAAATGGGAACAGGGCCTGGCAGTGGTGAGACCACTAAGCTATGGGAACAGGGCCTGGCAGTGGTGAGACCACTAAGCTATGGGAACAGGGCCTGGCAGTGGTGAGACCACTAGGCAATGGGAACAGGGCCTGACAGTGGTGAGACCACTAGGCAATGGGAACAGGGCCTGGCAGTGGTGAGACCACTAGGCAATGGGAACAGGGCCTGGCAGTGGTGAGACCACTAGGCAATGGGAACAGGGCCTGGCAGTGGTGAGACCACTAGGCAATGGGAACATGGCCTGGCAGTGGTGAGACCACTAGGCAATGGGAACAGGGCCTGACAGTGGTGAGACCACTAAGCTATGGGAACAGGGCCTGGCAGTGGTGAGACCACTAGGCAATGGGAACAGGGCCTGACAGTGGTGAGACCACTAGGAAATGGGAACAGGGCCTGGCAGTGGTGAGACCACTAGGCAATGGGAACAGGGCCTGACAGTGGTGAGACCACTAGGCAATGGGAACAGGGCCGGGCAGTGGTGAGACAACTAGGAAATGGGAACAGGGCCTGGCAGTGGTGAGACCACTTACCTATGGGAACAGGGCCTGGCAGTGGTAAGACCACTAAGCTATGGGAACAGGGCCTGGCAGTGGTGAGACCACTAGGAAATGGGAACAGGGCCTGGCAGTGGTGAGACCACTAGGAAATGGGAACAGGGCCTGGCAGTGGTGAGACCACTAAGCTATGGGAACAGGGCCTGGCAGTGGTGAGACCACTAGGAAATGGGAACAGGGCCTGGCAGTGGTGAGACCACTTACCTATGGGAACAGGGCCTGGCAGTGGTGAGACCACTAAGCTATGGGAACAGGGCCTGGCAGTGGTGAGACCACTTACTTATGGGAACAGGGCCTGGCAGTGGTGGGACCACTAAGCTATGGGAACAGGGCCTGGCAGTGGTGAGACCTGTCAACATATTACACTACTAGGCAATGGGATTGGACCCTGGCAGTGGTTACACACAGCCAGCAGTCATGTACAGTCTATTAGACCACTAGGACACTGGAGTATGCCCTTATCAGAAAATAGCTCACTAAATCAAAATGGGATAATGAAACTGACAAGACCTTCTATGTCACTCATCGAGGCAGATGGGCATGCATGTAACTGTATCCTCTCATCCCCATTGAGGCGGAAAGAGGTTTGAATATTTTGGAGTTATCTGTTAGACGAATGAGTCACTAGGAAAATACTAGAAACGGAAATCTATCAGGCCTAAAAAAAGGTTTTTGTTTCCTGTAACCCTACCCTAACAAGTTTTTATTCAAACAAATCCCTACCCCAAAGTTTTTTCCGCCCTCCCAACTCCCAATCAACGTAAAACATGCATAAAACACACATTTTTGACTAAAATAATAATCTAAAAAAGATGTTTTTACCGACCTACCTACCCTATTTTTTTCTAGGCCTCATAATAAATCCAGCAAAATGTTTTGATCATCAAACTTGTTTTGACATGTTTTTACCAAAATCATGCCCTGTATATCAAATTTATGTCATAATTTCTGAAGAACCAAAATGACACTCTTCAAGGGGAAGGGCTAGCATCTTTGAAACTACACATACTTTATCATAAATATATTTGAAGGGGATGTTTTATAAATTGATCATATGGACATGCCTCTCGCAGGGGTATTACAAAAAAGGAGTAAAAAACTCCATATGTAACGTAAACTCAAACTTTTTCAATGCCAAACTTCTTTGGTTCAGGTAAAAAAATTAGTCAACATGTCTATTCATCTCAGGTGTTTAATAATGAGCATCTCTCTATTCTAGTCCCTATCTAGTATCTAGGCTAGTTTATGTGACTGATCATAGGTGGCACCAATGGTGGTCGCCCTGATCAGTCAGATCAAATAAAATGGGAAGAACTCAACAAGGCCACCTGTTGAGCAATTGCAGAATTAAATAAGGGTAGACTTAGTGTGGAGTTGTTATACTCTTCAAATTAGATATAAATGATATTTGTCCAAATAAGCGCATGTGTGTGTGTGGGAAGGGGTATTGGCAATCTTCTTTGTAGCCACACCACGCACGGTGAGGTGCCAGGCGTGGCAACAATCAATTGCCGCCCAGAGCTTGAACACTTCGCACTCTTTCGTCTTTTGATACGCTATGTCTGATTGGATGCTTGAGCGATGGTGCGCCAAGGACTGACTGAAATGGTGGAAGAGGGGTTCAAGCACTGGAAGATAAGAACATTATACGGTCCTAAATGGCACCACATGTAAAGGTTACAGGAAACATTTACATTTGCAGGGGGAGGTTCAGAAGACTGGAAAATAATGTTTGCTCCTTGCCCCTTCCAACACTTCAGAAGTGTCTTCTCAGAAAAAGGGGCGGGGGTACATTTATTTGGTAGCTGTCTGCTTATTTGGACAAGTACGGCAAGAGAATAATCTTTAAGCCTAAGGCTAAGGCTACTCACCATCTTCTCTAGTGACGATACCATCGTCATGGTTACTCTTTGCTGGCCACAGGCTAGCAGGTTTGGAATCTATAAATAAACACCAATGCATTTGAAAAAAAAATTGACAAGGAAATAATCAACCAGGCATGAATGAATAGGGATGGATACATATGAATGAAATGGTACGGTACCGTTACCAATGAAACTGAACAGTATTTTAATGGTACTTATACATGTTAACAGTACGTTATTGCATAATCACCTCATAAATTTTGATGTTATTAGTCATGTTTAGGATCCTTGACAATTACTTGAACCTCTTAACGGTATCCAACCCTATGAATGAACCACTCTGGAAACAAATGCAGGATACTAGCTAAAGTTTTGAAATTGGTTGTTATATCATGAACTAGACTGCATGATTTTATGATGACAATTATCAATATCTACTCTTTCAACAAAATACTTGGTTTCTATATTTAGTAAGACACATACATGTACAACATACCAGCATTTGTATCGTTTCATACTCTAATCATTGTGAACAAAAATATATTCACTCAACAATTATTATCATCATTGTAATTATCATAATTGTTATTATTATTACTATTATTATCATCATTATTATTATTATTTTTATTATTATCATTATTTTCATTATTATCATTATTATTATTATTATTATCATTATTATTATTATTATTATTATTATTATCATTATTATTATTATTATTATTTTTATTAATATTATTATCATTATTATTATTATTATCATTAGTAGTATTATCATTATTATCTTTACTATCATCATTAGTACTAGCATCATCATTATTATCAATATTTATATTATTATTATTATTATTATTATTATTACTATTATTATTATTATTATTATCATCATTTTTATTATTACTTTCACTATTATTGTCATTGTTATTATCATCATCATGCTCATCATTATATATATATATATATATTGATCATTATTATTATCATTATTGTTAATACAAAGTGCATATATTACCAACGACATTGCATCACAGGTTTTGATCATATCAACTATAGAATAAATCAAATAAGTATCTCATTTGTTGAATAATTGGCAAATAGCTATTAATTGATTCCATACTGATACATATTTCAATCACAACTATTGACCGTTTATCGTTTTAACAACAGCAATGCCAATCTTTGAGTTACTTAGAAAAATGAAGTATCAGTTTCACTTTAGGATACAAAGATTTACCTTGTACCTGTTTTTACGTCAGAGGGTTATTTCCTTCATACTCAAAATCACCATAAGCAAAATAAAAGGATGCATGCAACATAAATTGTAAAATCTGTAAAATAGGGTGTGAATGGTTCAAGAATATGTCATATTTTCAATGGACATTAGAGAGATTTTTTTTTACCATACCTTTAAATGTACAGATATATAGTATAATGCCTCGGAAAGGCTCATTCTCACACAACCCTTTGTCAGGAACCTGCAGTGATTCAAGTACTTCACAGTCTTTCCTTGGGATCTCAAGTGATTATTAATGACTGCTGAATTGTCATGAGAAGTGAGTCTAGCTATAACCTTTAGACACAGACTTCTTTTTCTCTCCCCTCACTCAGTATTCATCAAGGTACAACAATCTTCGCAAATACAATTATTTCACAATTTCTGAAATGTCTTAAATATGCCTACAGTCACTCAGTATCTAACACATCTTTTGATGAAATGATAATGAAGAGTCAAATTCTTACCTGGGAAAACATAAGGTCTATTCTTCTTCTTGTACTTTTCAATATGGTCACGATCTGTAAAAATGTTATATAAAAATGATCAGTTTCATGAATCATACATTCTCTGGATCAACCATTAGTGCATTTATGTCTCTGGCAGCAGAAAGGTGCCCCGACTATTTTGCTGATATACCTGTTAGACTGTTACCAGGTAGGACATATTACAAAAATATTCGAAGGAGAAATTTATCTCAGAATCTAAGGTAAAACTCTCCTTCAAACTTAGTCTTAGCCAGCAGGGCCTCTTGGGTTGCATTTGGACACCCGAACCCTTAAAAAGCACCCCTCAGGCCACCCAATTTTTTGTGAGGAATTTCTTAAAATGTCAATCACAACCATAATATTGAATTTTTTCCTCTCCATATAATTCCAATGGCATTGCACAAGGGTATTATGCCTTATTTAGATAAATCAAATACCTGTTTATAGTTGAAATCTGAATAAATCGTGGTCGCCCTTACAAATTTGGATGCACCAAAAAATTTACAATTGCCAATTTGCCTTCAAATCATTTGTCAATTTGTATTTAATTCTGAAGTTAATTCCAAAGGTATCATAGGTCCAGACAAAATGTCTATGGAATGCTCATGAAGGAATAGATTAAGCAAAAACTGCATGAAATGACTACTCCTGGAATTATTTGCAACCAAATAGGGAGGCATTCAACTACAATCAGTCACCTGTGAATATACTACACTATCAAATATGTGATATTACGAATACAATTATGAGGCCAACACATTAATTTCCTGTAGAAACCTGCACAAATGACACTTAGCAACCGATTAGAAGTGCAAATAGTTGATAGGGCAGACCATTAGATATCGCAATACAAGCAAGCATAGGCAGGGTTCCATATAACAACAGTGTCCACACCAGAGAGATGGATACACAGAGAGTAGGAACCAGGGTCTTGACCAGGATCTTAAAAATGCCTGCCAAAAAACTGAATTTCCAAAATTTCTGCTCGTCCAGATTTAGCTACTCAGCTACTTTAAATCCTTATACCAACTACATTTGATAACCTATTGTGTCATAAAAAGGCAATTTACACTTCAGCTATGTCCTACATGGTACTCCCTTAGATAAATAAAAGAATGGATATGTAGCGAGAGATCAATTACTATATGCGATATAGTGAAGACCTGGCTTACCCAGGGGTCTCAAATTTGGCCTCAGTGTGACATCACTAGGAGACGAAGTCATATCGTTTTACATTACAGAGAAAGCTGCGCAACATGTGCAGAACTTGACTGTTGGGCTATTAGTCGCAGCCTGGTCGTTTAGGTTGACTGGCTGGTTTCATATCCACTTGTTTTTGTTCATCTAAGGTACCCTCAAAATTTCAAAATGGAAAATTCTTAATAGAAATTTTTCACTGCCCAATGGTGAGGTTTTCAGGAAAGTCTGCCTGTCCAAAAGACAGGTAGGCTGGACTGTATTTTTCTGTTACCAAACACCAAATAGTCTAGGTGCCACAGTGGTCAATTGAGTTTACACTTGTCTCACCAGGGGAATAGAGGATCCAGTTTGAGTAAATCCTCTAGAGATAGGAGGCGCAGGTGGTGCCATTTATCTATCATACCTAAAACTGCACCACACTGCTTGGTCAGCACAGAAGGGATCCATGTCAACTTTTTAAGTACTAGGAACCTAGTCTACCCAGTTGGCTAATTCTTCCTTAGCACAGCCAGGTGGACCTAGAGCTCAAGTGTGTCCCCCTTGAGGATTTTTTCAGAACTAAACCTGAAGTGAAATCAACTCAGGTCAGATCATTGAGACAGGTAGATATCACAGACTTGTAGCAAGTCTAGCTTGTAGCCTGTAAAGCGATCCAGGGCTTATTACTGTTCTCTCTGTTTCTCATGAAATATGCCCTAGTCAATTAAAGCTGGGAATTCCACTTAAAGCCTATGTATTCTACAATATCATTCTATACTACAAAGCAACGATACAGGGGTATACTGCATAGCTGTTTAAGATCCTTGTATGCGAGTTATCAGTGGAGTTGGAATTTATATTTCTCAGGTCTTCAAATATTTTCTTAGGGTTGAGAAGTAATAAAGATAGTAATAAAACAATAAACACCTACATTGAGTGGCCGACCTAGATACATAAGAGTGACTTTATCATACTCAAACTTAGACTAGCTCCTAGTCTATGATTTCATTAGATCATGCTTTTCTCTGTTCTGATCTCTATCATTTGCTTAATGTCTAGGTGTTAGTTCCTGTGGCTTGTGATAGATGGCACCATGGGTGGCCACACCAGTCAGTCAAGAAATCCAAATGAACCCAAGCTGGCCGCCTGGTGAGCCAATATAGAACTAAATATGGGTAGACATCTTAGAATGTTATAAAAACATAAGGTAAGTTATCAAAGACGTGAAATAAATTTCTTGGCCTAGGACTAGGCTAACTCAAACTGAATCCTCTCTTCCCCTGGTGAGATAAGTGTAAACGTAATTGACCAATATATATTGCTGCCTAAACTATTTGGTGGTTCTTAACAGAAAAAACATGACATGTGGCAGACTAGAAAATCTAGGCTATTGAAGTGCTAATTTGTTTTATCAAAACATTAAACCCCTTGAAACCTATAATAAAAACCTAAATAACAATAAACCTTCAATAAATGCACTTCATATAACAAAGAACCATAAATCATGAGAAACTGTTTTTTTTTAGTTTTTGAACTATTTTTGTCTTAATTTCACATTGCATATATGGTCAACCCATACATGAAAAACTGGACAAAATGAACCATGATGAGTTATCAACCGCAACTCATATTTTACACCACATTTAAGACTACTTTTTCTACTGTATAGCTGATACTACTGTTCCTACTACAATTATAATTAACAAAAGAGCTCCTACCACAACTAAATAAATGGTGGTCCAAATAGTAGTAGTAGTTAGTGTTTGGAATCAGTCACAATTTTCAAGGTCGATCACCGGTCCATCTGAACGACCGATGATCAATTAATAATCGAAGTTGTGCACACACGGTTTTCCATGCCGCCATTTGATTTATTATACCGAATCAAATACAAAACACGAAAGGGGGAAAAATTACAAACACCAGAGATTTTGGATAAATACTCGTTGTCTACTTTGTTGAACTAGTTTCACCGGTAGGTCACTCGGCAAACTTTGTGGGTATTCTTTGGGCTAGCGGCTGCTAATCAATTAGCACATAGCTGTTGCTATGTGCTAATTGTTTAGCACATAAGCGGTTAAGGACAACAGCTTGTCACTAAAGAGTGAGGATAACATGACGATTAATCTATGGCCCTTGACCAACCAGAATCAAGAATCTTCACGTGAGATATAACAATACAGTAGAAGTGACTAGTCATAACATAGGTGTGTTATTACCTTATCAAGGAAGTGCCCTCTTTCCACTCAAATAGTAACTTTACCCTGGTGATGCACAAGACCAGATTATGAAATTTTGATCATTGTCACTTTTTCTGCCCTACTTAGGCTAAGCTTAGATGAATAAAAATAAGTTGATACGAAACCAGCCGGGCAACCTAAACAACCAGGCTGCGGCGAATAGCCCAAAAGTTACCTTCTGCGCAATTTGGTGCGCAGCTTTCTCTGTTATGTAAACGATACGAAAGACCTCATTGGTATTTGTCTCATAGTGATGTCACACTGAGGCCAGATTTGAGACCCCTGGGATAGCCAGGTCTTCACTATAGCCCATATAGTATATCCATTCCTTTATTCATCTAAGGGCTCAGCCATATTGACTAGCCAGTCGTAAGTGGTACTGGAAAGTTAACTACCAGGCAAAAATCACCTCCTAACCCTAAGTCATGTCCCGCTAGCAAGCAGTCAGTGGCATCACCTTTTTTCCTGGTGGGATGTGGGGAGTTTTGGAACACCTTGTCACGTAGTGATGACTCAGCCTCTGGGGGTACATAACCGTACATCCCAGAAGACGTCATGTGAAGCATTATGGGGAAATCCCTTAGGACTGAAGTTTCACTTATTCAAACAAAGTTAATTGTCACCTAACAAGCCTGTTAGACAGTACCTCTTCATCTCTCCAATTCTATTTATAAAAATATTGATCAATGAAGTGTAGTTCTATATGCACGAGCGTGTAGAATATCCCCTAAAATAACTGTTACATAAGCCACAAGGGCGGGGGGGGGGGGGGGGGGGTAAACTCCTGCACCCTCCCCTCTTAATTTGCCCTTGTTGCTCCATCATCTATTGTAGGAAAGAAGGGTATCTCACCATATTAACACACACACACATATATATATATATACATGTATATACATATATATATATATATATATATATATATATATATATATATATATATATATATATATATATATATATATATATATATATATATATATATATATGTCACCAGACCCTTCTCACTCTCACTGTCATTGCTAAATAAACAGTGAAAATGGAATTGAAACTTATTACCACAACTCTTTAGCCAATCAGAATATATTTTTTATCATATGCAGGATCATTGGCTAAAACTAAAAATGTAGTAATGGGACATGGAACCTGCATACTATAGTAATAGCCTGCATACTATAGTAATACATTGCAGGCTTCTGATTGGCTAGTAAATGATAATGATTTTCAATGTTTCATATCAGTTTCCAATGTATTTACAGTACCTTCAATGAAAATGACAGCGAAAATGGTAAGGTGACCAAGAAATTTCAAAGGACCCAACCTTCATTTTCAACATTTAAAACGTGATTTCAATGTTCCGACAGCACTTTCATTGTCAAAACACACTTTTCAATGTAATTTAAAAACTCAATTCAAGAAGAGTATTTGAATGCAATCAAGGACCTTTGTTCACAACGGCGCCCTATACATATACATACATGTATGTGCGGTATGTGTATGTATGTATATAGGTAAGTAGATAGGTATGCACCTTTGCTGCTGCGGCAAATAGCCAAAAAGTCATGTTCTGCACATGTTAGCGCACAAGTTTTTCTGTAACGCGGTTACGGATCCAAAACAAATAAACAACCAATGTGGTCTGGTCTGTCTCCTAGTGACGTCACACTTAGGCCAGATTCCGGACACCTGGCATAGCCAAGCCTTCCCTATAGCAATTGTTCTCTCACTACTTATATATTATTTTATTCATCTAAGATGTAGATCAATATTATTTTATTCATCTAAGATGTAGATCACTTACCTAAGGCAGTGTTTGTCAAGCGACCCAAAACATCAACCCGTTGTAGTTGTTTTATGTACGTTAATAAGTTCCCTACAGAATTATCTGTTGATGTAGTCCAATCAGTAAGTAACACATTAACCCGTGAACCACCTCTCTGTCCTACTCTGTTCGTTTCATCAGCTGTGAATCCCATGAGTTCAGCCAGACCCCTCCAGTCTGGAGTTAGACCTGTTTTAGGGTCTATAGTTCCGATATCTAGGTCTAGGGCGCTGAGAATGTTCCGTATACTTGTGTTAAGAGCGGCCACAGGAACAGTGAAATATTCATCCTTTATGACCAACTCCTCTTCCCCTCCTTCCGCCATACTCATATAATGTGGAATGGTTAGGACATGTCTTAGTAGAACGATTTATCCCACATGGACAAGTCCCAAAGGTAAAGATGGAACTTTGACAAGTTGCACATGTACTTATTCTACTTCCTGGTTCTGCTATGAATAGATGTGGTCGTGGATAGGAAGAGGCCGCCACCAGTCTATGTCCGAGTTAGACTGGTGGCGGCTCCTATATCATCTTGATTTTAGCTCCCGCTGAGTTTGAGTTTGCACACCATCTTTTGGGGAAATGGAAAATTAAAGAAAGATGTATATGGCAACCAACGGAGAGAGTATCTAAGCTTATATTATTAAGGTCTTACCAGAATTGTAATTCCCTTGAAACTATGCATGAGTAATGATCCACGCACAGCAATATCCAAAACAACTTTTATTCCTGGGGTCATCGACTAGTTGGTTTCTTTCTTTGCTAAATATATCCCGTCAGAGTATCTGTCATTGCCTGAAATACAGCTCAGCCGTGTTGAAATTGTTTTTGCTGTTATATAAGAATTTTGAGACAAAAGCAAGGAATTCAAGAAACAAGTTTTTAGCCCAAAATTGGTCAGAATTACCAGGTTTTATTTCACCAAATTTGACTTAACTATCTACACGATACTCCTAACAAGAAGACATAAAGAAAATGACAGGCCATCAGGTTATTTTCATAAAATGGCATTGAAGATGTATCCAATTGATACTGTATCTGCCCATACTTATATCATATATTGTTTAGCAAAAGAATACAATTTTATGCATAAATGAATAATCATACATATTTTCTGAAAAATTATCAAATTATCAAATCCACTAGATAATCGCGATGGGCCTATAGCCCTACACTCACATTCGGCCCAGATGAATAGCACAGGGATTGGTCGCCACAGACCAATTACCATAAGGCCCATTGCAAAACCCTCCACATACCTAATCTCTCCTCAGTGTGAGAGCTCACTTATTTGATTACAGTATAGAGGAATGTGCTCACACATGCGCAGAACGTGCCTCTTGAATAGTTATCGTTACCACCTGGGTTATGGGTCGTGCCGAGGCGGTTTGGCGTGATCTGCTGGTTACATATCCAGTGATCGACATTCGTGCCAATGCGTAATCGACGCATGATAATCTTTTCTTACAAACGGCAGATGGTGGGTTATGGGTGAAATCTGCATTTTTTGGTGATTTTGGTACTTTCTGTATGTTAATTTGCATAATGTTTCATTTTTTCAGGCCAGTATCAGATCATGGCAAATATGGTATCAAATTAAAGCTCTCGACCGTGGGAGTTCATTTATGTATAGTTTTGGTAGTTTCAGTAGTTGCCACGGCCATAGGAGACAAGAACTAATCAAAACAGAGGAAAAAATTATTTTCTTAAATTGTGTGATACTTAAGTGCGATTTAACCCCAATCAACAGATAAGACCCCGTTCAGACCCTTGGGCGGATAGGGCATATGGGTCTTTTCTTTAAAATGGTCCCAAACAACCTAGATACCTACTTTGACCATGTGGATTCCATCGAACTTATTAATTTTGACCAGTATTTCCACCTCATTTTTTGGCTGAAAGTGAATAACGATGAAGTCTTCGCAGTGTCATAGAATATGACAGATATGAACCCCTCTACGTCCAAGGCCATGTCACAGGTACCTTGACACATGACAGGACCTGAAAATCAGCATTTATTATGTAAACCACGTTCTTTTAGTAATGTTTTGAGGATTATGGAAACATTCAAAAACGTTTTTAAAATACTCATCGTGCAGATCCCCTGTGGAGGTAAGACCTTGGACCTTGCCAAAGGCATGAATGATCAAATGGTAGAGACTGATTTTCAAAGAGTGGGTCTGTCATGAAATTTTGTCAAAAAAGAATACTGACATAGTGCTTCTTTAAGGGTGTCGCATCACTTCAAAATAGGCACTTATGGATAAGTATATCATTATTCGGTAAGTATGAGATGTAACCTATAGAATAGCGTGTCGTTGTCTTCTTATAACTCATTGTTCAGATATTCAAGTTTTAAAAATGACCCGGGTATTGAGTAGGGATCTAGTTTACTTGTGAAGAAAGGGTGATTTTATGTACATTTATATTTATTGACTGTAATTGAAATTACAAAAGTATACGCATACAAATGGTATTCGATTTTATCAACGAAACACAACAGAAAAATATGATTATAACATGTTATTAGACCATATTTTTTACAATACTCTCGGCATGTAGAAATAGTTAGCAGTGCATATGTACAATACCAGTTTAGATTATTGCATGTCGTGCCGCTAGGGTGGCCCATTAATCGCTGTTTATGGACATAGCTGCCACCTATCGGATAGCAGGCATAACTAATAGTCTTCGTTTCAGTACAGTATCGGTCTTGCCGCTAGGTGGAGTATTCACAATGCTTGTAGCATAGAGTTGTGCGGATTTATTTCTCACTGGAACAGTTATGGTCAGCCAATACCTTTTCTAGACTGCAGAACCCTACAATAAATTCTATTATACCGAACAACCCCACTCAACCCCGGGCCCCTAAAATCCATGACAAGTTGAAACTTACAAACTCACTTGGGCAGTGCAATATCGAAGCAGCAGGTTTACCGTGCTGACCATGCTGGGATTTCCTATTTATTTTATCATAGCAAACCACGTATGATCTCAACTGGGTTACGATTTTACTATTTTCTCTAAATTAAAGCACTGGTTATTTTCTGTATCGTTGTTCTCAACACTAAGATAATTCCATAGTTGAAGGCGGCATTCTGCTCAGGCCTTGTCACATTTCGCCACGCGTGGGGATCTTGAAAACATCACGTCCTCAACAATATAGGGAATCATGAAACGACACCTTGACAACGGGTGCTAATGCGTCGTCTCCTTGACAGCGGGTGCTAATACGTTGAATGGTGACCGCTGTCAAAGAACCTACAGAGACACAGGTTGCTAACAGTCTTGACACATGGCTCTCATCCAATAGGATAAGAGTATCCTCACGTGAGGTATAATAATAAAACAAATATGACGCCCTCGGGTGACAATGCTCACTCGGGGTAGACAATTATGTTGGCAAACCCACAGGGATGTCATATTTGTATACTAACATATCTACAAACTATACTCATTGAACCCTACACCGTTTTCTCATCATTAGCAGATCAGGTGTAACTTCCTATTCTCCCACTCTGAGGTGTGTTTTACAGTTAAGGATAAGTTGTCCTCAATGGGCTGTCTTCAATGGGGTTAAAGGTCAAACTAGTGTAATTGTCCAATCAGATCCCTCAATTTCAATCAGCGGGTCACTGCTGCTGGGTGAAAGGTAGACCTAACAATAGCGCACGTGGATTTGAACAAGCGTCACGTTCGTGATCTGGTGCCAGTTTCTGGAGAAACAAACGGTGCACGTCACAACAAACGCGTATTACCATTGTTGAACTAGTGCGCAAGTGACCTTTGGCTGACCTAGTTTAGCTAGCTAACTTCATGGTAAAACGTGTAAATTCCTCCTTTTTATCGTGGGAGAAACAGGTTCCATCACTCGTGGATAGAAAGAGGAGGTATCTTGCACTCGTGAGTGATTTTGTGTCTTGGGACTCGGCAAGCTCGAGTCCCAAGACACAAAATCACTCACGAGTGCAAGATTCCTCCTCTTCCCATCCACTCGTGATGGAACCTCTATATCCCTCACTGAGAAGAATAATGGATCAAAAATCACAGAGCCTTTCGAAAGGGTGCACACGAGAAAGAAAAGGGAAAACTATCTTGAAATCTAATATTCGCTGTTTGGTTGTCCCGGACCATGCTGGTAGATACGCGTCAAAGGCGGAACCAGGATTTCTGTGAGGGCCGTTCGTTCTGTCTTAGACGGATATAAGAATGGATATATGTAGTGAGAGACCAATTACTATATATCCGCTATACAGAAGGCCTGGCTATGCCAGGGGTCTCGAATATGGCCTAAAGGTGACGTCTCTAGGAGACAAAGGCCAACGAATGCTCTCGCATCGTTTACGTAACAGAGAAACCTGCGCCCCAACATCAGCATCGCCGCACCCAGCATGGTTTCATATCCACTTGTTTTTGTTTATCTAAGGTTATGTGTGGGTGAGGTTCGTTTTGACAGAGATGTAGATTTACTTCAAGCAAAACTATTAAAGAATAGAGAGACACCTTTCTGAAAATCCTTAGTGCGGGTTGTGAAGGAAGGTTTGTCGAAGCCCACGAATCTCCTCTCTATTCGCAAAAGCGACTTCCATGTTACAACGCTGTGAATGTCCCCCACCCTTTGTATCCCCCAAACCTTACACGGAAGGGTACTTGTGTGATACTATTTAATGTATTCTATGTACATATCTTTGATTGAAAGTTGTTTTAGAAGATTGTAACAATCCTTCTTCAAATAGCTTTGAGGATTACTTTAATGGACATCGGTGATTTATTTTCCCAGTTGTCAAACTATGTGAGTATTTCAGATGCGAAATAGCCAAAGCATTTTACAATGCATTTTGTTTGTTTTAAATAAAAGAAATAAACAATATCTAACAGGCCCGCGTATTTGGCCTAAATCAGACGTTTTGACATGTTTGTATTCGAGGTGGAGACCCAGGTGAAACCTGCGCGGCAATAAGCGCAGAACGGACTTTTGGGCCGGCTGGTTTTATATCCACTTCCTTTTATTTATCTAGGATTGATCTGATGTTGGGAGTTAATGGCGTATCCGTTCATCTTTGTCTCATTTAGCCTAGCCCTGCTAGGCCACGCATTACTCCACTTACTTTAAATCTATCTTGAAAAGTATGCCACTCTCAAACTAAGTCTAAACTGATATTGTTCTACCGTGGACGAGGGATCGGGATTTGAGGGCGTCACATTACTTTAAAATAGCCACTTATGAATAAGTTAATCATTATTCGGTAAATATGCGATGTAACCTATACACTAGCATAAGTGCCGTTTTCTTCTAATAACTCATTGTTCAGATGTTCATTTTTTTTTTAAATGACCCGGGTATTGAGTAAGGACAGAGAGTTTTATCTATGTCTCTGGTAAGGATCTTGTTTACTTGTGAAGAAAGGGCGATGCTATGTATATGGACTGTAATTGGAATTACAAAAGAATACGCATACAAAAGATATTTGATTTTATCAACAAAACACAGCAGAAAATTATGATTATAACAAGTAGTTAGACAAAATTATTTACAATACTTTCGGCATGTGGAAATAGTTAGCAGTGCATATGTACAATACCAGTGTTTAGAATACTGCATGTCGCGTCACAAGGGTGGCGCATTTCCGGGTAATCGCCGTTTATAGCCATAGCTGCCATCTATCGGATAGCAGGTAAAACTAATCGTCTTCGTTTCATTATAGTACCGTTCTTGCCGATAGGTGGATTATTTACAATGCTAGCTTGCAGCCTAGAGTTGTGCGGATTTATTTCTCGCTGGAACAGTTATGGTCAGCCAATACCTTTTCTAGAATGTAGAACCCTCCAATAAATTCTACTATTAAACATATCTACAAGCTATACTCATTGAACCCTACACTCTTTTCTGATTAGCAGACCAGGTATAACTTCCTAAGCCCTCACTGAGAAGAATAATGGATTGAATATCACACTGACAGCACCTTTCGAAAGCGTGCACACAAGAAAGAAAAGGGAAAAATTTCTTGAAATGTAAAATTCACTGTTTGGTTGTCTCAGACCATGCTGGTAGATACGAGTCAGGGGCGGAACCAGCTTTTCTGTGAAGGCCGTTCGTTCCGTCTTTGATGAATAAAAGAATGGATATGTAGTGAGAGACCAATTACGATATATGCGCTATAGTGAAGGCATGGCTATGCCAAGGGTTTCGAATATGCCCTAAGGGTGGAGTCGCCAGGAGACAAAGGCCAACGAAGGCTCTCACGTCGTTTACGTAACAGAGAAACCTGCGCCTCAACATGAGCAGAACACGACTTTTGGGCTATTCGCCGCACCCAGCATGTTCAGGTTGACCTGCTGGTGTCATATCCACTTGTTTTTGTTTATCTAAGGCTATGTGCGGGGAGGTTCGTTTTGACAGAGATGTAGATTTATCTCATGCAAAACTAAAGAATGGAGACACCTTGCTGGTTGTGAAAGAACGTTTGTCGAAGCCCACGAATCTCCTCTGTGTTCGCAAAAGCGAGTTCCATGTGACAACGCTGTGCATGCCCCCCACCCTTTTTATCCCCCAAACCTTATACGGAAGTGTTCTTGTGTGATACTTAATGTATCCCTCGTCAGAAAAATAAAAGTAGGATATAGACAAAAAGTAACAAGTTCACCCAAGAGCTGCTTCAAACCAAAAAATGTCCACTCACGAACAGAACCTATAGTATGGCAAAAAGAAAACATCGATAATACGGCTATATTTTCAAATATACAGTACATGTACATGTATTTGATTGAAAGTTGCTTTAGAGGAGTGTAACAATCCTTCTTCAAATAGCGTTTATGATTACCTTAATGGATATCGGTGATTTATTTTCCCAGTTGTCAAACTATGTGAGCATTTCAGATGCCAAATAGCCAAAGCATTTTACAATGTTTTTGTTTGTTTGAAATAGACAATATCTAACAAGCCAGCGTATTTGGCCTAAATCAGACGTTTTGACATTTTTGTATTCGAGGTGGAGACCCAGGATAGGTATCCCCAACTAGAAGTTATTGCACCAATTCTTTGATTATTTTGCGAGCTTGTTCGCGAGTCCAGCTTCATGTTCGGCGCCTGGCCAAATCAGGCATTCACTAGTTAGTAGAATCTCGGGAAAGAGAGTGATCACGTGACCACACAAATAACATTTCGTCAGTGTCAGCGCGCTCTTTACGTTGTGACCGTGTGATGCCCCGCACCGAACTACGCAGCGAAATCAGAAGAACACGCAATCTCGATTTAATTTTTTTGGTAATATTATATTTGAATATTACTAGTATTTCGGTGTGTGCGCCGAGGGGTGGGGGGGGGGGGGGGGGTACTACGACTGGATCGCCGTTTTTGCCCCGATCGCAATACAAGTGGGCGGCAGTGGTGAAGAGCATTATATTGTGCATTTGCAACTCAAATGTCCTTTGGACTACTTGAGAAAGTGACCTCTCGATTCTTGCATGGACAAAAACTCGGATGTGCAGTTCTCGGGTTCTGGGTATCTATCTCGTCGCGATGAGACCTCATCTGTTGACAGTCGCGCAGACTCTTATGAATAATAATAATGATAATAGTCTTGATTCAAAGAGGGTAACTCAGTCCAATGGTGAGGATCTTCCCTCTGCCATGTTTACAAGTGAGCCCGAGGGCTCCAGGGTTACGAAGTAGTAGAGTACATTGCTTTTAGGTATAGAGACTTGAAGGAAGGTAGTGATGGTGCACATCTGACTGCTTCAGTTAAGCTATTCCAAACTTGGATCCTGAGTATGAAATGCATTTTTGGCCAGTTTATTTTTTACATTTTGGAAGAGCTTACAATGAGGTAGCCAACTCCACGCACAACGTCAAACAAGTTCGTATTTCCTTTTAAAATTGAGAAAGAGGAATTTGACATTGAAGCAATTTTAGTTGAAATAAAGTATTGGTTCTAGAAGCGACAGCGATAGGTTTGAACCATCGGCAAGTTTCAATTGTCAGACCAGGACCAAGACAGAGTTCCACAAAGAAGTGCAACTATAGTCATAGATGTAACTGACTATATTACTTATTATCATGTTCACTATGGCGCAGTTTAAACCGTGTGTGTAGAGGCCTCCTCTTACATTTATCCATCTCAAGAAAACTATCTGTAAAAAGGCTGAAATGTGAAAGGGGATACCTTTTGAAGCGACAATGTAGCCCGTAGGACTGACCCACTAGGGACGCCTCATATTAGCGCGAGTTTTAACCGATTCGGTTGGAAATGATTTACAAAACGTTTGAGGATAGTAGTTGGTAGTGTTCTGACAAACATTTCTTCAAATACTTCCTATCAACTATGGTTTCGCTTCAAACCCACCCACTACCCCATTGAAGATTGAAGGCATGGTAAGTTTGATCTTAGATTAAGAAAAGAATGGATATGTAGCGAGAGACCAATCACTGTATGTGCTATAGCGAAGGCCGGGCTAAGCCAGCGGTCTATTATTTGGCACAACTGTGACGTCATTAGGAGAAAATGACCAATAAGGACTCTCGTATCGTTTACAAATACAGACAAACATGCGCGGCAATATGCGCAAAACAGACTTTTGGGCTATTTGCCGCAGCCAGCCTGTTCAGGTTGACCGGCTGGTTTCATATCCACTTGCTATTATTTATCTGAGGTTTGATCTGATGCTGGGAGTTGGGTTAAGGTAGAACCCTATTCGATACACGGGTCATTTTTAAAACTTGAATATCTGAAAACTGAGTTTAATGAAGACAGCGACACTTATGCTCTTATTAAGGTTACATCTCATAGTTACAGAATAATGGTAAACTTGTCAATAAATGACTATTTTGAGGTAATGCGACACCCTTAAAGAACATATCAGGATGAGTCTCGTTTTTTGGCAAAATGTCAAGACTTACCCTTTACTTGAAAATGAGAGTCTACCATATGATTATTCATGTCTTCGGTGAGGTGCAAGGTCCTACTTCAACAGGGGATTTGCACGATGAGTATCTCAAAAATATTTTTGAATGTTCCCATAAGCCTCAAAATTACTAACAGCACATGGTTTACATAGTAAATGCTGATTTTCAGGTCCTGTCTGAATTCAAGGTACCTGTGACATGACCTTGCACCTAGACGGGGTTCATATCTGTCATATTCTAAAATGCTGGCTTCGGAGACTGTATCGTTATTCACTTTCAGCCAAAAAATGAGATGGAAGGAATCTGCATGGTTAAAGCAGACAGCCATGTCGTTCGGGAGCAATGTAACGAGGAAAACCCCAACGGCCCTGCCTTTTGTGCTCCACAATAGACTGTTGCCAGCTCGAGATTTGTGGCGAGTGAACACTGCTCATGTGTCATCTTTTGTTTTGATATCCATTCTTAGGGGCCAGCCAAGGACACCACCTAGTGGTGATAATCGTGATGTACTAGACTATCACCCTAATGGCATATACGATCATCTTTGTCTGATTTAACCTAGTCCTGCTAGGCCAAGCATTACTCCACTAACTTAAAATCTATCTTGAAAAGTATGTCAACTCAAACTAAGCCTAAACTGATATTGTTATACCGTGGACGAAGGATCGGGTGGACTTGAAGCCACAAAAATCTCAACAATACATGCCCCTTTGTCGTGACCTGGGCTATGGGCCATAGCAGTGGGACGACTGATATAACCTGCTTGCAGCCAATAGGAGAGCTGTGTATCCGAGAACCCGGTCCTTAATGACCCAATTGTGACTGGGATTACACTGTAGACGTGCTAATACGCTGGGCACACATCGGTAGACGACTTTTTCACACTGGGCCTTCAGGTAACATTGCCCCTAGCCTGCCTCCCAGGCCCTATTTAAATGTCTTCCATTGTGGATAGATGGCACTGCGGTATACTAGGAGCTCACTTGAAAATACCAGTAATCTCCCCCGTGTGGCAATTGTGGGAACTAAATGGCCAACAGTAGGCCACAAGTCCCTATCTAGTATAGGTGCAGGCTTCTATATATAATGGTGTAAAATCATAACAGAGCCTCGTGGCTAGGCTACATTGCCCCCTATGTGCGTCTATGGTTCTACGATCGCTACCCTGGATGTCATAGAATGATCTATAGAGTGCCGGGGGGGGGGGGGGGGGGGGGCACTCAGGTACAGAGGGGGGGCTGCACCCGCGTTACGTATTTCGCAGAGGAAGGGGTCTTTTTTAAAGACTTCCGCATGTCCGCGATCTTGTAAAAGGGTACTTTTTGTACCCAGGTACGAAGTGTGGGGGTCAAAATCCCCTTACAATCCACGAAATATACGCAGCTCTGACGCCGAGTGACTCCCGAAGTGACTGGGCTTCCGAGTTTCCTGCCGCCACTTGCTGCAGCTAAACACGCAGAGGATTATAAAATCTGAAGTTAAAAAACGTGTTCCCGTTCATCCAATGTCAGTGTTTTGATAAAAGAAGGGGTGTTTATTATTGGAAAAAGTCAGCGTTTTTATTAAAATAGGGGTGCTTTTTTGGCCAGAAATCAGTGCTTTAAGGGTATTTTTTAATTTTGATAACGAGCGTATGCGCCCCCTAAATACCCAAGTGCACCCCCCCCCCCCCCCGGGATGTCATAGTGTGATCTATAGAGTTCATGTGAGTTTTTACAATTCGAAAGCAGAATCACTTCGCATACTTGAAAACTCCATCCTCCAACAATAATACTTATGCGCTGGCAAGGTTCACATGGGGTGGGGGCAACACTTCTATATATATTTCGCTTATGACTTGTGACTACTGTTTGCGTGCGCGGGCAAATACCTCCGGTTTTCACCCCACCCCCATGTAGGGGTATTTTGACTAATAGCACCTGTTATAATTGCTCCGCCACGTGCGGCGCGTGTGAAACCTGAGTACCTGTAGTCGACTAATATTTTGCGCATGCATGCTCGCATTGTTCCTTTCCCTCTGATGTTTGCGCTAGACACGCGTTTTATTTATGTAGTCGATATAATGGTGCGGGAAACGGCCAGTTTAAACAGGGGTTTCTCACAGCCCCGCCTGTGACTGTTTTAAGCGACACAGCAATTCGACCATAGAAATGCGATCCACAGTCGATGTGTGTGTGTGTGTGTAGTTTAATACAGTAAGTAGCTCCCGTTTCGACGCATGAAAACCACTACTTACGTATTGCATTTCTTTGTGCTAGAAACGACTGTTGGATAGACTTGCCATGTTTGCAAATAATCAAACCATCAAAGGTCCGGATCTTGGTCAAATATCTTTAAAATTGAAGAATGTGACTAGGGTTAAATTCTAAATAAATTTCCATACGCCCAATGTAAATACAATTCTTACCAATTTGACAAATGCGTGTCATATGTATGATCATTCAATGATAGAAAATCTTCAAAATTTAGATTAGATATTATTTGTACTTCTCCGAACATGAATGTCGATCACACGAATGTTCTCTAATGTCATTGAACGCATGTGTGCAGGTGCCTGATGTAACTAACCTATGCGTACTATCCACACAGCTGAGTTTTGGCGAATTCTGCTTTTCTTTTTTTCCAGAAACTTTGGCTGTGTTCTAGCAGGAACAATATATGATATTTCATCAATCGTTCCTGGTTCTTGTGAGTTTTCTTTCGTATGTAAATATATTCATTTGTTATTAAAATTACATTTAGGTTATTTCTAGGTATACTACAAGTTATCGAATAAAGTCTTCAAAACAATATTGTGTTGAATTTGCCAATTGCCTTCATTGTGTTCAAAAGCTTGGTCATATTGTTCAGTCTTGCAAATAATAACAAAAGCGTATTCCTCGTAACTAAATACCAGACCTGTCCAGTATGGTTAAGATATCACATTTGATTAATTTAGTTTTCCCAATCAAGTAAACAATGGCGACATGAAATCGTAACGGGCGATATTACTCATCCCGCGTCTTCTTTTAAATTGAAACATATTGCGTTCCGTTGCTAGGCTACAATCAGAGCGAATTTTAATTTTACAACGGTTGGAACACCTGTCCTTTTCAGCTGCGCATAATTCCCCCGATCCCACGTTCGTTTTGTTGTTATCTGGGCTGAGTTTTTAAGTTATTTGCAAGAATCCCACACCGAAAGAGATATAGTTAGCAGTGATTCCTTCTTTTCCTTTACATTTTCACTAGTTTGTGTATAGCTATGCAGAAAATTCAAAGATATTTATCGTTTGGCTTGGCAAACATCGTCATAGTCCTCTATTTGATCTCCTCATTGTTCAACAGAGAGCGCACCTGCTGCCTGCCGCAAGGGCCTATGGGAAGTCGTGACGTCACAAATCACCGCCATCTTTGAAAATGCAAGGGATCGAGTTACGCGAAGAGGACTGAAGAATTTCTTTGGATTTTTGCACAATACTACAATTTTCCGATGAAATGACTGGTGAGTACCTTCATGAGTTTGTTGGAGTTGGATGTCAGTATGTGTCACGTTGTGCTTATTGCCGCATAGTTGAACTAGAGGCGCGGAAACTGCAAAGGTTTGAAAACTGTTGTTTGGATTGGCGAGCCTCGTCTTCGACGAAACGAGGACATTTAAATCCCTTCATGCAAAATACCAACACACTCCCAACTAGGTGACACGAAAAACCTTCTGAATGTGAAATGTACTCTCGACGAATTCCTTTCGACGGAGTTTGGCGTACAGTGGGCCCAATTTTTAACCTCGTTGCCTTTTCAGCGGTTCATTTCCTATTTTGAACGGTCAGTTTCGGTTGGTCGGAATCCTCTAATGACCAATGGTAATGAGTGTCACATCTTCTTATTCATCCACCGTAACATTGCACAAAGTACAACTTCACCAAAATGATTTTTTTTACATTTTTCTTGTGTGCATTTGATAGAAGTGGCTGACCTAGATAGCAATTGATAGTTAAGCTGTCTGACAACTACAACTTAGCTGAGGCTTGTGCCAGTGTTTTTATTGTTACTGCTTGATTACTTAAAATAATTTCATGATTCCAATTAAGTGACAAAGTTACATGTATGGACTCCTCTGAAAGTGCTGGTAACTGGGTCATCTTTTATATACCCTGCTTTGTTTATCACATTTTGTAGGAATCAGTTTTCTTGCAGGAATACAACTGTGTGAAAACAACAGATGGTGAGCCTATTTTGGGTACTGGTTTTTGCGAGCAACTGTCAGTATCTTTCTCTCATCATTGCTGTAGGCTCGCAGAATTGTAAAAAAATGGTCTATGTTCTTAAAAATTCTTTGTCATCCTGTGCCATATGTGTTGGACAACACTATAGATTGGTTTTACTACTTGAAACATTTTATTGAGAGCTAACTAATGATAAGTACCAGTAAAGTGCCAATCCCTAGAGCTTACAAAACTGAATAATTAAAGAATTTGCATGCTAGCCTTGTGATTTTGACTCGTTATGAGTTCAGGCAGATGAAGAGGACAAATTGACAAGCATGTTTATTTTGATGCAGGGCTTGTCATTTATAATAAGTCTGATCAACTTCGTCTTGGTATCATACTGACAAGTAAACAAGTGCCTTAGTGTAGGCCTGCAGGGTCTGATTTCAGGCTACAGGCCTGAAAAACATCTTTTGATTTAAAGAAATAAAATGGTCAACAAAAGGATTTCTAGTTAATGTACATGCTATTTTGGGCCCCATGTCTGGAAAATCTAGGAACATATATATGCCTTTATGAAGGTTTAACCCTGTTAGTGACCAGGTACTCGCAGGTAGACTATATAAATCATCAGTGTCAACAGTTCTCTCAGTTCAACATTTAAGCATGTATTTGTGGCAAGCTTAAGAAAATAGAGCAGACCAAGCTGATAACCCCAAAACTTTATGGAGGTCATTTCTACTTGTGTAAACACAGAAAGTTGAGAAGCTGTCACTTGAAAACAGCATTCAAGTGTAGAATAGTGCTAGAACCTGATTCAAGTAAAATACCACCTTGGTCCCTTATCTCCCCCACTAGTACTAAACACTATATGGCTTCCTATAAATTGTTTGTGGCTGGTTGAGTTCTCATCAAGTCTCAGAAATTGAAAATTCTACAGCGCTGTAATCTCAGAAATTCTAGAAGTGAGTGCATCAAATTTGTTTGTGCATGATTGCATTTATATAGCTTCTTTAGTAATCTAACAGTCAGGGGGCAGTGGGTTGGATTATGTAGATTCATGGCCTGTTATGCAATGGAGGACTTCAGATTTCAAATACATACATGTATTACATTGCACCTGAGGTTACTCCATATTTTTATAATAGACAGTCACCATCATGTATTTTTCTTAGTAATGTGAGCATATTCTTATAGAATATAGCCACCTTTTCTCTAAAGCCTCTCTCTGTAAGTGGTGGAAATCAATGTTTTTTGCAAATTGTGTGGACACAACACATCCCTGCATAGTTGCTAACAATTCCAGTCATGTGCCAAACAGTGTCATATTTGGGAAGCTTTTTCAATTTCTCCTTCACTGGGAATGGTCTTGGACTAGGCCTAAAAAAAGTTGTTTCCTGTAATCCTACCCTAACAAGTTTTTATTGAAAAAATCTCTACCCTAAAGTTTTTTCACCCTCCCAACTCTAAGTCAACGTAAAACATGCATAAAACGCACATTTTAGACCAAAAAGATAATGCAAAAAAAATATATTTTTACTGACCTACCTACCAGGGTTCGACACTCCCAGGGGCATATGCCCCTAGATTTTGCTGTGGGCCCCCAGATTGTTCAGGCTAGGGGTCCAAAATAGTATGTAACAGTATTATATCAGGAAATCCAGTTTTTGACCACTTATTCCTATCAAAAGACCTTTTCTGGCACCTAGGCTGAAATCTAAGTCTCAGACCCTGCCCACCCTATTTTTTTTTGGACCGTTACAGGAAACAACCAATTTATTTTTTTAGGCCCTACTAACCAATGGGATCCTGACAACTGAGACAAAATTTGTCATAAGATTCTAGCAGCCAAGATACATTTATATGCAATGTGGATGATGTAAATGTGGTAGTTCTTCAAGTTACTGGTTCTAGGTTTTACCAGACAAAAACCCTCTTCTATCAAGTAAAGATATATATGGCTAGTAGTAGTAGCCTAAATGTATATGGGGTAGATTTTGGTTGCTAGCTGTGGCAATGGTAGAGGGACTAATACCAGAGGTCAGGCCTGCCTGTTTATCCTGGCAGCAGCGAGTCGCTGGAGTTCATTGATGCTGGGATAAGTCTGGTACCATATCAAGTGTAAACTTGTATAGATTGTGGGCTCACACGTCCATTAAGCTATCACTATCTTCTCTAAACACAGGGGGTATTTCATCTCGACAGGCTCAGCCAGTAGAACTGTCTTCCAGGAAGGTGGCTATCTTGATGGATTTCTCTAGCATGCTAGTATGACTCTTACCCTCTTGCAGGGACAGAATTAGTTGGCATGCTTTTAATTAAGTTCTCTTGGCTGAGGATTCAGAGTTGCATAGGTAGGGTTGGATGTTTTTTCAGAGCTAGATAGGTCTTTTCCAATGGAAAAAAGTGGTTACTTCTTCAGAAGAAACCTATTCCTTTTAATCTTTCTGTAAAACAACTTTCTGGATATACTCAAAACTAAAGTTTACAGTGTGAAAATATTGATTTATCCTACAGAGGTCAAGGACGATCCAGATTTTGGGATATTGTGATTTTGTTTTGTTGCTTTAATTTTAGTTTTACCTCCATCCATGAGCAAGATTGGTCTCAGCCTGGATTTTGAAAGTGGGTGTCCAATATTCATTTCATGAAGTCTATTATAAAAAGGTTTAGGAGTCATAATATGGGATTTTGTGGATTTAGGTGTCCAATTGACAACCAGAGGCGCTGCTGGCTAAAACAAATTTGGTGGCCAAATTCTTAGCTGTTGAGCACTTCAAATCCAGGCATTACTTAAGGTCATGAGTACGGTCTCAGTCGGTCTGATACATTTTTCTGAACAAGTCAGTTAATGTCCTTTTAAAATGTTAGATAAACCATGTTTTTTACTTGTTTTTTTCTTGCGAGGAGGTCAATGTTACGATGTTCTTCTTGACATTTCCATTTGAATACTGTAGAACACACAATGTACACGTCTGTTTATATATAGTGTACATAGCGTTTGGTTGCGCTTCACTATATGTAAGAGCGTGCTGTACTTTTTTTTTTACTGTACTGGCGCTGTCAGCGGCGGCTACTGTCGCCAACATTAAGATACGCTATGATGCTTAAACTCCCCAATTCGCTATATTTGGGACATGCATCATATGTGTGTTCTACAGTATTAAAAGGGTTGATCATAAAAAATTATAAACTAAAATAGTCAGAGCTTGTTTTTTTTCCTGTTATGTACATGGATGGAAATGTGAATTCAACTTCAGGAATCTACAGAAACCCTGATGATGAGGGCAGCATCTGTATAGGAGTAGTGTGTTGCATGGACGCATCATAAACAGCAACAGTTCTACTTGTATATGATATAATTGTACTGAAATAAACCCTGCTGTCTACATGGGAATGATGCATCGCATAGATTCATCTTTGCGTCAGCACCAACAACAGTACTGTTTTTTATATGAATATGATATATTTGTACTGAAAGAGACCCTGATGCTGAGGGTACTGTCTGCACAGGAGTTGTGTAGTGCAGCCGCCTTGCAGAGCCCATCTTTGCATCAGCAGCACCCCCATCTTTAACCTGCTGCTTGTGTCATATGATATAATTATACCAACAGTTAATTTCAAAAGAACAAAGAGGACTGGCCAACTGCTTTATCAGCTGGGGTGAAACCTACTCTGCTGGAGCAGCATGAGGACATGGCCATGCATAAATATGTGCTGATTGAGTAATTAGTCATGCCTTGAATTACCACTGCATCTATCACAAGGACTTAGCCAGGACCCGTCCTACCTGTCTTTTGGACGGGTAGTTTCCTAAAAACCTCCTGTATGGACAGGCAAAAATTTCCGTGAAGATTTTTCAATTTTGACTTTTGGGGTGTAATAACCAAATATTTTCCTAACAAACCACCTTTTAGGACATAACTGAAGTGTAAATTGCCCTTTTTGACACACTAGGCTATTAATTGTAGCTGGTATAAGGAATTTCAGTAGATTAGTAGCTAAATATGGACGGGCAAAAATTTTGAAATTGCTGTTTTGGACAGGCACTTTTGAAATCCTGGCTAAGACCCTGATCTATCATCTATGATATTTATGCTAAGCATTAAAAATCTAGCGTATAATCACAAAATATTTGAAGGAGCATGGACATTTTTGTTGCAATTAATGAATGAATCACTTTCAATTTCTTTCTGAGATTTTGCTATTTTGAGTAATACATAACGCATGGAGCTCTCAGTGGAAAGTGTTGTCTATATTAATGAATCTTGGAAGTAAATTAGAAATAAAGAGTGAAAGAGCCAGTTTTTTCAGGAGAGTTACAATCACACATAGATTACATATGATGAAATCAATGGCTGGAATATGCTTTCATTAAAACTATACATCTTTAATAGTTATGCTATGTTAAGGCTCTACATGCATGAATAGATAAATTAGTCATGGGTATTCCACCAATCCATGCAGAAATCTGATTACCAATTGATAGGGGGCAGTGACTTCCTTTTGATGTAAGTCCTCTAATCCACTCTTACTGCTGGTTCAGGAGTTTTCTTGGGTAGTCTTTGTATTCAAAGGAGAAATGAAAATTTGTGAGAAGTTGAGTCTTGAGGATGCCTGCCCTAATTAATGTATGTTGGTTCATAATTGTTGTTTATTCTCACACCCACTGGTGAGACATCTTTCTAGCAGGAAGTTGTGCTCTCACAGACACCTTGCTCGAAATGTCCATCTAATCACAGGACTTAGCAAATTGCAGGATGACTAAATGGAAATTCTCAATAAATAACAAAATGAATTGTCATGTTATTCAAAGGAGGACATTTATTACATACAAATTATACATATACATCATGTCATGACGTCATAAAGTTTTTTAGGAATTGAATTTCTGCACAGTGATGTTGTAAGTGTTTTTGTACAACAGAATCTGGTACTGCTGCAGCGGTGCTGCCAAGCCGGTGGTGTTGTTATTTGCTTTTGTATGTGTTTCTGTGTGCTGGAGTCTGGTACCTAAGCAGTTGTAGTGTTGAGATGTGATGTTGTAAGTGTTTCTGTGCCAGGAATAAGTTAGCAGGGTCAGTTTTCTGGGGAGTGGGGACCCCCTGGTTCTGTATGTCCTCCATTCCCTGAAATGCTGGAGATGTGATCCGGGGTCTCAGGTGGAGCCTGGCTCCCATGTACAACGCCTCATGTTTGCTCACTACATGTGCTGCACACATGTCTGCGGTAGTAGAAGCGCTGCCTGCCTATCTCACGGCCACAAATAACACTTTGTTATTAACCCATTTAGTCAGAAAATAACTATAGTTGGTATATTTCTCTTCAGAAAAATGCATCTTAAAACTATTTCAAAAAAAAATTAGTATTTCAGAAGAAAAGCATCTTTCAAAAATGTTTCAGAAAAAAGCATCTTTTAAAAACGTCAGAAAAATAAAGCATCTTTTAAGAATATTTTAGATATAAAAAATCATATATTTTTGTGATTCGTCCTTGTCTTGAAGTCACAACTAATGCTATTATTTACCCATTTAAGTTCTTGAGATCCCCTTGAAGTTACTGTGATGTTGACCTTTGTTGGTAACGATACTTGAAACCTGGAAATATTATGAGGGGAGTTTATGGTTGAGTTTCTATAAACAGATAATGCAAACCTCTATCTGAAATCAGTGACACTAGTTGTAGTAATAATTCTTTATTTAAAGCATTTAAAATACCAAAAATTTGATAAGTTCCCCAGTAAACCAGGTCATAGACCTTTATTTATAAGGCCAAAGGTCCAAGGCGGTTTACAATGATAAATGAATTCCTGTATTTATGGTCCTCAGCTGAAACAAATTTTTAGGATTTTTACCTGGGTGACTTGACTGACTGTAGTAATCAGGTGTGTTGGCTTATATATAGATGTGGCCTCACCTCTGATAACTATACAAATACATGTACACAAACTGAAGATATGGATAAGATAACTTGGCTGATTAGTTGGTTAGAGAAACTGATTGGGGAATGATTCATTCAATTGAAATGTAAATACATGTGATAAGGGAATTGCATTCAGTTATAAATCAGGGTCAATACAATAGAACTATTTCTACACAATGGTTAGGAATTAAACCACAGGTAACTGCTTTGATTATCTGAATGCTTTGTTCTCCTTATTTCATTGTTTATTTCATATTTCAAGAGAGGTGTTGGGTAGTACACTTGAATGTGACGTGGGTCAAGTATTAACCCATTCCTGCCGTTACCACAATAGCTGTGGTCAACACACTTTTTTGATAAGATTTAAAGAAATTCTCATTCAACAAAAAAATGAGGATACTGTCTGGTCTCTGTCATATATTTATGGTCACTTGTGTAGCATGAATACTAGTTAGACCTGTTGATTTTTCCTTGTCTCTAAGGCTAATGAAAGCTGGAAATGTGGCTCCACTCTTGATTTCTCTGTCAGGAGAGAGAGGGGCGGGAGGGGAGAGAGAGAGAGAGTCTCAGAGAGAGATTCTTGGCAGGCCTTCATCTCTGGCTGCACAGCATGTAGAGATATGATCCCCTCTCTTTTTGTCACCTAGACCTGAGTATATGTATGATTCATAAGCTGTGCCACAGGGGATCATGCTATTAAGTCCCAGAGTGTACCAGGGTTGGGATACAATGCCAGGAAACTGATACTGCCACAGGTTGTACATCATCTTAATGACCACTTGACTCATCTCATGTCGGTGTGTATGGACATCGAAATGTGCACACACTCGCAAAGCCGACAAATGAATATATTCATATACCATAAGGAAAGAAGTATTTGATTTCTAATGCAGTGATCATCCAGATTGAATTCCCATCTCAATCTTTAAAGGATGAGGATTGTCTATGTTTGAACGACATGTGCTTGGCAATGGCTTGTCTCATTTCACAATGGTTATGAAATATTTGATGCAGAGAAGAAATGCTTGGATAATTTAATGAAAAACCCCCGCCAAATTTGCCCAGTCATCTTCCTATGAAGGCAGATTCACTATAAATGTGTATGGTTACCAAATGTAGCTTAAACTTCCCTAGAAATCCTGGTGCTTCCTAGCGTGAGTCTTGGAATTTCTGAGCACTCCCAACTACTCTTCGTGAAGGAATCCTACTGCTTAGAAAAGATACATCAAACCATTTCTAAAAGGGTTTTTATAAGGCAGTTTGTCCAGTCAGTTTTACATTCCAACTTCAGAAAAGTATTTTTTCATTCCACTGTGGACTGTCAGTGTTATGTTGCTGTAGATGAAAATCATAAGCGTGATGCAGCCCTGTGATTATTATCTGATACCGGCACCCTATGTTTATTTTGCTAAGCCCATGTTGTAAACAAGACCCAGAATTATGGGGTTTAACACAACTGCCTGCCTGGTGCAGAAGGGGCAATCTCAAGATGGTGATATTTTAGCTTGCTAATGTTGCAGGCTTGATTAGGTATGTAACCAGGGCTTACCCAGTCGGGGAGAAGCCAGGGCGTGGATGGCAGGCTTTGTCAAACAACTAATGACTGGAGCTGTTGAGAACTTGATTCTTGCTCTTGTGTTTGTACACCACTGCGACTGGATTTAGGGGGCTTTCCAAGTCCCATTAACCCATTCATCTCTCATTGCCAAGGGTCATCTGCATCTGTGGTACTTTTGAGAATAACTCAGGCACAAGGTTTTGACTCACAAAATATTTGAAGGAGAGTTTTTGTTTGGGTCCTGATGAACATTTTTCCATCAATTTCTTTTTAAACGTGACTTTATTAGAAAGATATTCCCAAAATAGTCAGACCTAAGAGGCGCTTGATGCATGAATGGTTTGACTCCTGCTGTGCAGATTAGAGAGGGATTTGTGGATCCTGATGACCTCTTGCATAAGTCTGTTTTAGTTCTGAAAGAATGTTTTGGAACCTTAACTGCGACTAATGCATTTGAAGTGTTGCTGGTTATAGGTGAAGTAGAAACAGGTTATGGAAAAGTACCTGCCAGAAAAGTTCCATTTGTGTGAAATATTTCATTCGTGAGAAAGTTTCCTGGCATGCATTTAGTATGTTGGGGGCAGGGTCTTAGCCAGGATTAAGAAACTGGGTTCCCCGAAAGTGGCCATTGAAAATTTCTAAACATCCTATTTTTCAATGGAGATTACAATATAATCAGATAAGAAGCATAAACATGTATTGACTACATTGAGAAAGGGTGGTATCCTTATGCAATGTCATGGGAATAGCATGATAGTAATAGGGCCTAAAAAAAGAAATTGTTTGTTTCCTGTAATGGTACTAAAAAAAAGGTTAGGTAGGTAGGTCTGTAAAAAAAATATTTTGCATTATTTTTTTGGTCAAAAATGTGTGTTTTATGCATGTTTTGCGTTGATTGGGAGTTGGGAGGGCAGAAAAAACTTTAGGATAGGGAAATTTTTGAATAAAAACTTGTTAGGGTAGGGTTAATACAGGAAACAAACAACTTTTTTTTAGGCCTAATAATGTTCAGCCATTTGCTTGAAATTTCTCACAAAAAAGAAGAAAATAAGTTGTCCTAATGTGTAATCTTCTTAGGTTTTGGGTGTACAAATCATGTCCAGACACCCTACTGGCTTAGGCCCATGTGTGGAGACATGAAGGATTAGCATGATGATGACTGACTCACTGACCTGCTATGGAATACCCTGAAAACCAGTATTTCAAAAACAAAGAGGATCATTCTAAAAACAATAAACTTTCTATAGAAAATTAGTATTGTCCTCCATTTTGGGACAATTGTTTCAAGTGCCTGACCCACAGGGCTATCTATGCATTGGTAATGTGATTTATAGTGTGCTTCAATACACATCTGATCCGCAAAACCACCTTTACAGTTTGAGTTCCTGTTTTCATTCCTTACTAAATAGCATGCTTTTACTCAGTAGCATGTTACAATCATTTATTGCTGTTCTTAAATCTCAGCATCATGCAATTCGATGGTCCAAAGGTGTTTTCGTGTTTAAATTTTCCTTGCATTAATTCTTGTACATGGGACAACCTTTTGATAATGCATACTTAACAACTGACTCAGCAACATTTTCTCAAGCATATGTTGCCATTCTTTAATCTTAGCTTGAACATGCAATGAGAATCAGAGATAGTCTAAGCTACTTTTAGATTTAAATTGTCCCTGCATGAAATGGCTTGATCTTGTACATGGACAACCTGTTCAGGAATGTAATCTTTTATCTAAACTGTTCAGTCTGTTTAGACATGATTTACATGGTTTCACACCAATTGTAATCAAACCATATTTAACAGTTTACATATAACAGAGCAGTTATGCAATTGCGTTGATCAAATTTCAATTGGGGTCTGGAGGAAGTACAATCATGCTATGCTATTTGATAATCTCCCCATCCTGTGAGGTTCAATCAGAGAGCTGAAGATGTGAGGATGAGAGAGGAAGCTTTCCCATTCCCTGATAGGATACAGGGCCAAGCACCCTTATGATTGCAATTAACAAAACCCCACTAATTGAATGATTTAATTACCATCCTGCTCCAAGGAGATTGTTGGCTACACAAGTCTTCCCGAGCTGCTGCTCTGAGGAGCGTGTTTGTTTGTTCAGGGCTGGGCTGGGATCCTGTGAAGTACCTGCCTATTGTTTGGAGACTAGCCCAGGTGTGTATTCTAGCAGCCCTGAGTGGGGTTTACCTGGCTCCACTTGTAGTTGCCTATATTAGGGGTTTCCTTGGGACCAGGTAACAGTGCTCTCAAGGCAGCTTGGGGTAAGGAGCCCATACAAAGAGTTACCAAGGACATAAACAGCTTCATGGATTTAAATGCTTTGTTGCCTACCTACATACTGGATATCTCCACAGCACTGGATTACCAACATGCTGTAGCAACTATTCAGCTGTTTAATGCGGAAAGGTATAAACCCATTATAGTTAAAGTTATACACTTGTTTGAATTGAAAATATATATCTTGTGAGTAACTTTAAGGGTATGTCAGATTTTGAAATGTGCCTCTGTATGCAAAATCTTATGTTCTTCTTGTACTACCTGCAAATTAACAGTTTGCTACTAAGAAGCATAGCATAGTTAGGTAATAATTAGGTAATAACTTTGAACAAAAATGTTGTCAAATATTAGTTGGATGCTATGAAAATTGAAGGGACTAATGTCCAAGCCAAATGAGACCTTAGGTTGATGCTCCAAAAATTGATACTGTTCCGCTACACTATATATATACACACATGTATGCAGATTTAGGTGCTGGCAACATTTGGGCTTACCATGTATGTAGTTATGGTAGCTTACATGCACGTTTAGAACTTCAAACATTATTGTGCTCTAGGTGGAAACATGGGAACAGGATTAAATGCTTCAGTTACACAATCCCATAATCCTTACAATTCTGGTGAAATGAAATGGAAAATCATAATAGGCCATAGCCCCCAGGCCTGGGGGTGATTGGTTTGAACAGGTAATACATAGGTATTCTGTCCATTTTAGCCCACTTGTCGGCTTGCTTGCACCTGTTCCTAATCCTGTGAAGCAAGTATACGTTTATAATCGGCTTCTTATGAAGCTCACGCTTCAATATACAAGCATGTATATGTAGGCAAGAACAAACTTATAATTTGGTACCAGTGCATCTCACACTTCATGTATGATACATCATCACGATTTACATAGTAGTACAAACATTTATAATAACTTAAGAAAAGAATAGTACTGTGTAATTAATAAAATTTCTCATTCATCCCTATACTTACTGAATTGAATTACATTTTTGCCTATAACGTTGTATGAATTTCCTTTGTGTGAAAATCAAGGCTGTTGAAAGTTATATGCTTTAAATGCAGTATCTAGTGTGGCATCTTTGGACACTTTTACACTGAATAAAACCATGAGCAAGGTAGAAGATATTTTATTACATTCCCTTGAAAGAAAAAAATGGAAACGGTACCGTAAGTTGAATTTTACGTACATGTATGTACTAAAGTAGCCATGCATGACACAGATTCCTTCTTACATGTATGGTGGACACTGATGGACAAAAAAATTCCCAGTTATGTGTGATTTTTAGTACAGCGTATTCTCTGATTTTCCTAAAATGCCTGATGATCAACCCTGTAGTCACAGGTGGTGTAAACACCTCACCTGTGATCCCCATTGTTCAAAGGCTAACTGCAATTGCCAGGTATTAGACTATTGTGTTAAGAATAGCTCGTCCATTCCCCTAGGGTTTCTTCAACTCGTTCTTAAATGATTCCGATTTAGGGTATTTAGGTAAGTAGTTTTGTAGTGGGAAATGATAATATTGTCTTAAGCTATTAAGTTAAAGGTAGTTCAAAAAGAGAGATATCATAGAAATATATGCTATCAGAAAATTCATTGACAAAATCTTCTCTTTAATTTTGTTAACTGTGTAATCCCAAAGTATGGTGAAATACATTTTAAAAACAATCTATAGATAATTGATAGTTTGTGAAAAAGTCTCTTACGTGTAAGGATTGGCTGTAACCCTTTATTGCTAAACATCTGACAAGAAATGACAAACATGTATATTACAAATAATTTTGATAACTCAACTTTATATTTGACCATTATTCTCTTGAAAATCATTCAAATATCTCCCAAGAATAAGATATTATTAAGATATCTCTCAAATAGTCAGGTCCTTTTTTGGTGTTAAAAGCAAAATTACTTAATTGACCCGTGACCATTGTTGTTACATGGCTGACTGTCTATGGACCTAATATTGTTATCACAAGAGTAGTAATGGAGCTGGTGGACACCACTCTGAGTCCACTTGCTGATAGCAGCCCTGGCTGGACAAGATAGAACAGCAGAGGAGCTTGTCACCCACAAGATAGCAGATAATGGATGGAGTGCAAATCTGTGCTGACCGTTACACCAGGAACATGTAGTGCTTGCGTAACTAGTGGATATCCAATTAAGCGTGTTTGTCTTGGATTACGGCTGGGCTATGATAAGCATGTGAGTGTGTGCAGTATATCACCTGTGCCACTATTATGGCCACAACTAGCACTTCAAGAGTAGGTTGAGTCCACAAACTCTAGAGGAATGTTGCTAGAATTCATGGCGGTGTTGAAATTAGGTACTAAACCACCAATCTTCATGTAATATTAGCGTGGAGGGATGTTTTACTCTGGAAGGCATGATCTTCACTTAATGCATGAGAAACAGCTGTCAGTAACTTTTAAAAAGTGGAATACTGCTAAAATCTATGAAATGTATCAGCAAGTGTTGAAATAACATACTAAAATCTTACCGCTTTAATGTTATTTAAGTGGCAAATGATGTTTTCTTATAAATAACATGAACTTACTATATATGAACTGCTTCAGCTGATATGATCCACAATCAATTGCAATACTGCTTAAGTTGATGGCATTGTTAAATACAGATAATTGTTCAAAGTTATATTGTGGATGGAAGAATTTCATGAACTGTATTCATCCTAATTAGCACTTAGACAAGAATTTACAGTAATTTCAAAGTCGATACCACGCTGTTTTATAAGTGTAGTTATCCTATGAAAATTGGAATTGTGCTAAAAAGATATGGGTCTACATACCATGGACTTGGGGACCTAGGTCTACACAATATGGATCATTTAGAGTGTAGCTTGACCAGTACAAGACAGATGAATTTCACTCAGGATAATGACCTGTTGTCTAGACCCTTGACCAGTGTCTGACCCAGCTCAGATTATAAATGCTCTTGTTTGAGCCAACAGTTTTGTGTCTAAGTCTCCAGTACTACGAGAGAAAGGTCTCAGTAGGTGTCACAGCTCACTGTTTGGTCCGGACTTTCTATACCCGCTGTTTGTCTAGAAGAGACTTGCTAGGTGTGGGTGGTCACTGTTTGCTCCTGACTTTCTATGCTAGCTGTTTGTGCGGCCGCTAATCCCCTACTTTCCCTCCCAGTCCCCAGTGGTAATCTTATGACACAGGGCCAGTTGTTGGGTTAACTGTTTCAATCAGGCCCCTAATGAGCGCTGTTCAGGGTAATAATGAGCCTAGGATTGCAGCAAAGAGCTCGGGAGCCATTGTGGACTCAATGCCTCTGAGCCTGTTTAAAGGCATGCAGTCCAATTACCTGGCTGATCTCATGGGGTTGCCCACCTGGCCGGCTACCTGGCCAACAATTCAGCCTACCTGAGCTGCTGCCCCTGCCTTCCACTCGTCTCTTAGCAATGGAGTGGTCAGTTAAAGCTGTATGGGTGGGGCCCTTTGTTTCAAGTGCTGTGGAGAGGGTGTAGGGCCTGTTATCTGGGATTATTTGTAACTGAACCTGATGGTATTGGTGTAGCCTGGTATTTGTTACACACACCTTTTCAAAAGATTCCTGTTTAACCCACTCATGCCCCTAATAGCACCCAGGACCCTTTTAAGGCATGGCTATCTTGGTGATGTATACTCAATTAAATTAAGACCTATATAAGAAAAGTTTCAGAATCTGACCCTTATGTCTCCTTTGGAGTTTTAGTATATTTTAGGCTTCAATTGCAGGTTCATTTAAAATGCATTATAGATTCCAGGAGTAACATTTTCATGGGAAATTCCAAGCATGAATGGGTTAACCCTTTGGGGCAGGTTTAGAAATGCAAGTTTTTAACCAATTTATGCCTATGGTACTTCAAAAAAGATATACAATCCTGAACAAACCATGGTTTCACAAAATTGGATGGAAAAATTAAATGGGTTGCTTTTGTTGAAATTTTTAAGATGCCCTGGCTAGGTTAAAATTAACGGGTTAGAATTGTACCCGTTAAAATCCCTATTTCAGTGAACTTTTAGGCGTACCCAAAAGAAATTTCAAACATGACTCTTTTCTGCTTTTTGCCCATTCTTAAAGCCTTTATATGTTCTTTGGACTCAGATGACTAGGTTTCAAGAAAACTGCTTCTTGATCCTGAGAAAATTTCTGCCTCTCGCCAGGAACAATAGAAAGGCATCTTTGTTATTTGTAAAGTGTGCATTAAAGGTTAAAAAAAGGTAGGTATCAAAAGGTGTTTATCAAAGGCAGGAATTGTTGTAGCTGAATTTATAAGACATAATGCTCTTAATGCAGGTGAGTGCCAGTACTAAGGGCCTGGTATGATACTGATTTAGTGGTATGAGATTTTAACCCATTCATTCTTCAGTTTACTGTGAAATTTTCGTTTTTCTATCAAGACTATCAGCAACTTTTGAAAATAGCTTTTGAATATAGCATGAGCTAGAAATATGATTTCAAGAGAAGTTTTTGGTTTTGTATTATCATATGTGTTTAGACATAAAGGTGGCAAGATTACAACTAAAATGAAATATATCAACAGTATAATGATGTTTTCAGAGACAGGAAGAATATTGAATCATACAAATGTACATTTATTGTCAGCGGAATGTCAATAGGACATGCTGAAGACCACATAAATTCATATTGCGGTATTTCCATCTTATCTCTTGAGAATATACTTTTAAAGTACAGGTGAACTTGGATATTACATACTTAATGGGACCAGGAAAATTGGTCCGTCATATGCAAAATCCATCGTATACATATGACGAATACTTTATATGCATCGGACTGGGACCAAGCTTATCGTCCGTCATATGCAAAAATCAGTCGGACAGCGGTCTGTCATATCCAAGTTCACCTGTATAGTCAACTTAGAAATTAAGGCAATATATAAAGGGTGTCAGTGAGAACCACTTTGTCATATTTTGACTTCATATCCTCCATCATTTTCCTATTTTGATACATTTTCTCGATATACTTGTATGATCTCCTATTTAGATGACGTGATAAAGACACCAGTGTCCTTCACCAGGCTGAGCCTTGGAAGCAGGGACATTTTTGACACCCTTGAGAAATCTTAGCCCTGGGAACTTCCATGATAAATTGTGAATTGTAAGCAGATCTAGCACTGTGTTATTTCTGCCTTGGTGTGCGACCAGAGAGGGGTCCATGAGTCATGTTGGACGTAACCCATACACACCAGTAGCTAGCATGCCTGAAATTGAAATATCCAACAAAAGCATCTTTTAATAAGATATTTGATTGAGTAATGTCTTGGCACAATCTTCCACTCTCCTTCTAAATTTTTGTGATGTTACGCCTTTTTCTCATGTTGTTTTGAAGAAATTGTGTGATTCCAGAAGACACTTAAAACACGAGGCCATGTATGGGTTAATGGTAGATATGCAGGGCTTTCCATTTTGCCCAGCACCCCTCCCTCCTGTCATTTGGGGTACCTTATCTTGGCACCCCGCTCCTTGTGACAGATCACTTACTCAGGCTAGAAAGTTCACTTTTAATGATATTAGAATATAGTCCTTTTTTATGTGATTCTCCACAGGGAGGATCTTGATAAGCCAATTAATTCCTGTCATTTTTCTGAAATAAATGCTCTTTTTAATTGGTTCAAGTACACTTAATCATTTTCTCATATGATGAGTGCTTAAAAACATTTACCCCCTTGCCAAAAGCTCTCAGACATGTCTTTTGGTCTATGATTATTTTGAAAATAACTAGTGATTAAGATTTGAGGATAATATATGAAGGAGAGAAAAGCCCTAATGCATATAAGTTGTGCACAAGGACCTGTTCAAGTTTTGCTCAAGTTTGTGAGTGCCCAATTATAAACATTTTGCTGATTCCCATCACTACCAGCTACAGCAAGGAGACCTTGCAGAACAGAAAACACCTGTTTCCTCACTCCATGTGGATTTAAGCTGTATTCTCAAATATGGAAGTTGAATTTTTAATGTTAAGGATATGAAATCTGTAATTGAAATCAAAGGAGTACCTTTGACTACTATTCTCATTATATCATGATCATGTAGCAAAAGGCATTATAGTTGGGGTTAGGCAGTGGTTTTCCCTAGGTACCTTAATATCTACGAACACTCACCACAGGCTAGTCATTATTGAGCTCTTATATGGCAGAAAAAGTGACAAGAAACTATGTTATTTACATAGCTTGAATTTTTTTATTTAGAAGTTTTGCTCATTTTTTCCTATACAATTTGGGTTTAATCTTGTCCTTGTATCCTGCTGAGCGAGGCCCTGCCATTGGTCAAGGCGAGTGATGTAGCTGGTGAAATATTTGAGCGTAAATGACAATGGCGTACACTATGTGGTTTGCCCCATGGCTGTAGGTTGGCTCATGGTTTGGGCATGATGTCATGGTGTCCCGCGGAGACCAAGCTGTAAATTGTTAACCTCTTCAATCCTGCAGTGCTGGAGAATGTCCTGACTATGTTGGCATTATCCTTGAGTCCAGAGCTTAATCGTGAATGTTTTTCAAGGAGGAAAGTTAACTCAAACCTACACTACAACTTTCCATCAAATATTCTGTCAATTTTTGCCTGATTCGGAAGTTATCTTAAAATGTCGGGTCCAGACGACACTTCTCAGGGGTATCTCTAGGCATGAATGGGTTCAAGGAATAGGAGAGCCTCTAAAGCAGCCTCATAATAACAAACAACCCTCAACGCTACCACTACAGCTACCCGCATTGGCTGGCTTTCCAGGAATGTGTCTTAACCCATTCATGCCTATAATATAGTTCATCTTGACAAGTGTCGTCTGCAACTATGCTACTTTCGAAAGTAAATGAAGAATAAAATATTAATACAGATATAAAATGAGAGAGAGATGAAGGTAATTATCAGGTGATCATGCCTCCTTCAATTCTTTTGATAAGTATGCATTTGTTGAGGAGATATCACCAAAATTGTCTTTTTGGATTTTGCTGCTTCAGGCATGAATTCGTTCGGCTGTGCAGTCAGGGGGACTGCCACCAGAGACCCCAAACAGGAAGTGGTCACATCCAGGGTTAGATCTATCCAGTTAGTTTGAGATCAGGTTGCTTTTGTAGAAATTCCTCTGAACGTCCCTCCATGTTCTGACATACTATTCTCTTGTTGAAGAGGTGGTGTAAGACCCTTTGAACATGAGCTGACATAAGATTGTATTAAGTAAGATAAAATAGAGAGAGTATTGACTGACTAGTTCTCCTGTATTGACCCATTCAAGCTTTATAACCTTTAACATTATAACCAGGGTGCTAGGATATGAAAATAAGTTGATAATGATTTGTGATTTTAAAAAGTATTAGGATGGAAGTTGGTGATTAGATATTTTTTTATCATTTCTAACATTAACTATGTACACACAACTTCGTCATGTTAGTATCTTACATAGATCAGGTATTAAGATACTAGTAAAAGTATTCTTTTTGGTGTGTAATCAGGTACTTTTATCTTCAAATTTTGGCTAATATTCATTTATAATTTTCATCGTAATATTTGCATGCCAGGATCTTCAAACATGTCTTGAATGTAGCCCTTGATTCAAGGTTATTTTCTAGAGCATCAAACATCCAGATGATACTTTTTGAAGGACACGCTTATACATGAATGGGTTAATTAAGATGTCAGCTCCCAGTTAAGTTGGCCCCCTGGTGGGAGAATTGGGAGGCTTAAGAGCTAGCTTCAATATGTGCTAATTCACAGATGTTTCTTTATTTATACATCTCTATCAGGGTTTGCACTTCTTTAATGAGGGATTAGGTATGATTGTGCTAAGGGGGGAGGGGGAGAGAGAGAGAGAGAGAGAGAGAGAGAGAGAGAGAGAGAGAGAGAGAGAGAGAGAGAGAGAGAGGGGGAGGGAGAGAGAGAGAGAGAGAACAAGGTGAGTATATCTGTAGTCATGCTGTTGTGGAAATGAATGGATAGAGATACAATGCTATTTCTGGCGTATAGCCCAAATTGTCTGAGCAGTCTAATAAATACTGCACTTCATGTAAAAAATGTTGAAGTATTACTAGCCCTGGGGTTGTCCCCAGCCTTTTGCTTGTAGGCTCCCTTGATAAGCAAGTTACACAACAAGCTCTAAGGGTGCACATGCAGCCAGCTATGTAGCCTATTGGATTAGCTTATTGAAGCTCTCTAAGTTCAATAGATGCTACATTCTTTGATGTGCCTCATTTGTGGATGTGTTCCATTCAAAAATCAATGACAACCAGGAATTTTTATATAACACCCTAGTCTGCGTTCCTCCAACCTATTAAGCTCCCATCGACAATTAGATGATAACAAAGTCAGCTTCAAGCTGTTGATCCTGGAATGCTTAATGAATTTGATCAAATTTGGATTCAGTCATTGCTAATTGTAATACCTGTGATAATTTACCTGTACCAAAGATATGTATCACTAATGCTAAATTTTCAGATTCCTGGAATTCTACATAAGAATAAGTAGGTTGATATCAAATTGATATTTAGATCATCAATCTGAATCAGCCTTTTATGAAACCTGCTAGTAGTGATGAAGCACTGCTAATCACACTACTAATTAATGATAGAATACCTGTATTGAAAATGTATTGTTATTGCTGAATTTTCATGAGTAGGTTGATAACAAACCTTATCTGCTAATATTATTTGTGATAATCACTTTGAATAAGCCTTTTGTGAAAACTACAGGTAGTGACAAAGGATTGTTAATTACAATACTAATTAACGATAGATTACCTGTGCCTAAGACGTCATCACGATGCATCTCTATCTTTGTATTTAATCTCAGTTCTGAACTAGTAATAATCATACTGTGGTAATGGGCCCGTCTTCTCGGCTAATGACAGCATGCTTAATTAAAAGCATTCCTACTTGACTTCCCGAGATAGCAATCTCATTAGGAACATCAGGCTGGAGATATGACTTCATCATTGATGCATTAGTGCCCGCTCACTAGACTCTGTAATCATGTATCTGGAATAAGTTATTTTAAAGTGAATGATACAACAAAAAAAAATAACACTCATATTGTAAGAGGCAGAGGGACACATGAACAGATCCCTGATGGTATGAGTGTTATTTTTTGTATCATTCACTTACTTTATTATTTGTTGCATGAAAATCATGCATTTCTAGGTTTGAGGATAAAGTATATATTTAAGTGAATGACCCTGGTGTTTTGGGTTGTTGAATCATTTTTGAAATACTAGTAGTTGGGGTTGTGTTACATGCTTGTGATTGAACTAGCTATTGATACTAATATACAATGCAATGGGGAATTGATTATTTCTGTTTTTCTTCAAGGTTAATACCAATATGTGACCATTTGGAAAAGCTCAAAGGTCAAGCCGCAGATTAATTTCTACTTTTTGTAGTGCTCTCCTGCGAATGGTATACAGTAAATACCTGTACATGTATTCACCAGGCATGTTTTGAGCATGAGGAATTTCTGGCCAGGAATTCCAGCTTCGTGTTTGAACTAGACAGTAGTTAGTCAACTTTGCTTGAGCAGAAAGGAGGACAACGTGTTAAAAAAGTACACTTTAAAACTCAGCAAGCATAAAGCCATAAGTTACCTACTGGTACATGTGTTCAATAGTTTCTTCTGAGACATAACTGCCTAGAAGGCTTGTGTGGGGTCATGTCTGCATTTGACTGGGTATTCAACAATGGAAGAGATGTTGTCATCAGCTACCTGAGATATATATCTTTTGGAAATATTATGCTTTAGAAATCAGAAGGAAAATTCCATGAGGAAGAACTATGAGTAAATGTATCTATGGTCTTGTATCCTATTTTTGATCTAATTGTTACCTTTGTGTCTGTGGTCAGGGATACATAACTGAAGGGCATCTGGGCATCATTCAGATCACCCGAACCCTTTCTATTTAAACCACACCCAATTATTGTGTACACAAATTTTGAAAAAAATCTATTTGAATCATATGATTGTTAAGTTTCAAGCTAATTTAAATGCTCAAATATACTTAGATAGGAATAATACGATTCAATTTCATAATGTGTAGATAAGTGGTGTAATCATAATTTTCCTTTTTCCTTTAACAATTACACCCAGAATGTTGGTGGTGATTGATATTTGAAATAGGTCAGTTTGGAAATCCTGCCACGTTATACAAATTAAAACATTCCTTCTGTAGTAAACACTAAACAGACAGTATGGGAAAAATGTTCCATGGCTACAGTGTATTATCTCTGACCTAGACCACCTGACCCTTGATATGATAGTGTGCTGCACAGAGCAGTGACTGAGTTCATGTTGGTGTGACCAGTACTGACCACTCGACTTGACCAACAGGGCGTCTGGAAACATTTGGACATTAATACCCTCAAAAATCAACCCTTAGGACAACCATATCTTTCTGTGAGTAAATTTTCAAAATATCAATTCCCTGCACGTAATTTTTGAAGTGTTTCTATCTCAATATAATTGCAATCACATTGTATAAGAATAGTATCCCTTATTTCAATAAGTAACTAGTGAGAATGGTTGTAATCTGAGCACATTGTAGTCTCCCGAGAAATATAGGATTCCCTAAAATAAATTGCAATTGCCAATTATTTTGCACCGAGTTTCTAAATCCTGGCTAACTTGGCGTGACCACTAGTGCGCTAGTGGTGTTATCTCTCTCCTTCCTGGCTCAATGACCACTATCAGCCCCACATCCTGTGCTAGCTAATACAACCCTCAAACAGGGCACTAAGTAGACCGGCTACATGTCTGTTTTCAATAGCTCTTTCCTGAGTCTTGAGCACTGATTTCAGTCCAGACTGACCAGTTCTGTATTATTCCTCAATATAGTTTATAGAGACATCAGATCTACTACTAGACTAGTGTTGGCATTATATTATACCCAACTCAGCCTGAGAACCAGGGAAGTCAGTAAGCTGGTGAGCTTGTTATCTTTACAATGAGGAGGAGGAGGAGGGATTATTGTGCATGGATGTTGGCATAAAGCTGGCTACCTCTTTAACTCATTTAAAGTGCGGTCGTGATGATCATCAGCTCATCAGCCCTGACGTTATACCAACCAAGCTAAATAGCCTATTTAGTCAATTTACACTTCAAACATGTCCAAAAAGATGTTTGTAGGAGAATATTAGGATTATTAGGTACCCCCAAAAAGACAAAAGTGAAAATTCTTCATAGTGATTTTTGCCTGTCCAAAAAGATACTCTTTAGGAAACTGCTTGTCCAAAAGACAGGCTTGGCCAGTCATGGCCATGTCAATAGCCTGGCTGCTTGAGAATGAGAAGTAGGAGTGAGGGTGAGTAGGAGGGGGATTATGCGGTTATATGTAGTCATAAGTGTCTATCGGCTTGATGCTGCCTACTACTTAGTGGTTACACATGTGGATGTGATCATGTTGGATATCATCAGGTACTCAGCCTGGTAGCTGGAGAAGTTATGATGATGATGATGATGATGATAATGAATATGATGATGATGATGATGATGATGATAAGGAGGAAGAGAAAATGGAATGGGGGGGGGGGGATTTACACAGTAATACAGTCATAAGTGTGTAACGCCTTGATGCTGCTGATGATAAGTTGTTACAGATGTGGATGTGTGCTGATGTTAGGGATCATCATCTACTCAGCTCAGTGCTGCCTCCTTGTGAGGGTGAGGAGGAGAGGAAGGGGAATATCACAGACCAGTGAGTAAGAGGGGTATCAGTATCATACACTAATGTTGCCACAAGTATGTATAGGCTAGGTGCCTGTAAAGTTGTTACAGATGTTGATGTGTGCGGATGTTTAGGAGTATCAGGTAGACTGGTACTCATCCATCGCTGCTTCCTGCTTGAGAGAATTGGGAAGAGTATAGGGCATAAACGGAGAGAGAGAGAGAGAGAGAGAGAGAGAGAGAGAGAGAGAGAGAGAGAGAGAGAGAGAGAGAGAGAGAGAGAGAGAGAGAGAGGGAGGGAGGTGGAGGTGAGAGAGAGAGAGAGAGAGGGAGGGAGGTGGAGAGAGAGAGAGAGAAAGGGGGAGGGAGGGAGGTGGAGAGAGAGAGAGAGAAAGGGGGGAGGGAGGGGGAGAGAGAGGGGGAGGGAGAGAGAGAGAGAAAGGGGGAGGGAGGGAGGGGGGGGGGGAGAGAGAGAGAGAATGTGTGTATAAGCCTGATGCCTCCAATGATAAGTTGTTACAGATGCGTATCTGTGCTGATGTTTGGGATCAACTTCAGAAGTTATGATGATGATGAAGTGGAGGAAGAGGAAGGAGAGGGGAAGGAACTTTATGTGGATCATAAGTGTGTATAAGCCTGATGCTGCTGATGATAACTTGTTACAGATGTGGATTTGTGGTGATGTTTGGGATCATCAGGTACTCAGCCCTGCCTGCTTGAGAGGCGATAAGGACCCTGCTGACTTCTCCTCTCCTCATCCTAGCATCCCACTAACTCATTCCTCAGCTGCCAAATTGATCAGCATCAGAAGTAGTACTAGGCTGTTTAAGCAACTTCATAGTGAACAAAGTCTGTGTGAGTCTACACCTAGAATTAAATCTGTATGTACGGCCTTTAGAAATAGAAATTGTTTCTTTCCAAAAACAATTTAAAACCTGTTCACAAATGTGCTTCATGCATGTTGATTGGAAGTTGGAAGGAAGAAAAAAATCTATATAAACATACACACAGATTTCCTACTACGTGCATACTTATATACAGAGAGTTCCTACTGTATGCCTACTCATACTTTATGCATACTTTACTATTTACAGAGATCCTATCAGCATACCTTAGTGTAGTGCTTTGGCTCACTGTATACAGAGTTCCTGTATGCATACCTTAGAGTAGCATATAGCTATGGAAGGCCATAGGAGAGTTTCATGAATACCTTAGAACTATATACAACAGGGTTCCTGCTTGCATGTAATGTGTTCACTTTGCTTCACTATATACAGGGTTGCTATATGCATATAACCTTAGTGTAGCAATAGCTGAGGAGGGCCATAGAGAGTTTCTACTACATGAATACTTTAGAACTGTTCCTGCTTGCATGTAACACTTTGCTAAGTTTGCTTCACTATATACAGGGTTGCTATATGCATATAACCTTAGTGTAGCAATAGCTGAGGAGGGCCATAGAGAGTTTCTACTACATGAATACTTTAGAACTATATACAGGGTTCCTGCTTGCATGTAACACTTTGCTAAGTTTGCTTGACTATATACAGGGTCGCTATATGCATACCTTAGTGTAGCAATAGCTGAGGAGGGCCATATGAGAGTATCTACTACATGAATACTTTAGAACTATATACAGGGTTCCTGCTTGCATGTAACACTTTGCTAAGTTTGCTTCACTATATACAGGGTCGCTATATGCATACCTTAGTGTAGCAATAGCTGAGGAGGGCCATATGAGAGTTTCTACTACATGAATACTTTAGAACTATATACAGGGTTCCTGCTTGCATGTAACACTTTGCTTGACTATATACAGGGTCGCTATATGCATACCTTAGTGTAGCAATAGCTAAGGAGGGCCATATGAGAGTATCTACTACATGAATACTTTAGAACTATATACAGGGTTCCTGCTTGCATGTAACACTTTGCTTGACTATATACAGGGTCGCTATATGCATACCTTAGTGTAGCAATAGCTAAGGAGGGCCAGGGCGCCTTTGACCCGTCAGCACTGCCTACTTACACACCTGATTTATCACCCAGGTAGATAATTATTTCTCTCCTCGCCTGTACTTAATACCTCAGCCTCATACCTGAGCAAGAAATGTTATTGTTGCTGCACCAGCGCCTCAACCCCACCAAGCACCCCTTTATACCCTGCACGGGGTATAATTGAACCCTTTGACTCTCAACATGGATCCTAGGTTGCGTGCTGACCCGTGAACTGGAGATCACTGCTTGACTAAATCTGGACGAAGAAAGAGTAGGTTTCTTGTTTTGTCACCCTCTGATGAATGAGATAACCCAGCCAACTTTAACACATATATGCCAAGACATTCTCCTGAAATTGTCATCTGTATGCTAAACAGTAAACCCTTTTCAATTTTATTATTTTTGGAAAATAAAGGTGAGACATACATTCACAAAGTATTTGACAAGGAATTGTTTGATGGATTTGGATTACTATTTCTCCTCCAAATGTTTTCCCAAAGTATGTCTCTGCCTGAAAGATAGCCCACAACACTCATGAATGGCACTAATGAGTTAAGGGTAGCTTTCCTAGGAACTGATAAGGAATCTCTGCAGGCGATAGCACTCTGCCCCGCTCTAATGTGGGTTATCAACTTTATTGAACCATAAATAAGGTCCCCAGTTACCTGACAGACCAGGCGCACATCAGGCCAGGGCCATTGAGTTGAGGCACCTTATAAATGCCCACTTATATACATAAAAAGCTATTTTGGAATGTGACTCGAGGCTTAAAGTGAAATTAGCACATGGCTTATTTACAACACAGGTAAAGGGGGTTGACACTTTTGTATACTTTTATTGTATACTTCTAAACCGGTTTGGCTCCATCTGGTGGAGGCTATTGGAACTAAAAGTATAGATGTGCTGGAGTGTGTCCATTTCACATGCTGGACTTGGAGGTGGACAATCAACGTGGATGTTTTGGAACAGTAAGTCTGTTTTAAAACTAGTTTATTCAACTAAGTTTCTTTCATCCATCTTTACTGTTAGTTCACAAAATGGATGAGTAAATATTGTTTTAATCATTTAGCAACTTGGTACTTTCTAAGTGAAGCAAGCAATGGGTTACTAGAAGGTTACCAAAATGTATTTATGGTCACTTCTTGGCCACTGTAACCACTTAATTGCTATGTACATTACTGTAGCAGTGGATTGTGATGATTATGAAAATAGTGATGGTGATAATGATGGTGGTCATGATGATGACTATTGCAATAGTACCTGGTCCTATCAAATTGTGATTATGATGATGATGACAAGGATGGTAATAGTGATACATATAGTAGCAGTGGAGGATCCCCCTACCATCTGAGCTTAGGGGGCTACCTTATAATACCCATGACAGTTCCCAGTCTGCCCTCAGAGCCTGTGTAGTGTCTCAAGGTATCTATCTACCACTTGGCATCAGCCTGTGCATGCCTATATCCCTGCTGGCCAGCAGTACAGCATCTCTATCATGACTTTAATGAGCCTTTGGAAGGTCTTTAATAGCCAGCCCTGTCCCCTGGCCGCCCATAAAAGCCCCTTGCTGATGATTTTGTTTGGGTGGTCCATTGTGCTGGGGGTAATTGCCTGTGACTCCAGCCTCTCATTTAGCCTGATTAGGTTTTGGTTTCACCAGTAGGGGGCGCCCTACATGAGGGGTGCCCGGCCTTTGTTTTTACAGCAGGGCATATGGTGGGAGAGTAGAGAATGGGCTTCCTGTCACCCCTTATAATGATCATCTCAGGGGGGATCTGAGTAGACGAGCTTTGTCTGACAAAACGGTTATTTCTAGCTATCATTAGGGCATAGTCTAAGAACCATTAGTGTTTTAATACATATTAAAGGGTCTCCTAATCAATTTGACCAGGTTGATGGGTAGGGGTCCACATCGGTACGACAGTACCGTGAGGGTACCGATACAACGGCGAAAAATACCGGTGTCAAACCGTATTAAAAGTAGCCGGTACTTTTTTACCGGTACTATGATTAAAAATGCCTCTCTGCTGATGTAGCAGGCAAGGCAGAAAAGAGTGCAGAGAAGCGGGATCAGCGGGAAATACATCGCGATCGCGTCATCGAGTGGCGGCCGCCATTTTAACTGCACCACGATAGACACTAACGCGTGCAGTAGTACTTGGAAAAGTGTGAAGATGGCCACGCTATGTATTTTACACGGTGCTAGTCCAGCCCCACCACACTTTTCCAAGCACTAACGCGCGCGACAGAATTTCGAAAACATCGACAAAGTAAAGAAAATAACCAGTATCGATACCGTTAGAATACTGGAACTGTATAAAATATACCGTACCCGTACCATACCGTATAATTTTAACAGTATGGACCCCTATTGATGGGGACAATGCTTACACTTGGTCAATATTGCCATTAGATATTCATGGCTACAGTGATAAGAATACTTGTAAAATAATTGTCAGTGTCCGAAGTGTAAACTTGTCTCTTGATTTTGATAGCCCTGTCTGTTACAGCCCTATTTGTATCCATTCCTCACCCTTTGTGTTGAATACTATTAGTTATCCCCCTTGTAAAAAAGGGATACGGCCTGGTATCTGCGTGAAGCCAGCCGTATCGCACGAGGCCGGAGGCCGAGTGTGATACGACTGGCTAAACGCAGATACCAGGCCGTATCCCTTTTTTACAAGGAGGATAACGAATTTATCATCAGCTCCCCCCCCCCCCCCCAAGCCTCCCAACATACGTGTATTGTTGGCAATGGGTAAATTTCACAATGGGACCTAATGGGTAAAATTAACATTATGCAGTGGAGACAAAACGTACGTTCATCTATACACAACTTAGTGCTCCAAAGGGATTTGCCAAGTTTGGATGGCAAATTCGAGCGATTGGTCACAAAGAAAATGAAAAAAGCGGTTGCCAGACTCCGACCAAACGGAAATTATTTCTCTTATGTATGAACAACATACCAACCTAAATCCATCTTAATTACTTTCTGCCATCTTTATTTCCATGTATATGTCGTGTACCAGAAGTCGATCCGTACCAATCGACGATTGGTACAGCTTTGCTGTACCAGAAGTTGATCGACATCTGGTACAGCTATTACCTGTACCAAAAGTCAATCGACTTCTGGTACAGCACTAACTGTACCAGAAGTCGATCGACTTTTGGGACAGCATTAAGCTGTACCAAAAGTCGATCGGCTTTTGGGACAGCATTAACTGTACCAGAAGTCGATCGACTTTTGGGACAGCCTTTAAGCCTGTACCAATCGACGATTGGTACAGCTTTATTTATTAGATCTGAGTCCTTGGTATTGATAATAAGTAGATTGTTTTAATAGCATTTTGACTTTGATTTTATCAAAATGATTAAATTCAGACTTATTTTGAGTGTATAACTGTATTGACTTCCCTATATTCAAATCTTAGATAGACAGGGGCTATTGTTTTAATTGTAGAATCAAAATATTTTAGTCATAATACCTCTCTTAAGACATATTTTGAGTGTGTGACTGTATTGACTTCCCTATATTCAAAACTTGGATAGGAAGGGGCCGTTTTTTTATTTATAGAATCAAAATATTTTTAGTCATAATACCTCTTTTCAGACTTATTTGGAGTGTATAACTGTATTGACTTCGCTATAATCAAAACTTAAATAGGAAGGGGCTGTTGTTTTATTGATAGGAAGGGGCTGTTGTTTTGTTTTAGAAGAAAAATATCTCAAGTCATAATACCTCTCTTCAACTACTCAATACACATTTCCAGCAATTTCTAAAAATATATTAAGTGTATTGTTACATTATTTCCTTAGACAAAAACAAAACAATGTTAAATAATGTGTTCACTTTTAAAATCTGTTTGTGAAACATCCATGTTTAATACAGTCCACTGAATTGACTGCCACCTTCACAATCGTCTTCTGGTACAGATCGACTTTTGGTACATGACCCTCATAATTGAATGGTTGTCCCAATCGTCGATTGGTACAGCTATTGCTGTACCAGAAGTCGATCGACTTCTGGTACAGTAACAGCTGTACCAGAAGTCGATCGAGTCTTGGTACAGATAAAGGCTGTCCCAAAAGTCGATCAACTTCTGGTACAGCTTAATGCTGTACCAGAAGTTGATCGACTTTTGGTACAGGTAATAGCTGTACCAGAAGTCGATCGACTTCTGGTACAGCATAGCTGTACCAATCGTCGATTGGTACGGATCGACTTCTGGTACACGACATATACACCATGTTGGCAGACTAACATGCGCAAATAGTGTTTTAAACGGCAAAAGAATCGAGTCAGGCGGCGGTGTGAAGAAGAATGTCCGCCATTTTCTTTTTCGTCGTCAAGGGTTCAAAACGAGGCTGTGACCTGTAAACTTGAGGTCAAACCCATAGTTGCCATGGCGAAGTGGGATAAAACACTGAGAGTGAGGATAAAACACTTATCCGGATCCTAGCATTGACATTTAATGAAAAGCAATGAAATACAATCCAGTACCCAACAGCAATTGACCAATCAGCTGCGAGTATCACAGTGGAGCTGATGATAAAAAGAATTGTCATTATTTAGTTTTATTTGTTTAGCTTTTGGGGAGAGCGGTTAGAGGGGCATACGCAGCAGTTTAGGGTTCTGTAATTGGTGTGTAATGTGTATGTTATAGTTGTGATATCTGAGCAATGCCTTATAGAACTTGACAGTCTCCAGATTGTAACACTGCTGAATGGAGACCTTATCACTAACTTCATCTTGAGTTCCCTTTCAACTTAACTTATTCATGATTCAAGAATTATTTGGATCTATGACACTTTCAAGAAAAACCTCAAAATAAACCATACACTTACAACATATATGAAAGACAGTTGTATGTTGCACTCAGATTAATATTTCCCCTTCAGATATTTTGCAAATTATGCTAAGATATCACTGAAATAGTCAGGCTTCAGACATGAATGAGTTAACCAATTCATGCCTAGAGATCCCCTTGGCAAGTGTCATCTGGATGCGTTCTGAAATATCCTCAGAATTAATCATTGATATTCACAAAATATTTCAGGGTAGTTGTGTGTTGGATTTTGAACAACATTTCTCCTTCAAATATTTTCTGAAAATTGCTTCTGTTAAAGAGATATCGCTAAATTGGTCAGACAATTTTGGATGCTATAGGCACAAATAGGTTAAAGAATGAGCTTAGCATAGCCCCCTTGTCCAGCAGAAGGCTCTCTGGCCAGTAGGGATGTGAGGAATTTCCGCCCCGGAACCTGACCTGCCCTGTCGGCGAAGAATGCTAGCCTTCCAGCCTCCTTTTCAGCAGCCAGTCATTACGCGTTTGTCCCCTATCTTGATGTGGCCATTGAGCAGGTCCATAAAGACCACGCAACGAGAGCGACAAAGCCAAGAGAAAGCGGAGACAGAAAGTATTCCAGGATTTCAGTCATGAGCTGCTTGTGCTCTGCTGGGTAATGGTGCTGCCCTCTAGCGCACAAGGACCTGTATATCAACCCGGCGTAATGAGACTAGTTTCCTCTCAAACCCTCTCCTCCAGCAAGCAGAACAGGGCACAGTGTCAGTGTAGAAATGTGGCCACTTAGTACTTAGTGGCGGTGAAAACACAGATCTGTTCATTACGACAGGTATTAAGTTTTACACTAACTAGATGAAGATGACGATGATGATGCACTTATTTCTGCTGACTTATTTTCGTATTACTCCTCTAAAATGATCTTGTGAGAATTGGAGATGCAGCTCACCCGATTCAGTAATGGTTATGGTGTCTCTGTCAGTATTTTGACCAAATAACCAGCCATCCATTTCCAGTGCTTGCTGATAAGGATATTCATGCATTTCTTAATGGACAAGTGACAAACAAGATTTTATTGTTTAGAAGATTGAGGATGAATAATTCCAGGGGCCCTGCAATATTCACCCCTGTAGATATGAGCAATGATTTATGTGTAATTTATGTAATGTGTTAAAACACACTATTCACAAGTCTAGTGGCTAGGCCTAGTCTTGAGTATCCTAGCTACTAGGCGTTACTGTGTTTTACCAAAGGTGGATAAATACTAATATTTATCCACCCTGACCTTTGGTTTTACTTTATCATATATATTTCTTACCATTGTCCATGACTCAAGAGGGAAGCCTGCCTCCCAGGCCATATTTAAATGTGGATAGATGATAAGTACTGTGGAGTATTTGCGAGGGTATTTGGCAACTACATAGCAGTAAGGCCCAATAGCCAGGCTACCATGAGGGATGAGGCCATCCATCAATACAGAGAGGCCTTAAGTGGAAGAGAAGCGGGGGCCCTCTTGTGGTGGACACTGAGTACTAACTGCCTACAGCTACATCTACTACGCTAACAAGGCCCTGAGTCTAATTAATACAGGTAACCACTGCTCAGCCGACTGCTGGTATACATACCTGGGGCTACACGGCCTGTACCACTGGTGCCCAGTACAATCCCATTTCATGTAGATACCTAATAGTGAATTTCATCAATATATTAGGAACTCAAGTTTCAGACAAATAAATAGAAAGAACCCTAGTTAAGAAAAGTTATTTAGTTTCCTAAAATGACGATAGATCCTATAAGATATTGTGACTTGTTTTTGTAATTGCTTTGTTTTCTCATCAGCCTTTCAATGGTAAATTTGGAATTTTTCATGGAATGTGTCCATGTAATTAGGGATATGAAGTATGGCCAGGCAGTGTTTTCTTTACCCCAACTGTAAAGGTCAGGTTACCTGAAACACAGGCGCTCTTGTTTCAGCGACATAAAAGCTTGTAAAGGGCCCTTGTTGTGGTGATGTATGACTTCTCTTGTTTCGCTGTGTGATATATGGATGGAGCGGGCCAGGAGCAGGGCAGTCCGAGCATGCCAGGGATTAGCATGGAGTGACAGTGTTGGAGGTGGCGAGGCATACCAGCCAGCGAGCGGTTCAGAACAAATACCTACAGACACCAGCCAACACTGCTCATCATTATATAACCCCTATACATTACACCTATAACCCCTATATACCGCAGAGAGAGAGAGAGAGAGAGAGAGAGAGAGAGAGAGAGAGAGAGAGAGAGAGAGAGAGAGAGAGAGAGAGAGAGAGAGAGAGAGAGAGACAGGCACGCAGATTAGCATGAAGTTATAAAGATTGCTGTACTTCAGAAATACACATACAGATCATGAGATGGATTGGACAGAATAAAAAAAAACGGGTGGAACAGAGTTGAGGGTAGAAAAGGAAAAGGACTCATTATATAGCCTTTGTCAATGGCTATTAGTACTAAATGAGATATAGCAGCAAGGAGCAATAGAGACAGAGAGAGTGAGAGTAGGAGGGGGGGGGGGGTGCTATTACTGCTGTGATAGATGAGAGACATGCTCTGAACATGGGTGATATATTCCATACTTATCTGGAGATGGCTTTATTGGCCTGTTCTCCCGGCTATTTTTACCACAGCCAGCAAACATGACTAAGCACCACTTGTTGGTTAGTAGTAGTGGTAGTGGTGAGTGCTGGTGAGGGAGGTCGGTCCTGTGTGTTATAGTTCCTGGTGTGTAGCCGTTATTCCTGCTCCCCTCCAGCCCAGCTGCCTCGCTGGCTGGCTGGCTGGCTGGCTGGCTGGCTGGCCGAACCTGCCCCTGAGACACAGGGGGAGGAGAGATTGACTCATGGGGGTCCCAATTTAAATTCCGCAGCGCCCATGTGGTACGGAGAGAGAGACATTCTGAGCGGCCAGAATGCGGTGGCCATGGAGGTGCTGACTGGCTAATTATTTTTCGGAAAATCTCTATTCATGACGAGGACGTGAATCACCATTTGCTAGATATTTTTAGTAATTCTGATTCTGCTCATAATGATCCTGTTTAATTTACTTCATCACCGAATGCTAGAGTCAGCCCACCTGAATGTCAAATAATGTTGATCCCTGTTTTTCTACCTGCAAGCTAAAAATCACTCAATTTTGCTAGACCCCCCCCTTCTTACAGGCTCTTGTGATTCCATGGTATTGGTATATTGTAATGTCAATTTATTGGAAAGGTAAGATAACAGGGGACAAAGTATCAAAAAGTTTTCGAAATAATGTGTCGGATATCAACCTGAGTCCAGATGATGATAAAAGTACACCTTTGTCTTTCCAAGACAGAATCCACTAAGCTTCAGGTACAGTACTCTGTGACCTTGATGACCTTGACCCTGCCTTTGACCTTGGGATTGTGTTTGTTTACTTTATGTTTGTGCTGAACTGGGTTCAATGTGCAGCCATATATAAATGATAGGAACTTGTAAGCAGTGTATTAGCCAGGTTTAGAAACCGAGTGCCCAAAATATATAATGGCAAATTAAACATTTCTAGTGTCACAACTTCCATTTCTCAGAGGAGATCACAACTTCTATATATGTCCTCAGATTTCAGCCATAAATATGTATTTACTCACTGTTCAAAATGAGGCATAATATCCTTACACAATGCCATAGGAATTAATTTCAGTTAAATGCTTAATATTGACATTTTAAGAAATTCCTAACAAAAATGGTGTGTCCTACATGGTGATTTTTGAGGGTTTGGGTGTCCATAGAAAGTGGTTTTTGTACATATGTCATTTAAAGGTAATTTATGAACTTATGGTATTTGATGCAGCTGCTCCAAACCGCAGATCATGGAGAAATGTAACAACACCCTTCGTATACAATTGTGTTATTAGCACCAAGGAGTCTGGGGCAGTAATGAAAGGGAAGACCAGGTCACCCAATCACTGGGCACGAGGGGGAAAATCCCAGCGAGGGAGAGGTTGGTATTTGTGTAATGGGCAAAGGAAATGGCTCAAATTGTCCTGATTAGACTAATAGCAGAGTGTTAAGTTCCCTTTGCTGCGTTTTTCATGTGATTATTTGTGTCATTATCTCGGTACAAGCGGAATCAATTTACTGTGGCCTTTTGTCAGGGTTGCGCTAGATTCATTATTTTCTGTTAAGTTGATGGTGATTTATGCTGTAATTGCATAGTTAAGGGGGCCCAGTTACTGTAGCTTATTTTGCAGGATTACAATAGCAGGCTTGCTGAAAAAAAAATACATGGCAGGAAAAAAGAGGCCATAGGTCCCACTTCCTCCCTGTTAAAACCTCCTGTTACAGGACAGTCATCATCATCATCATCATCATCATCATCATCATCATCATCATCATCACTATCATCAACATCCTCATTATATTCTTCTGTATAGTATCACCTCAAACAAAACTGTCACTACCTTCATCATCATTATCATTATTATCATCGTCATCATCATCATCATCATCATCATCATCATCATCACCATCCTTAAATCTTCAATCTCAGCTCTTACCTCATAACTATCACTACATTATCATCACCATTATCATTACTGTTAATTCTGTTATGATCATCATCATCATCATCATCACCATTGATCACCATTATCATCATCCTCAAATAAAAGGTCTGCCAGTAGTTACCAAAAACGGCATGTCTCGTTGATAACTCTCTCATCTCTAAATGATTCACAAGATGCAAGTTTTATTATCAGGTTATTTTCAAAATTATCATTGATCCAAATAGCACTTTTCACATGGACTTATAAGCATCCTTCATCATGGTTGTGGTAGCGGCTTGGGTAGGAGTAGAGAGGGAGGGCTTAACTCCCCCGACAAGCTAGAGCAGTGAGAGCTAGATAGGAGCGTGGTTTCTTAAAGCCTTAAAGCTCTTTGCCTGAGTGGTTGTACAGAATCTTACTAGGTCATCCATTATGGGGGTTGTTAAGATCGCCTTGCAGTGCTCTAACTGTAGTACTAGCGGACCAGTCGACTACGACTTCCAGTCCTCCCTCCCTCGCAGTCAGTGTTCAATCATGCTAGTACTGCTGCCTAGTGGGCCGCTGCTGACTTCTGGCCACTTCACAGGACTTACCATCATCCCATTACAGCAGGTAGGACTAATGTATTGGCATCCAAACATGACCCTACTTCCTTCATCATATCACATACATAGATATAGGTTATGTTGCGTACTTGATATTTAACTCATCTCATTCATGCCCAGGGTCCTATGTGGTAAGTGTCGTCTGGGTATGTGATGCTTATACTTATAAATGTGAATAACCTAGAATTGATGCATGAACTAGTAAACTACTTTAACGAGAGGTGTTGGTTTTGTTTTGCCTAATAGTTCTTGTTCAAATGTTTATTTTAGAAATGTACTGGTACTAGTAGGTAGATATACCCTAAATATTGAGACCTATTTTAGAGGACACAGACATGAATGAGTTAGCTTAGTTAACAGTTACAGTACCTAATCCTTTTATCTGGGTAGGAGGATTATTGGCTTAAACATACAGGTTTGACTACTTGCTCTTTTATCATACTTCATATTATGACATAGGTTCAGTTGTGAACTGGAAATTTGCCAGTAATCTAAGAAAATTGAGAACAAAAGAAGAGAGAACTTCAAACTTGTAAGTTTTCCTGTTCAGGTAACAAGGTGATTATCCCTGGTGTCCTGTTGTTGTGGAAATGAATGGATATGGATATGATGAGATTTCTGGCTTAGAGCCCAAACAGCACTTCATAAGTACTGTCCATATAGCATTACCTCCTACATAACCATTATAATTCCATTTGTTTTAGTTAAGCCGGATTACCTTACCTAAGAAGTCTAGGGTCTCAGAGTAGTTTTCACGAACAAAACTCAAGAAATGCCTTATTTTCGATCCCTGGAGAGGGAACCATTCCAGGAATGGTACTGCCTCATGTTTACTGTTGCTTCTGCCTGACAGCATTTCTATATCAGATGTAAAGAGGCCCGCGGCAATTGTCTGCTTGCTGCTATAAGGATACATGTGCTAAGTCACTCGGAAGCTGCTTTCCAGGAAAGGTTGGCTTCAAAAAACCTCTTGGCATGCAACCAGGGTAGTGAAATATGTGTGTAACGTAAGGGTATAACATATATTATGTACATACATGTACACACACACACCTTTCAAAGATAACCACCTTTTTACCCTATGGATGAAATATACCCATGCCAGCAACAGAAAACTTATCTTCACTCACTCACAATTAATAAATGCAATAATTGATAAGTCCATTAGTTTGTGCCATATAAATGAATTAAGGCTTTTAAAAGAATAGATGATGGGTGATTGACAGGTATATTCCATACACCTTTATGATCAGAATCAGTACACGCATTGAAAGGTTCATGTAAGCATGGTGGAGGTTTAAGCGATTTTGGAAGGCCATACTGAAGAAAAATGAGCAAAATCTATTGTACATTTATTCTATTGTTTGCTTAAAAATTGGAAGATGTATGGCGATGTCTGAGATTCAATTTTCAATTCTTTGCTACTAGTTCCTGGAAATCCCTATCAAAATTGCTGATACATGAGTCAGGCCGAGAATGTCATATGATCTTTTCCTTCATTCAGGGATAAATCCAGCTTTGTATTGGCAATCCATTTACATGCGCTCGCCGAGCGCAATATGAACTGCACTGCCAGTCGTCTCAAAAATGTTGGGTCAAAAGTTATAACACGGCACTTTATTTAGAGACACATGTAAACGCTTTTAAATGGGTCAGTGACTTTGGAAATTGGGGCTGCGTTGTTGTCGTCGTCGTCGTCGTCGTTGTCGGACTGTAGGGTTTCACCGGGGCGCAGGCGAGCTGTGTGTTGGTTGGCTGGCTGGCTGGCTGGTTAGTGGGGTGTACGAGATGTTAGTGCTGTAGTTGGGTTGCCTGGCTGGGAGAGGAGAAGGAGATCTGAGCAGGAGGAGGAGGAGGAGGGAGATAAGTCGTCAGGGTTGGAGTGGTGTAGTAGTACTCGCAGCAGCAGCAGCAGCAGCAGCAGGCACAGCAGCAGCAGTGGAGGTAGTAGTACTAGTAGTGTCTTGCAGCCATGCAGGGCTACGGGGAGGAGAGGAGTGGATCTAGGACACTCTCAGGGTAGAGAGAGACATACAGAGAGAGAGAGAGAGAGAGGGAGGTGACTTCTATTAATATGAGGCACCATGAGTAGGACTGGATCACCAGTAGGACAGGTAAGCACTGTAAGCACTATCAATGGAGAGAGAGAGAGAGAGAGAGAGAGAGAGAGAGAGAGAGAGAGAGAGAGAGAGAGAGAGAGAGAGAGAGAGAGAGAGAGAGAGAGAGAGAGAGAGAGAGAGGGGAGACTACATTGAGATAGTAAGAGTGTGTGTGCATGTTAGTGAGGGAAGGAGAGAGTACTTTATCTATAAGTGTGTGTGTGTGCAGGGACATATATTACTGTAATACATCTCTCTGGTGTGTGTGTGTGTGTGTTTAAGAGGGGGGGGGGGGGGGGGGGGGAGTAATCCTTGCTCACCTATGTGACAGGTAAGCAGAAGCAAGTTATCAGCTCATCTTGGTTTGTGTCTCCTCAGACAACACATCATTACATCACAGCCACCAATCCCCCTCTTACATCATTGGCTAGTGGAACATGGCAGCCAGCCTGCCCATCACTCACTCACTCACTCACTCATTAGAATACCACTGGAAACCATAGATCACACTATTAGGAGCCATAGTTGAGTGATAGTTATGTTGCACCTATGTTCAAAGTTTCCTTGAACTAAACTTCTTAGGAAAATGTCCAGTGGAACGAAACCATTTGAAGAAAATATAGATGGAACAATGCAGCCTTTGATTACATGAGAATACCATGGAAAATCTAGCAGAACACTCATTGTAAACACAGATGTACTTTTCAATCATATATATATATATATATATATATATATATATATATATATATATATATATATATATATATATATATATATATATATATATATATATATATATATATATATATATCATCATATGCATTCCAGATACTCCTATTTCGATATTGGTTCTCAATTTTGTATTTCTATAAGAAACAGGTAGATTCTTGCTTTGACCTGTCTTGGTAATGAGGGGGGCTGTCCATGGCTGTGACCCCTTTGTGACCACACTAGGCCCTGACAGGAAGTCCCATTGAGGAGAGTCATGCTCTGTTGCTAAGGTACACCAGCGCACACTCAGGGCTGCCATGGGGGGACGGTGGTGGGCGGGGACGCCAGTCAGCGCAGACTCAAGATTAAATCTTGTGTGAGAAAGGATAACAATTCTATTTGTACGATTTATCAAAGCGCCACCTTCAACAGAATGGGTGCCTTCCGAATTTAGGCATTTTTGGGTTAACCCATTTGTTCTCAGGTTGTCTTCTAGCAAAATTTCATCTGGATCTATGATAGCTTTGACTACATTTATGACTATTACTTGGGCGCCTTCAAGAAAATGGGTGCCCACTGAGATTACCCATTTATAGTTAGTTCCTCAATAAGTTTCATCTTTATGATAATCTTAACTATAACTCAGAAATAGCCTAGATTTACAAAATATTTAATGTTTGTGCTTTGGTTCTGACAAACTTCGTCTCTATAAGTTAATTTCCAAAAATTGCATACATCTGAAGGGGAACACAAAAACAGGAGGCCTTTTTTGGGCCTACCAGCATTAATGAGTTAACCTGTTCATGCCCACAGTTCCTATTGAAAAAGGTCACCTGAATCTATGATGCTTCTGGAAATAATATAGGAACAAAAAAGGAAATCAGTTTTGATGGAGGTCTATTATTTGAGCTTCGACTCTTGAAATATTTATATCAAAATATTCTTGTTTGCAAACCCATATATTTGTCTCTTTTTAGTGGCTACAGGCATGAAAAGGTTAAATATCCTGTGTGTTTTTTACGTGGTAACTGAGACATGGCCTAGGACATGATTGTGTGCTGCTTGGTCCCTATTAGTAGGGCACATGTGCGTCTTCATCACATGCCCAAAACTCGAATTAGATTTCCAAACCCACATCTGGGGGTCAAGGGGTTGAATGTAGAGGCCTGCAGCATGCCCAATGACTTTGTGATAGTGGCACACTCATAAAAAGGAGCACTGTTAAATTGTGCAGAAAGCATGACTAGGATTTTCTTACACTACACAAACCAGTCTTGCACCAAGGCATGGGGTGCCCTGTGATAATGAATAATGTATATAGAGAGTCAAAGGGAAACCTTTCCTCCCAAGGGGCTGGTTATGGGTTATGGGTTTGGGTATACCAGGGTGACCTGAAAGGTTTTCTAGGATTTGGGTTAACAAGGATGATCCCAATATGCAACCAAATTTATAATTATCTAAAATCAAAAAAGCAAAGTAAGTTTTATAAGGCAAACTGTGGAGAGCTCTGATTTCTTATGAAATTCACCTGTTAATTGGTCTAGTAGCCAGAAGAGTGTCGGAGTGTCAATTAAACATCCAAATCCTCAAAGCTTCACTAATTAGGTCACAAATTGCCCTCTGGATACCCTTACTTGTTCCTTAGGTTTTGGTAAGAGTCAGTTTCAAGCCATTACATGTGCTGAAAGCTCATTTATCATATCTATACATGACACTTCAGATAGGAAGATGTAAATTCCTTTGACATATTCTGTCATTGTAAAGATACAAATGAATCGGTGCATACTTTGTCTTACTATCATGTTAGATGTCAACACGTTTGAGACTGGACTTGCACTGTAACCTCTCCTCATGGGTATTAGGATGTCTTTGTTTATAGTGGTGCAAATTAGGGCTGTCCTGGCAAATTCATATCTTTGAAAAACTTGCAAGAAGTCAAACTTTCCATTAGTTATAGGAATTTGATATTATGTTAATTTTAATCTTTCTCAATTTCTTGCTTACTTTCCCTATGAAATGAACTATCCATTACTTGCAGGTAACTTTGATCGTCTTAACCCATTAATGCTCACAGCGGCCAAAACAGGCCTTACGATATTGGAGATATTTTTCTTACAAAAGCATTTTTTGGAAAATATTTTAAGGAGAAATATTTACCAGAGATCACACAACAACTTGCCTTGAAATATTTTGAGAACTTTTGCTTTATTCCCAAGTTATTTTCAAAAGTATGAAAGTAGCAGACGATACTTTCTAGAGAAACTCTGAGTGTGAATGGGTTAAATTAGTAGATGCATGTGCTACAATTCTAAGGCACTATTTTGTGAAATATTTTGGTTTAGAAGTCCTTGCTGGCTAAGACTATGCCCCAGATGCAAGTGAATCAATCCCTTCAAAAGGATTTTGATGACTTTGTCTCTGATTAGTTATTTGTGTGAGAGGCTGATGTGAGTAGTATTTCCAGTAGAGGGGGAAGGGAGAGGGGGAGTAGTTATTCGTGTGAGAGGCTGATGTGAGTAGTATTTCCAGTAGAGGGGGAAGGGAGAGGGGGAGTAGTTATTCGTGTGAGAGGCTGATGTGAGTAGTATTTCCAGTAGAGGGGGAAGGGAGAGGGGGAGTAGTTATTCGTGTGAGAGGCTGATGTGAGTAGTATTTCCAGTAGAGGGGGAAGGGAGAGGGGGAGTAGTTATTCGTGTGAGAGGCTGATGTGAGTAGTATTTCCAGTAGAGGGGGAAGGGAGAGGGGGAGTAGTTATTCGTGTGAGAGGCTGATGTGAGTAGTATTTCCAGTAGAGGGGGAAGGGAGAGGGGTGGCTGGTGTTGACTTGTGCATTCCAGAGCGACTGGGAGTTCTCAGCCAGCACAGGAGGTTATCGCTGGCCGACTGTAATAGAAGATTCTGACTGGCCCAGAACAAAGGAAAGAGTGTTAGCAACAGATCAACACGGGCTACAATTGCCGGCAAAAGTTGTGGTATTTGGAGTTGTCGTAGCTGATGTCAAGAGGAGATTGTGTCAGGGTTATGTGTGCTGCTGGTCTCCTATTGCTTCCCTCCTGACTCAATAACACATTCACAACTGGAGAGCTCAAGCCAGGACATTTTGCTGCCCAAAATTGCCAATTGTGAACATTTTTGGCGTCTTGTGAAGTGATTTTTGAGAGTTTGGGGGGTCTAACCATTGTGCACTGGTTCAGCCATGTATGGCTTTTAACCTAACATGTGTAATGTGTAATGTTGGTTGTCCTGGTTAGGTAAGAGTACTCTTACTGCTTAGTAGTTTGGCTGCCATTCCTGCAGCTTAAGGTGGCTCATTATTTGTGTTCTGGATTTTTTTTTCAATTAGTTATCCTGTTCCCTCCCAATTAATTGTATAGGATTGAACTCTGATTTAGCAATATGCGGCTTAAATTTAACTGTTTATTGCAGGTTGCCCTGGTAAGGTAATAGTAATAGTAGGTTGGCTATTCCTGCAGTTTTAGGGCAACTTGTTATTTGGGTTCTAAGATTTTTCCCCCAATCAATTATTCCATTACCTCCCAATTAATAACATAGCATTTTGTCCTGATTTCGCTATGTACAGTTTTAATCTAACGATGTGTTGCAGGTTGTCCTGATTGGGCTATAGTGGTGGGGTGGCTATCCTAGCAGCTAGGTGGCTCATTATGTGCCTGTTGATTGCAGTTTATTGGCTTTTCAGCTGTTTATAGTGTTGGTGTGTGGCGTTGTGGGGGCTCCTGACAGAGTGGGTACGAGCCACACGCTACCACACTGCTGCCAGGATAAACACAGCGCACGGGGAAAGCTCCCCAGCTGCCTACCACCTCACAGCACAGGCCCGCCAATAACAACAACCCTCTACTACCATGTGCTCCTCAAGCAGAAATATCATCCTCTTCTTCCTTCTCTTCTTTCTCTATCTGAGACTACACCTCAGAATACAGAACTGCCAATACCACAACCCACAACTACCATGTGCTCCTCTAAGCAGAAATATCATCCTCTTCTTTCTCTATCTGAGACTACACCTCAGAATACTGACCAACTAATCCAACAACCCACAACCACCATGTGCTCCTCTAAGCAGAAATATTATCCTCTTCTTCCTTCACTTCTTTCTCTATCTGAGACTACACCTCATAATAAAGACCCACTAATCCCACAACCCACAACTACCATGTGCTCCTCTAAGCAGAAATATCATCCTCTTTCTCACTTCTCTCTCTCTCTCTTCCCCTTCCTGCTCATCTCCATCTTTCTCTATCTTACTCTACACCTCAGAATACAGACCTTCCAATACCACAACCCACAACTACCATGTGCTCCTCAACCAAAAGTATTCCCCTCTTCCTTGACTTTCTTCTAAAGTTCTCAACCTCTATCTGACTCTATACCTCAGAATAGATACCTGCCAATAACAACAACCCACAAGTGGGATTATTCTGTGCAACATTACAGTCTATCCATTTAAGATGTTGCTGGCTGTGTTAAGTGTAAGCTTGTATGGCGAGGACTACTATAAAGATTGTTGAACTTTCCCAGTCCTATTGGGTAGTATTTAACACCCCACCTCCCGTGGTTGCCCAGAAGGGCCAGGCAGGCAGGCTGCCTTCTTCTTGCTGATGCCCTGCAGCAGCTGAAGCAGTTAGCAAACTATTTTTCTGCTGGAACTGTTTCTGTTGTAGACACAGATGTCTCCCTGGCTGCTTGCTTGGTTGGTCTAGGGGCGGAATGTGGGGGTGTAGTCAGCGCCAGGAAAACTATGGGGTATTATGTTCCATTGCCTGGTGGGATGCGTCTTGGAGGGCTCGGCAATAGGCAGGGCAAGAGGCACTTATGGGCCCATTAACCCTCAACACCTAATTTATAGACTAGCTCCTCCTAGTTACGGAATTAGTTATTGGTGATTCTTATTCTGGTTCTTACCTTTGCTCTATGGCCAGGTGGTAGGTACATGGGTACAAAATAGATTGCGCTAGTTTCCAATGTTATAGTTGGCTAGTTGGAGCCTTATGAACTGGCAAGGTGTCTCACTGGCCACCTGGTGAGCATTGTAAGAACTAAAATGTTAGCATATGATATTCAGGTAAACAAATGAATTGAAAAAAAGTTGTTTGCCCTATGGGTAAGTTAGGTAATCCACTTCTAGCTCAAAAGTAGTTTGATAACTGGTGAACTAGATTACAAAGGGTGAATAAGCTGTATTGTTAAGGGGTATCCTCAGATATCCCAAATTACTTTTGGTCGTTTCTGGTGTGAATAGGTTAACAACTACTTAGCAGGATATCATACATGTGGGCTTCTTACTCTGTAGTAGCCCGCAGCAAAGTCTTTTAGTAATTGCTAGTGGCGCTACTTCTAGATTATTTTTGTTTTTTAGATCTATAAATAAGGTTTTATGGTTCAGCATAAACACTATCCAATGTTTATAGGCGTGTTTTTGTTGGGTATATTTTCACAAAGGGTGTTCATTTATCTAAAAAAGAACATTCCATGTTCAGATGTTTGTGGCATATGTGTACATACGTTGAAAGTATATATATACTGTTATCTTGGAAATTTCTTAAAGAAGATTGACCCTATTGTGAAAATTACTGCTATAGAAACATTTGTTTTATGTTCTTTTTTGATGGAAGTTATATACAATGTAACTTGTCAGGCTAGTGTTGAGTTGAGTTCATTTACGCACATTTTCTCTTTCTTTTCTACCCATCATCATGGTTTAAATAGCTTTTTTATAGGCCAGTCTAAAGAGCACTTTGGAGCCTTTATGTATACAGCTCTCTGTTTGTTTGATAATCCTAGCAAAATATCATAACAAACAGCTGAAATAAGGCATATAGAAGCAATAACAATAACAGAGACCTGTGTTGACTCCAAACAGGACAATACTTAAAATATTTGCCTGTTTTAATAAGATCAGCTTGTCTTGGGGGAAGGGGAAATATTTTGAGGGTAACTCTGCGGTGAACATGTGTGTTGCTGGGAGATAGTGGTAGTTAGCAGAGAGTTTGTGCGGGTGGAGATAATTAAATGTCAGTGCTTTGTATGTCTGCAGCAACAACAGCAGTGGCAGTGGCAGCATGGGCAACTGGATACAATATAGCTAATAGAAAATGACAAGGAAAAACAAGCAAAATCCTGCTTGTCAGCCAACAGGCTATATTTGGTAATCGCACACTTGTGCTTTCCCTCATTCTCTTTAACCCATTCATGTTTTCAAGAGAGTTCTTCCAGAAATTTGTCGTCGGGACCTATGTTACTTCTATCAATAACTATGGAATTCAGATAGAGTTAAAATATTTGGAGGAGAGTTGCTGGTAGTTTTGTGATCAACATTTCTCCATCAATTTGAGATCACAAATGTGCTTTTGCTTTTAGTATTTCGCTAAAATTATCAGGCTGATATTTGAAAGAGACCTGTTGATCAAGTGGTACTAATGAGCATTTCTCATTTGTATAGTATATCAAAATATGTCTTATGTTGTAAAGATATCTCCTAAAAACTGCTACCTTGTTGGTACAGAGTAGGCTTGAATAGGTTAAAGAAGGAGCTTGTCTGCCGAGAAGCCTAATAATGACTTGGAGCTGGATGTTATGATTTTAATGATACCAGTATAGGGGTGGGCAAGTCTTGTGTTATTGCTGCACAAGGGTTGGGGGGTCAGACGCTATTAATAAGCAATTACAGTGAGGGGCCAAAAGTTAAGTACACGATTCATTCAATCATCTTGGCTTGTTAAGAAGCTTAGGTTTTATCATAATAGTCCCGCATAATCTTCGTAATAGAAAATAATGCTATGTAAATATATTTATTCTCACAGATGAGTTTCTACTCATAATGGAAAGTTGCATGCATGCAATAAATGTGACTAGTAGTGAATTTGGATTATTTTCTGTTGCATTGCCAGCATCTCAGCATGTGTTTAGTTCTTTTCACTTTCAATTTACTGGGTTGATGGATAATAAATATATATTAGATATTGTACTGCAAGTACACAGTGTGTATTGGCAAGTCTATTTGAGATCCTGCATCAAAAGAAGTGTTGAGATATGGTTTATGGTTATAGTGAACCAAGATGGTTATGAAAAGAGCTGGCTTCCAAATAGTGAGTTGTCACTGCAGCATATGTACATTATTAATTGATGTAAATATTCTCTTCCTATATTAATTGATGAGTGGGTTTGTATAGATAGAGGATACAGGAGAGGGGTCCCTCGTTATGTACACTATTATGAAATGTCTCTATTGTGGTGGTATTTGTCACCTCATCGTGAACCTATCATTTATTATTCAACATGGATAGAGAAGGTCAGTGGATGTTGCATTTAAGTAATGAATTGAAATCAATTATTTATATTATATATATATATATATATAATATATATATATATATATATATATATATATATATATATATATATATATATATATATATATATATTTATATATATATATATATATATATTTATATATATATATATATATATATATATATATATATATATATATATATATATATATATATATATATATATATATATATATATATATATATTCCTATGTATAGTTTTTGTTAACCTGTATTGCGAACAGACAGAGTTTTTCACTTGTGAGGGCTAATGAAGTGGATGTTTTTAGGTACTCTGGAGTCTGGAATATGAATTAACTTGATTTGCAGGTAGTGTGTTGAGATCTTGTGTAGGTGCAGTGTATGCATAAGCTTTCAAAAAGTGAAATGTTTAACTACTAGGTGACCACTAGATATAAGCCTATATCTCATCATTTTTGCAGTACTACTTATTATTATATTTTCTTGAATTATTTGTGAAGGATTCAATTTGTCTAGTTGGCCCCATGATTCAGATTCTGTGATATATTTTTATCCTTATATACAGACCAGCCAGGATGTTCGTGTCAGTAGTGGTATCAAATTAGCCCCCAAGGTGAGAAATCATAGTAGTTGACCTGCTAAAACACACACAAAACAGCATTTCGTCATATGCCCTGACCCCCTGTCACCTTGTGCCACCCCCCCCCCCCCTTGTCAGTAGATGGGAGACCCTTGGGTGGAGATGGAGAGCATGATCAATATTTGGTGGGATGACAGTCTCCAGGCAGCCGGCCTTGCAGAGGTGTGAGTCAACAACATGAGTAGAAACAGTTACATGAAGACTGCATGGCTGCAGCCAGGGATCAGAGCAAACACCAGGTACTCGCTCAGTGGATGACAGGACAGCCTCTGAGGAGAAGCTCAGTTGCGGACAGGGCAGCCTTACTTTGGGGAAGAGGGGGGGGGACAACCGGGACAGCAGCAAACACCACAAGTTTACTTTCTCAGTGGATGACAGTACTGCCTTCCCTTGCAGAGTAGGGGAAGGGGCATAGCAAATACCAGGAACTCACCCTGCCTTCCCTCAGTTGGTAGGGGGGGGGGGGGGGGGGCTGAGCAAATAGGAGGTACCTGCCCCGTGGAGGACAGGGCAGCCTCCGTTCAGTTGGGGGAGGGGGACAGAGCAAACACAAGGTACTCGCTCCATGGGGGATGGGGCAGCTTTCCTTCATGTGTGTGCATGCCCTGACTACCCAATAGGGGAGATTTGATATTGAGACTCGAGTTCCTCTCTCATTCTTCCCTTAAGGCAAACATAGGGCCTGTCATAGCACAGCACCTATGCTTGACTGATGACCTGCTAGCTGGAGAGAGAGGGAGAGAGCTGACTTACCTGCGCCATATCTTCATGCACACTCATGCCAGGCATAGGCCAAGCACTTATTTCACTCATACTACACCTTTTCTATTTTTCATAGCAGTGATTTAAAGGCTAGGATTTTGCACAGATTTATTTTGTGACATTTTATTGATAAGAGCATTTTTTCTGAAAATATTTGAAAGGAAAAAGAACCGAACTTACATTTCTCCTTCGTATATTTAATTCCAAATACATTTTTTGGACAGGACTAAACTTCTATAAAGAATTTCAAATTTTGTCAATTTTGGTGTAATAACCAAATATTTACCTTTTCAACTGTCTTCTATGACATGACTGAAGTGTAAATTGCAATTCTTGACACACTAGGCTATAAAATTAGTTGGTATAAGGATTGGAAGTAGCTGAGTAGTTACATATGGACAGGCAGAAATTTTGGTTTTGCATGTTTTTTTTAGACAGGCAATTTTAGAATCCTGGCTAAGACCCGGCCCATGATCCAGTGAACTCCCTTCCTTGTACAGCTTTTGAAAGTCTAAATGAAAACTAGGTATGCCAAAGCTATTTATATGATCTGGGGTGTTATATTTGGTAGAAAGGTTCATTTTTGACCTAGGTGACATTCCAAATAAAGTGCCAGTGAGGGAAAGAATAGCAAGGTTCTGGCTGACAAAGACTGATTTCTGGCCTACACGTAGGAGGCAAGTGCTGGGACATTGATCATCTTAAGCCATTCATGCTGAAGATTTAGTTGACATTGTCGTCTGCATGTATGGAACATTTGAAAATAACATGGAAATCCAGCATTAATTAGCAAAATATATGATGGGGAGATGTAGATGTGGATTTGATGAACATTTCGCCTTCATTTTTTTTCTGATGTGAGCTTTAATCGGAAAGATTTTACCATAATAGTCAGGATGATGGAGGAATGAATGGTTTAACCCATTTATGCTAAAGAATGCCTCAAGATATTGTTGTCTGGTACTTAAATATTTATGACAATAACTTAAAAAGTAGGAATATTTCACAAAATTGTGGAAGAAGAATAGTTGCTTATGTTCTTACTCACATTTCTCCTTCAAATATTTTTCACAGTATGTTTTCGCGAGAATGTTTTTACCAAATTTGTCAGGCATCATTTTGCTGGTGCGAGCATGAATGGGTTAAGGTGTTGCTGAAGCAGTGCATGTGGTCCCCAAGGCTGACAAGTCTGAGTGGATGCTTCAGGGGCCTTTCTCTGGATGTCAAGGGCTCGCTCGGCAAACCCTGTCTTTGTACCCGCAAAGCAGAGCCCCTTGACATCTCCACAGTATAGGTGTCACTCCATTCACTTCTTTCACCCACAATCAGATAGCACTTCTACACATGCACATCTACTATGTAGAGAACATTCATTATTCATATATCATCATTTTCTAATTCCTATATATGAGACCAAACAGAATGCCCTTTCATCGCGATTTCGCTGCTTCACTGCTGGCCTGATCAATCTATTCATGCCAGTAGTGCCTTAAACTAGCCATGACAAGTTAAGTAATATCTCTGTGACAAGAGCAGTTTTTGGAACATATTTGAAGGACAAATGTTAATCAGAATCTTACCCTCAATTATCATATGAATTAATGATTAACCCTCAAGTTATTCATGGTATAAGAGGAATACATGGGTACTTTTCTAAATAACTGGGAACTTTAAAAAATGCTTCAGTTTAATAGTTTGAATTACCATACTTTGCAAAGTGAAAAGTTATCTCTCTTGAGATGCACTACCCTTTAACTTCTCTAATAGTTTTCAGGTACTTGATTTTAAACATACTCCAGTTAGTTCTCACATGACCATGGCAAACCTGGCATGATTGGGTTAAGTTTTCATGCCTAGTTGCTAGGCTACAGGTGCTGCTGAATATTTTCACTCAACACTTGTTGATTGAGATTATACGATGAAGAAATGCAATGGTTTTCTCATCCCAGCCGTTACAAGTCCATTAAAGGCTTACATTCCATAGGCGGGTACCATTATGATAATTAGGCCTGTCCTCATCCCTGCCCTCCCAACAAAGGAGTGTGGGCTTTATAGGGGGATTATGGCTGATACACTAATCATCATTTACATCCCAGCCATGCATGCGGGCTGCTGAGGTAGGTGGGCTACTGTGGGAAAGGCTACCCTTAGGGGAAGAACCCCTTATATGTATATACCAGACATGCATAGGCCATCAATTGAGATAAGATGAACATCGGTGTAAGGTGATCTTGTATTATTCATTGTTTGGCAGCTTCCAATTGGAAAGTACAGGAACAAACCTTAATTAAGTCAAGTACCTGTATAGGTTGAACACTTGTACATTGTTTAGCAGTTCTCACTCTATATCAGGGCTTGACAGTTGATTAAGCTTGTCTCATCTGTGATATGCAGGAAAGTACATGTACTTAAAAGTATCAGTCGCGTCGATCAGTATTTTTACAAGTCTGGAGAACAAGTAAGGTTCATAGAGCAACTGCTCTATCTATTTACCTTTTATTTTATTTACCTGTCTTATCTGCTTACCTTTTGAACACTCAACCTTTTGGTCCACATAAAGATCATTGGTTTTGGACTATCATAACTTGATTGTCTCTTGTCCAATAGAAAGGCATATTTAAACACTGACCCTCAAGCCCTGGATTTGTGGTATGAAGTAAGTGTATTCTGATCAGTTTAAAACATGGAAATACACAAAGATGGGGTTACAATATCTTACACTACAACCATGACCAAGTTTGAAACAGTGTCCTTCAGAAATAACTCGGGTAAACACATTGAACTTTTTGTTTATTTTTCTTTGTAAATAGTCTCCTAGGGAGCTGGAGACTTATCAGGTTGACACTGGTGCAAGCATAGAGATAGGTTCAAGTATTCTTGGCAGTAACTCAATCTCCAATGACTTGGAAGTAATTTTTTCAAGAGAATTGTCTGCATGCTCATTGTGACTGATAAATACTCGTGAATGGGGGTAGATTTGTGTCTGTCGGAATGTTTTCATGGCGTCCAGTTTCAGCGTGGTGCGGGGGTAATCAGATTTAGCGGGGTGTTTTGCGTGGTGGTGACTTATGACTCTGCGGGGCTAGAGAGTAGAGACCCTCTACTGCTAGTATTTGGGGTCAGAGTGACTCCTCCACATTGTGTGTTTGACCTGGATATATGCCTTCCAGTTCCCCTGGTGACGGCTTGTTTCAACAATACTCAAAATACCCCATTGGCATGGAGGGTTAATGTGCGGCTGCGCTAAATACATTGAGGAGTTATTACTCCCAATTAAGTTTATGGTGATTTTTCCATTAGGACTTGACGAAAACCTGGTGATAAGTCACTACTGTTATTTTCCTATATTCTCTTGGTCTCGGTAGATGACTCGCTTTCACACCGAGTCTGCAGTTGAGTTTGATCGTAGGGATAGTAGGGATGGAACAACTAGAACTTCTCTGGTAGTGCTACAATACTACTACTTCTACTACTACTACTACTACTACTACTACTACTACTACTACTACTACTACTACTACTACTACTACTACTACTACTACTACTACTACTTCTACTACAACTACTAAAATTACTCCTACTGCTACTGCTGCTGCTGTTTCTGTGCTGCTGCCACTTCTGATGCTACTGCTACTACCGATTCTACTCCTAAACCTTGGTGGTGGTGGTGGTAGTAGTAGTAGTAGTAGTAGTAGTAGTAGTGGTAGTAGTAGTTGTGGTAGTAGTAGTGGTAGTAGTAGTTTTATTAGTAGTAGACTAGTAGTAGAAGTAGTAATACTACCAGTACTACATCTACTGATAAAGCTTGTGTGGGAGTGTCAATGCTGCAGTGCTAACGCTGATCTCCATCTCTCTTGTAGTGAACCAGAAATCCTCTGAAAAAAGACTGTTCTCAAGTTCTCGTTGAAGTTGGGATCCAAGATGGCAGACGTGGTGGGGCAGCGGGTGAAGCAGGAGCCTGCTGGAGGCAGGCAGCAGGGAGGCGGAGTCAGAAACGTAAGTACTTCTAGCTTTTTCAACTACTAAATATAATTGTGTAGATCATCAATACAAGAAAAACATCATTGTAAAGCTTTCCAGGGAGCATGGACTAAGCCAGGACCCCTACAGCCTATCTTTGGAGAGGCAGTTCCCAGAAAGCCTCTTGTTTGGACAGGCAAAAATTTCTTTGAAGAATTTTGAAATTTTGACTTTTCTGCGATAATAACCATTGTTGAAGTGTAAATTGCCCCCTTTGACACAAAATGGCTTTTGCATGTTGTTGGTAGAAGGATTTGAAGTAGAGTAGCTGAATCTGGACGAACAGAAATTTTGGAACTGCTATTTTGGACAGGTATTTTTAAAATCCTAGCCAAGACCGTGCCAGGGAATTACAAAAAGTTTGAAAAAGTCTCAGTTAAATCCTGTTTGTGGTAATAAGACCGCAAAAAGTATAAGAAGAAGGTAAGAAGAAAGACATTATAATGCTATAATGACAAACTTGTTTTTATTTTGTTTTTGTAAGTAAATGGGGTTTAAGGGAGGGGTTGGAGATAGGCAGATGGGTTGAATAGAAGGGGGCACTGTTCTGAGTAGCTATTAAGATTGTATTTTTTGGTGTATATAGGGGTTGTGGGATGAGGGGGGGGGGGGGGCTGCGAGGGGGCTATGGCTGGTATCTTAAGCGGCCCAGCTGTGGCCTATAACTCATGCCTGATCATCTGGGAGGCTGCTAACTAGACAGGCTCGGCCTACGCTCAGGAAGCCCTCCTACGGGGGACCACTGATAGCAAGGGGGGGAGGGGGAGACAAGGGGCCGCTGGAGCAGGTATGCCCACAGGAATGGGGGAATTTTCCCATGGGAACTGCAGATTTTATCTATTTCACAATCTTACAAAGAAAATCAGCTGCTAAGACTTTTTTCTTGCTGTAAACATAGCCCTGGTTTTGGAATGCAAATAGCACACTGTCTCTTTCACGGAATTTAACAGCAGTGTATTAGTTTTCCCCTCATTTTTGCCATATATATTATATGTATTATATTTTGCCAAAACAAAGGTAGTAGACAGTTGTTTTAAAAGTATTGTATGCCTCCGAGGGGCTGGATAAATCCTCTATCATCTTTTTGATCCTGAATGCAAGGAATTTCTTCAGACCACAGCTTCCTGTTGATTTGGACTTGAAACTATTCAGGCTTGAAAAAGCCAGGTGCTCCGCTGAAATTACCTAGAAAGTGCATTGGGACAAAAGGATAATTAGAAAATTGTTTCCTAGAATACCTGGCACAACTTATGTGTGATTTACATGTTTTTGAATTCTAGATGGTTTTCGAGAGAAGGCATATAAGTCTCCATTCTATATGATTTACATAGGATAATGACAATTTGGAGCCAGGCCAGGATTCATGATCAATTTTTAGAAATATTGCATTTAGACCACGCTGCATGGGTTCCTGGAGTTAATCAATGCAAAAGTTGTGTATGCTACGATCAGTTTTTTTTCAAATATATTTTTGAAAAATATTACGATCACTAAGATATATATCCAAAATAGCGAGGGCATTTTTTGGTCATGATATGCCTACATGGGTTAAAGCTTATCTCCCTCTCCTTGGCTGTGTGGAGTTTTCACACATAGATAAGTGCCTGATAGGGACCTTCCTTCATGGCTTCATTCTGCCGCTCACGATAACAACCCACCTAATGGGAAGCCATACACCAACTTTGATGTATATATGGACTAATTAAATCACAAGTGAGGGGTGCATGTGATATTATGGTAGGACTAGGAGTGGAATTTTGAATTTGGCTATTTATCATCGCATTCCTGCCATTAATGGCTATGCTGTCAATAGCCAGTACTTAAGTATGGAGGAAATTTTGAATTTATTTTGTGAGAAAATTCATGTTGCCTATATGCTGAGGAAAGGGTAGTTGTACAGTAAAGCACAAATATTGTAATTCTTTTCTAAACTATATCTGTATCTGTATGCCGTGTGAACTCAGCTGCTGACCAAAAAAAAGCCTGTATATTTTGGCAATATTTCTGTCTGTTTCATGTCAGTACAGCATCACAAAAGAGCGTGCATAGTTTGATGATATTACTCTGCCTGTATTTCATTTCATTAGCATTCCAAAGAGTTTATATGTTTTGGTGATATTTCCCTAATGACTATTTCATGTCTAGCAGCCTAAAAGGCATGTATATTTGAGTGATATTTTTCTGTCTGTATTTCATGTGTCTAGCAGTTCAAAGAAAAGGTGCTATTTCTCTATTGCCTGAATGGCACATGTAAGGCAAGGTTAGGGCTTTAGCAGTGGTGTCCTAGCTGGGTTGGGTATCTAGAGGATCTAGGAGCTGGCTTGCAGTTGTCAGGTTAGAGGTGTATGTTGACACAGGCAGAGAGAAGATGAGCGCTGGGGGCAGCCATGTGTGGTGGGTAAACATGTGAGCAGGCTAATTTAGGAAGCTTTTTACCCACCACTTGAAGATCCTCCTCTTACAGCTTCACCTCTTCCTCCTCCCTACTCTCTCTCACCTCTTCCTCCTCCCTCCCCTCCTACTTGACCTTGTCTTCTTCCTCGTGCCCTCCTCTTCTTTCTTCTTTTCTGCCTCATCCTTGCTCCTATCTGTCCCTGCTCATTTACGTTCTTCCCCTTCTTCTTTCTCCCCCTCCTCATCCCCTTTTCTTCCACCATGTAAATATACCTTCTCATCAAACCTCCTGCATAGCCCCTTATATGCTCTTACTTATCCCACATCCTTTATCCCCCTTCTCTTCTTTTTTTTCTTCTCCCTACCCCCTCCTCCCAACCATCCCCCTCTTTCCCTCACTATGCTGCCTGCCTTTCTGCACGACTAGAGACCAGGCCTGTCAAGAGCACTTAGAAAATACACATATCCACACCCCTTATCTACCATACAAGTCTCTGTTCAATACTTGTTTGTGTTAGTGATGCAGTTGGAATTGGGTTATGTGCATCATACGAATCTTTGGGTGTCTTACTTCCTAAGGGAGATTCTACTCAACTTTTTATACCTAGTTTACCAAAAGCCCAGAAAACCAGTTCATACTGTGTTCAATTTTAGAAATTATTGGAATCTGCAGCAACCCCAGACCCAGTTATAAAATTCAGAACATATTAGGAATAAAAAGAAAACTTAATGGGGTTGAATTTCCTGAAATGATGAAATATTCTATCATTTTATACCTTACACAGCGCCCCCTGGATTTATAGTCCTGCAGGCTCCACTTCTGTTAAAGGCCATCACACTCATATGGTGCCCATAAACAAGCTAGCTCTCAGAGAGAAACACACATGCACAGACTCAAGCCAAAAAACGAAAAAAAAAATCACAATGCTGTTATTAATACTTGCCAAAAACAGCCCAAAAGCTGCTGTGTGGAATTTCAGCCATCTGGATAAAATATCACTCGGTTCCCTGCTTCTGAAATATCATGATACGCTTCAGTGCACATCCTGCATGGAAGAGAACCTTTCGGGGGAAACAGAAAATACATTTATTGTGGCGTTCATGGGACTTGTATTGTTTTGATTTTTTATTACTTTGCGAAAATGGAATTCATAATTATAGTTTTGTTTGGCTATACATTTGATTTTGCGCATTCATTCCTCTAGGGGTTAAACAGCATGAATGTTTTGTATGTATGCTTTCACTTGTAAGAATATATTGGGAAATATTTGTGATGAAGAAATGTAGCAGAGCCAACACAACAACTCAAATTTGCTTGATTCTGGTGTTATTAGATAACATGGGAATTATAGCAACTAACAACACATCTTGAGAGTAAATTTTAGGCTAGAAACAAATGTTTCAACTACTCATTTTAATCATGCAGGAAGGGAGAGTGATGTTAAAGTAAAATATATCCAAAATATATTTGAAGAAAGGAAACTCTTAAGAACAGATTATTTTATGTATAAACCTTTCTTGAAATAGTTCTAGGTTTTGAATGGGTTTCAAGATATCTTTATTTATGTATGATTTTTCAGATGCTCTGAGCGTGAACATACTAGTATTCAATATGTGAAATTGTAAAAGTATTCAAACATTTTGTTGATGGTTTTATTGTATCTTATTCAGATTTCCTAATGTACCTTTTTGTATGTTGCAGAATATGGAGTACAGAGATCGTAACGAGTTAGCACCTAGCCCGGAGCCTTCACTTATGGCCCAACTTATTGAGGACCTGAAGGATCCCGGGAGTCCCAATCACTATGACGACGACCGCATTCAAAATGATCTCCTTGACGAAATCTGTTGTGATATTGGAATTAAAGACAGTATGGAGCTGGACTTCTTTGATCTTGAGCACAACTTTGGCGAGCACATCGGCCAGGATCAGCCGTTCCAGAACAATAGCTTTGTGGATTACAGTGATAGTGACAATACGGATTATACCATCTCCTTCAGCCAGCAAGGGGAGACTGATAATCAGAAACGGCAGGCATTGGAGAATAAGAAGGCCGCTGCAGCGCTGGCCGCAGGATTCTCCGCTGGCAACCAGTTTCAGCAGCAGCAGACCTCTCTGCCATGTCGGACTTTCGCTCAGTCCTCCTCGCAGGCGACTGTTGCCACATCGTCCATGGCGTCCATGGCAACAACAAGTATGTCGCCAAGTTTCGCCAGTAGTCAAATGAAGGGCTTCCGAGCCCCACAACCTATGAACCAGCAACCACAACCACAACCACAACCGCAGCAGCAGCAGAACAATAATTGTTTTGCGCCCCCACAGACTGGCTTTGTGCCCATATCCAAGGGAAGTGCTCATTCAAACCACTCAGTGAACTCTATGCACTACAAACCCACCCCCCTGGGAACTAGTACTGCTAACGCGACCCCCATGGGCTCGCCCACGAAGCCAACAAAAACTCCGTCCATGTCCCAGACGCATGGTCCCGAGGCTTCTAGTGTTCATATCAAACGGGAGGCAATGGATGGTATGCAGACGCGTCCCGGCTCTAGCACCGCCCAGAGCGAGGCGGAATCCCCCTCCGATCACGGCTACTTTTCGTGCCCGAGCGTCGCTAGTGGCTACTCGTCCAAGACGCCCTCTAGCCTCCTCTCCAGTCACTACGGCAGCACGGATAGCTTGAACACTCAGAAGAGCTTCCCCAGCACCATATCCAGTGCCTCACAGCGGCAGCTGGATATAACCATTATTGAGAATAAGACTCTTGTGGATATTAAGCCGACAATGCTGACCCCTCCGATCACAACGACGGCAGCTTCCGCGGTCTCTGCGGCGACCACGCCCACAACTCTCTCCATACAAAGCAGTATTGTGGAGTCCAAGAAGCCACAGTATCTGAGCTCTAAAGATGGCGTGAACGCAGGACCCGCGGGCGCTCTCTCATCACTGGCACGGTTCGTCAAGGACCATGATCCTGCCAAGGAAGAGTTGGCTGCCCTCAATGCGAACATTTCCGATATGCAGAAAAGCTGTGAAGGACAGTTTCAAAACGTGGCGGTCATGAACGTGGCCAACCGAGAGAGCATGAACAGCCCCATCATGCAAGCGGGCAGCCCTTCCTTCTCGGTTGCGCCCGGAATGATCCACCCATCACGACCCAACAGTCTGGATAGTAACCCGAACGCTAGTCCATTCCACCAGCCAGGAAGTCCCTACGGACAGCCGGGAAGTCCTTTGAATCAGGACTACGCCAACAGCAAGCAGCAGCATCTGCAGAAGATCCTTCCCAGGACCACGTCCATGAAGGACAACAGTCCCTATGCCCGTAGCAGTCCCAGCGGGCAGATGGGCGGCAGTCGCTACGACATGCCCGGCAAGGTCCTCATGAGGCAGTTCAGTGGTAGCCCTCAGGTCCAGAGCCCCATGGCTGATCAGTGCGAGTTCTCCGAACAAATGCAACAAACTTTTAACTCTCCTCAGCCGCAAAGTCAGCAGCCACAACAGCAGCAACCTACACCTATGAGCTTCCCACAACCCTCTCAGAACCAAAATTTCCAATCGCCGCACAGTTTTGGCATGGGTGCTCAACATGAGACCCAGGGACCCGGGTCCTTCCAGGCCATCTCAGAGGACAATCTCAAAGCCAACCCTTCACCTTTCTCAAACAGATACCCCAACCAGCAGCAGAATCAGCAACAGCAGATTCAGCCTCAGCAGAGTCAGCAACAGCAGGGTTGGAATCAGCCACAGATGGCCCAGGGACAAGTCAATCAAATGGGGCAGTGTCACATGGCCCAGAATCAAATGGGTCAAGGTCAGATGACCCCAAATCAAATGGGTCAAGGTCAAATGGCCTCCCAAGGTCAAATGGCCCAGAACCAAATGGCACAAGGACAATTTGGTCAGCCGCAGAGTATGGACCAGTCCAACTCTGGGTTTATGCAAATGCCAAACCGAACAGACTGTGCAATGAGCTATAAAAACCAATCTATGACCAATATGAACAATGTAAATATGAACAAAAACCACTGGGGCGGTGTGAATGAAACTCAGCAGATGGAGGTGTATCCTGGCCAGGGTATGTCTCCCATGCAGCAGGGAGGGGGAGGGGGACCGATGCCATCCTCTAAGGGTATCAACCCGGCCTTTAGGCCCGGTCAGGTCACTCCACAGACTCAGAGTCCATACCAGATGCAGAGTCCCAACCCTCAGGCCCGCTTCAATACTCCCACCCAGATGTCACAGCAGTCACCCTTTAATACACCCGGTCACCAACAGATGGCGCAGCCATCGCCATTTAACTCATCTGCCCACCAGCAGATGGCACAACCGTCACCGTTCAACTCATCAGGTCATCAGCCAATGGGGCAGCCCTCGCCGTTTAATTCATCAAACCAGCAGCAGATGGCGCAGCCGTCTCCGTTCAATTCCAGCCAGCAACATGTACAAGCACAACCATCACCTTTCGGAACGCCGAGCCAGCAACAGGTGGTGCACCCCTCACCCTTCGGGACTCCTCAGCAGCACCAGATCCAGGCCCAGCCTTCACCCTTCGGAACCCCGAACCAGCAACCACAACCGCAACCACTGGCGCAGCAGCCTCCACAGGGCTTCAACCAGGATATGAATGGTGCGATACCTATGCAACAACCACAGCAACAACAACAACAACCACAGCAGCAGCCGCAGTTTGCCATGAACAGCCAGGGTGGGCAGTTCCGCCACCCCTCGGAGGCCATGATGCAGACGCCCAATCAGAACCAGAATCCCATGATGCAGCAGCAGCAGCGTATGGGTATGGCGCACCAGGGGAGCACGTCGCCCTCTGGTGGGCTCTTCAATAATGTCATCATGGAGCCGCAGCCGGGCAAGATGGGCTTCATCCAGCAGCTCGTCTCCGACAAATCAAACGCCTTCCGCTCGCACCCTCTCTTTCCACTGCTACGGGATCTCATCATCGCGGACATGAACCTCAACTCAGCCACCTTCCCCTTCCAGCTCATCGCAAACTTGCCGTCAGATTTCGACAAGTTGCTACAGAACTATCTGCAGCGTAATCCCCCTAGTGGACAGTACCAGAGTAACCACGCCCTCGAGAGCGTCATTATGGATGCCCTCAAGTACGCACACCGGTCAATCATTGGTAAGTACCAATCCACCACTACTCCACAGACATTACGAAAAATTGCACAAAGGGCACTCTAGTCTATGCATTATATTGTTGGCGTATTAGCATCATGATAAGGCAGTGCTTCTCCCTGGTAACTCACAATTTATCCCTAAAACAATATTCAATATATTACGTGAATTTTTGATCCAAATTTGTTGCAGCAAGTAGCCAAGTACTGTGTTGAACATCTATCAGCTTAGAAAAGAGCATTCAGCATATATGCTCTTGTTGCGAACTGGTTTGTTTAAATAGTTACTCTTTTAATCCTGAAGTTCCAGATTGGACTGGAGTATCCTATGAAGAAAGCAATGCAAACAATTGTATATAGCAATTATGTAATTTTAAGGGATTTCCCCAATATGTCTGAATATACGTTAAAAGGCGTAACTTAATGTATGTTGAAGGTTATTAGACATTTGCATTGAGACCCCTCTTCTTCTTCAGATAAAATCAGGCAGCGTAAGGACCAGCAGAAGATGAACCACATGGTCAAACCCATGTCCACTGTGGAGGACTTCTGTGACAAGTTTGATGAAACTCTAAGGAAGACTGGACCCAAGGTAAGTACTGGGGGAAGCTAAGGTGGAGAGAGACAGACAGACATGCATTTAATGTTTAAATGTACCCACCTGGTGCATAACTTAACACGATTGTTACAAGAATATGTATTTGGAAGGACTATGCCACAATACATTTGTCACATTTATCACAACATGCTAGTTTATTTGACATAGGTTGATTGATTGATTATTCATTTGTTGATAAGTGGCAACCGGAAAACTCAAATCACAGTAAATCACAAAAAAACAATGTATTAAATTCATCTGCCAGTTTATTTGTTAATTAGTAAAGAACCAGAAAACTATTGCAATTTAACATGATAAACAAATATTGGTTGTCATCGTGTGAAGGATGTAAAATCCATATCTGTATTCAGCTGGTCTACAGAGTAGCCTTGTATGAGTACAGTGCATGCTTTTCCATGCATTTATACTGTATATTTAACCCATTCATGCCCAGTGTTCTCAATGACAAGTGTCACCTTGATCTAATTATATTTAACTGGAAATGAACTAGGAATAAAGCTTGATGGCTGATAATGAAATAATACTGTAATTTCACTGGTTACATTATAATAACTAATATTTTGATGATAATAATAATAATAATGATAATAATAATGATAATGATAATATTAATAATAATAATATTAATAATAATAATAATGATATTAATAGTAATAATAATAATAATGATAATAATAATAATAATAATAATAATAATAATAATGATAAAACTGATAATGATTGTAATAATAACAATGATGATAATAGTAATAATAATAATAATAATAATGATAATTATAATGCAAGTAATAATAGTATTAATGATTTTAATTGATTGTCATCATAATGATAATACCAATGATGATGATGATAATAATAGTAATAATAATAATAATAGTAACAATGATAATAGTAATGATATTAATTATGATAATAATAATAATAATAATAAAATAATAATAGTAATGATATAAATTATGATAATAATATTAATGATGATAATAATTATTATAATAATTAAATGATAGTAACAACAATATTTTTATTAATTTTTCAGGTTAACATCCAGCCAGCGAGGTTTAACTTCATCCCTCCGGCTCCTCCTGGTCAGTACCCTATGTGTAAGATCAGCCCCAACTCAGGAGAGACCTCGGGCACATCCACGGCCGTCCTGCCCGGAACACCCATCAGCCCAGTCTCCCTAGCCTCCAGCTGCAGGTGAGTCTAGGAACCAGTCTATTCAGTCAATTACTCAAACATTTAATTGTGAAAATCATTCATATATATATAATATAATATAACTTATTTGGTAAAAAAAAGAGTTACAGAGGTTTTATTTCGATGTTTCTCTTATCTTTTAATCACTTATTGAAAAACGCAACTCTTGTTTTAAGGCACAGTATTGTTCATTTGTGATAAGTTGTAACCTTAGGTTTTATCATTCTAGATGTAACTCTTTAATCATTTTACAAGTTTGACTCTTAAGTTGAAAATACTGATAAGGAATCTTTCTCTACTCCATTTGCTTTAGAAGATATGCCTTCAGCCTCAAAACAGTTATATTACCAAACCACCGATTAAAATCATATGTACTTTTCTCTCTTGTATCTTAGCATTGACAGATATGGGTATATATCAATTATTATATTCTTTGAATCTTCACATTTTCCTCTCACATTGAATGCTAATTTAATCACATACTTATTGAAAGACACAACTCTTATTTGAAGGCACATTGTTATTCACATTTTTTATTAACTAATTTGTTATTGAAGACTTTAATATTGGTAAGATTCTGCACTTTACAATTTAAATTCACTTCTTTTATTTCTCATTTCTTTTTGATAATGTGAAACCTTAACACTGGGTAAGAACAGCACTGTTCATTATGTTAACTTCATTTTTTCTCTTTTATACCTTTCTGACAAGTCATAGGGAAGTTTTCACTTGGCCTCATCTGTCCAAATAAAACTTCTAAGCTACTCTCAGGATAAGGGGAGTCTAGGGGTGTGAGTCTAATTATTTGGTGTGGGACTGGGAAGTGAGTCTAGCTACTTGACGTGAAAGTTAGAAGTGAGTCTAGCTACTGATAGGGACTGGAAAGCAAGTCTAGCTACTTGATTGAGAACTAGGTAGTAAGTTTAGCTATTTGCTCTGAACTTGGAGGCAAGTATAGGTACTTGATAGGGACTGGGAGGCAAGTCTAGCTACTTGATGTAAGACTGTGAAGTCAGTCTACCTACTTGTTGTGAGACTGGGACTTGCCTAGCCTGGGTCCCCCTTGAGGATTTATTCAGAACTAAACCTTGAGTGAAATCAACTGAGGTTAGATCAGTGTGACTAAGGAAAGAGCCAGATAACACAGTCTATAACTTGCCTAACTACTTGACTACAGACTAGATAAGGGACTAGCAAGTGTTTTTAGCTGTGGGTGTATTCAATGGGACAGACCGCAGTGCCCAATTCTAACTCTGCCTAACCAAACCCCGAGTGCACACAACTCACCTATTTCTTCCAGGAGCTCACCCAGCGACCAGCTCTTCATGAACGACTATCACCATCATCCTCACGGAACGCCACACAAAATGGCGCATTTCATTCGCCCTGATCATCCTCTTGCCTTCAAAATGTGAGTCAATGCTGCAGCCCTCTACAGGAGATGCTACAAACTACTGCCACTGCTCAACCTGCTCTTCTAGAGATAATATCATGAATATGATTAAAATGCAGTGTTTTCCAAAATATAGTTCATTTGAACTGTACAAAGTCACCCGCATATCTAAAATAACATCTATTCCTAGTATGGAAAGACTGATAAAAAAATCATTTAGTTTTAACTGTTTTGTTCAATCTTTTGTGAAAGATATTTCTCACTTAATGAAATATAATTCGTTTTGTGATAAAAAGATATTCAGAGATTGAATGGTAACTTGATTCTTTTAAAAATGCTGCAATGCTGGTATTTAATTTCTTCCATCATTAGATAAGTACAGTATGATAAGTTACTGAAAAAACTACCATTGCACAATCACAGCTAACTTTGTTGAGTTGTGCATTTTTGTTGTTCACTAAACATTTTTGTTACAATAAACTAGTGTTCTAATGTTCTTTGAGATTGTACAAACAATTAATATTATTTTTACATGCATCTTATTTGAAGTCATTTCCTATGCTTAAAAGCCTGAATTCTATCACACATTGGATGAAAATGTATTAGCAAAATTAGGATAAATGTGCATTCAATAAGTCTTACAAAAAGCCAAAAAAATGAATTATGAAAATTTTGACATACATATTTCATACTTATTTATTTGATCTTCTGTTTCCTTCGGAATACAGAAATAAATATTAATATGAATTATTGCCACATTGTTGCTACTTTTACATCTCTTGTTTTAACTGATCTATTGAATTGTATTTTTGCCATTAGAATATACTGATTAATATATTAATTGATTAAAATTTTCCTCAGGCACTGGATGCTAGAGATATTATGTGTACTTATCCATTGTATTTTACTTTCCCCAGTCGTTCGCTGCCTGAGTTGTCTGACAACATGAGTGACACGAGCAGCACGATGAGCACCCACAGTGGCACCAGTACCCGCAGCGAGGGAGGCGGAGGAAAGAACAAAGTTCTACCTAAAGAGGTATGGAGAGACACTGCTCATTCATAACAATGCTATTCACATATTGTGGGAATAGTGTCACTTACAATGAATTAACAAAACCTACTACTCATAATAACGAAAATCATAAAATCAGAGAACCCACTGCATAATTCCTTAGTTAAGATATGTTGTATTTATACCTTTCCTTGTTATGATACATGTTATATTATATTTCTTTATCATAATACAAGCTGTATTATCTTTCATTGTCATGATACATGCTGTATTATATATAATTGTCATGATACATGCTGCTTTATCTGATATTGTCATGATACATGCTGTATTATATATAATTGTCATGATACATGCTGCTTTATCTGATATTGTCATGATACATGCTGTATTATTATTTATTATTATCATGATACATGCTGTATTATTACCTTTCATTGTCATGACACATGTTATATTGTCCCTCCCCAGGCTGTAGCTGTGATGCTGGACTGGCTGAAGCTTCACCAGGACAAGCCCTACCCCAATGATGATGAGAAAGAGATGCTGATCAAGAAAACTGGACTTTCAATCAACCAGATCAATTACTGGTTCGTGAACGCACGGCGGAGAATCCTACCGAAATGGAACGCCGCGGCGCAGGCAGCCGCTCAGGCCGCCGCTGCTGCAAATAACAACAACAACAATAACAATAACAACAACGATAACAAAACAACGAAGCAGGAACAGTCCAAGACCACAACGAACATTACAACAACAACATCCACCACAGTTGTCGCTTCGAAAACGTAGTGTCAAATCAAGCCATAGCATTGGTTTTGTAGGAGAGCAAGAAAAGGATGTATCACTAGTGGCGCCACCTATCATATTATGGAAGTGTCGATTCACTGTTGCTGTTTTGTGGTGTGCTTAAGAAAGTGGCGCCATCTATTGACATCATTGTTTTATTATGGAGATCTGCCTTTCGTCATGAGTTGATCATGTGCCTTAATAGTGATGTGTGTCCTTATCATGTTGTGCCAACCACTGAGACCCTGTGTAAAACTGGAGACCGCAATATTAGAATAAAGAGATATCTACACATTTCTACCTACCATATGGCTTTGTCCAGCACCCTGCTAAAAAGTGGATCTATGTGTATTGCTGATCATTCTAATTCAATGCCATCACACTTGACACCAAGGTGATATAAGGACACTTGGTAGATGATGAAAAAATCTAAATATTTTAAGGAAAATTGATCATTATCAGGATTTCCTTCAATATTTTCGGTACATTTTTACAGCAAAGAATCTACATGATATGGCTTTAGCCACAAGGTGATCTGATCAGGGATTGGAACTGGATTTACTCAACTTGTGCATCAAGATAAACCATCTACAATGTTGCCAGCCAACACTACTCTAAAATGGATTTTTATAAATTTGGTGAACACTTCTATACATGTACTTACAGAATAATTCTCAGGCTGGCCTGTCATTCCTGGCCTGAACACTGGCCACTCCATATACAGAGTGATACAGGCATCCCATGAATTCACCTTATGCAATACTAGTTATCATGGTTTTGGCGTAGAGTGTGATACAGGCTTATCATCATGGTTTCAGCATAGTGTGATTGAGACCAGTTATCATGGTTTTGTCATAATGTGATACAGACCAGTTATCATGGTTTCAGCAAAGAGTATGATACAGAACTGTTATCATGGTTTTGGCATATGGTGATACTGTCCTGTTGTCATGGTTTCGGCATAGGGTGATACAGACCTGTTGTTGTGGTTTCCACATCAAGTATGATACGGCCTGTTGATATGGTTTTGGCATAGAGTATGATACAGGTCTGTTTTTGTGGTATCCTGTTATCCTGGTTGTCACCATAGAGATACAAAAACAACAACCTATTCATGATAAGAGCACTACCAGTGACTACAGGGAATGGAAGGAATGCTGGGTAGTTGTGTACCTTTTTGTGGTATATTTGTAAACCCTTCCATAAGCCTTCTTCCTTGGCCCGTCGCGGTGGCCGTGTGTGATGTTCAGGATGTGATGGAGACAGTTAAGGTGCTATGGTTATTAAGAGTTGTAGATGATCTAGCTGATTTTTATCAGTATATGCTGGACAATCTGTGGACTAAAGCCACTCATTCTCAAAGAACCATTGCTTCGGAGGGGTCTGATAGCTTAATAAATCCCCTAAATGAAATAAATGCATCAGTCCATAGAAAAGTTGAATGAATGCTGTACCTCAGAGGAAACTGACATTCATTGAAATATATTTTGAAGTTGGCTTTTTATTCTGAGAATATTCTTCATTGTCAGAATCCACCACCAGGGGGCTTTAAGGATGAGTGGTTTTCGTGAGTTGAATTTTGAATGTGTGGCTGTCTGTTTGCTCAAGCCAAATCGCTGCCTTATTAGGAGATGTTGTTGGTGGATCCCTCTGAGGGGTGAAAGTTGTGACCTTGCGAGAAAGGTGCTGTTAGTGGTATTCAGAACTCTATTTTATTTTGTCATTCTTCAGCAAGTGTCATCCTGGCCCTGGTTGCAGAAAACACATGAAGTTAGCACTTACCACAGGTTATTGTGGAAGTTAAGAGTGGATTTTATCACTAAACATCTTACAATCAATTCTGTGATCTCAAGGATATTTCAAGGTCATTCCATTCACTTTGACCTTTCCACTTTTGACAAAATCAAGTGAATTTGTAATCTCTTGGATTTTTTCTTTACCAAGGTGCCTTATACACATTGTTCCTTACTCAAGAACTTCCAAAATGTTCTTTAGCTGAGGGCTACTTATGCAACTTCGGGTTCTTTACATCTTAGAATTCCCCGAGCTACTCCTTTGCTGCAGGTTTTATGCAACACAGGTAAATACCTATATTCCCAGTTTCAATAACTTGAGGTGTTTTGTGCGGCAGGGCCAAGAATTGGGTGTCCCTGTCTGTGATATGCAACATAGGACACATCATAAATTATTGTCCAGTCTACTCCTTTTCCTTTTCCTCTTCCTTAAAGCTTCTTTCCATGTGAGAAAATTTTCCTTGCCTTCTTGCTCTATGTTGCATATCAGAGATGGCGGTACTCATCTCATTGGCTTACTTACCCAGATCTTATCCAGGAGCTGAATATGATGATTAGGAATCTGATTTGCTTAATCCATTCATGCTTTGTGTGCCCATTGAAAAGTATGGCCTGGTTCTTAGACACTGAACTTCAGAATTTAGCATGGATGTGATGAATGAGATGGAGAGTTTTAAGACTTTCTGATAATCATTTCTACTTCAAATATTTCATTGAAAAAATCTGCAGTTGAAAATAACTGATTCAATTTTTTGAATGAATTGGTTAATCAAATCATATCTGGAATTATAGTACTTTCAAGGATAACTTTGGAATTGAATTAAAATGGAAAAATATTTGAAGGGAAGTTTTTAATTAGTTACTGATTATCACTTTTCCTTCAAATATTTTCTAAAAAATTGCTTTTGTTTGGGAAATATCACCAAAGTTGTCCAACTACTTTCATGGATGTGTTAGTTGCATTACTTGCTTTTGTGTGAGACCTTATAAGTACTTGGGGCATGAATGGGTTAATTTCAGAAAAATCTTAGTTAGGTATTGGAGAAGTGCCAGAATATATGGATAGGTTGAGTGATTCCAATGTGTTCATTTTTAATATTTTTTTTTGTGAAGTGTAATGGATTTTAATGATTTTATACTGGTACACTTTTCATAGTGCTGGCCAGGGCTCCTGGATAAGACCTGTGTTATATTGTCACTGAACTTGTCACGCTTGTTGTGGTGATTTGTATAGGAGAGAGAGAGAATAGATATGCATGATATTCATGCTGCTGTAGATTTATGTTATAGATGCATGCACCAAGGTGGGTACCCCTCACCTGACAGGTCAATTTACTTCTAAGTGATGTTAGAAATAATATGCATATGTGTGTGCTTATATATATATATATATATATATATATATATATATATATATATATATATATATATATATATATATATATATATATATATATATATATATATATATATATATATATATGTATATATATATATATAAATATATATATGTATATATGTATATATATATATACGCACACACATACACATAGGCATACACATGCTTCCTTACTTTATTAACAAATACTTGACTGAATGTATTTATTTCATCTTCAGTTTTATATTTCATGTGAAAAGTGCCTTCCTTCGTGGGTTAGTGCCTTCTGGTGTAAGCCACTGTGACATCTTATTATGAGAGAGTTTATTGTGATCTGGAAATGGATTTGTCAAGAGAGAATAGACCTGTGAGAAGGATTGGTCGCGCTGGGGAGGAAGGGGACTCACAATGGTGCATGCATCCAAGTAGTGGGTGCTATATGTGGTCTGGTAGCGAGGAGTTTTATTTTGCACAATGCATGAATAGTTGACAATCATTTGTTGCCACATAGGAAAATCATCCCTCATGTTTTCACTCATTTTTGTATGAAACTCGTTGACAAAACCTTTGTGGGTGGAAAATGATTCCTAATCGGTTCACAGTTAGTGATTTTATTCGGCTTCCTGAGGAGTGCGAAAAATATTTGTAGGTTTGGTGCAATATTTATTTTTGTAAAATAGTACTTGTATATATAACTCGGACTTCCCACTTTTAACCTAACAGCAAATAATCCCAAATCAAATCGTTGAGCAGAGAAATGTCCATTGATCTTTTTTAATGAATTTTTACTGAGTAATATGATACCATAATTACTTAATACACTAAACTGCCTGTGATGTCTGTATAAATTGATGTTTCAATAAGTCTTTGCCCAAGGGGAAAATTGTTTGTGTGTGTGCTTTGAAAACAACCTTTTTGTGAATTTGTTAATTTATAAGTAAACATGTTTATACTGTGGGATTTGCTAATGTATCACTACCAAATGAATTTATTGAAAAGTATGAATATTTTGTAAGTTATAAGAAGTGGTCACATAATGAACAACTGCTAAGAGTATTTTGATATGCTTAAATTTACAATAATAGTTTTGTCATTGTCAGCCCTTATGGGATCTTGAAATTCTTGTTTTTGTTTAACTGTTGATACATATAAAACAAGCGCATTGTGTTTTAACTCATTCATGCCCAACATAGCCTGACTGTCTATGATACTTACCATGCAAAAGCTTACTTGGCAAAATATTTGACAGAGAAATGACAATCAGAAATCAATCTAAAACTCCGTCAGATATTTTGAATATTGATTCTTGAATCTTAAGTTCTTGTCAAAAGTATCAGACTCGGGTGACAGTTTCTTGTAAAGCTCTTCAGCATGTACGGGTTAAAACTCTTTCCTGCCCTCTTGTCAAATCTATTTTCTCCCCTAGGATAGTCTTCCTAAGAAAGGAACATAGTGGTCATTGTGTAATTAACCCTTTCGGAAATGTCTTCCCTAGGAAATTATACTGTGGTCATTTTGTTCTAGTCTCCTTTGGAAATGTCTTCCTTAGGAATGTAAACAGTGGTCCTTTTGAAGAAAAAGTCCAGGGATCTTTCTATGGAGAGAGTGTGTTATAGTGGTCATTTCGAAAAAGAAAAAAGACATTTCGTTCTTTCATTTCCACACATCATAGTTCAAAGCCAGTACTTAACAGACTAACTATTCCTATTGGTCACTTTAAGAAGTATTTACAATTCTATGGTTTCATTCGTACTCTGCAGTATTCCATTGCTATATCTCACAAAAAAAAACACCCAACTTTTTTCGGTGTCATGAATGGCGATCGTTAAGTTAGCGAAGCCTGTTATCTTAGCAACTAAACATACATGTGGTCATAGTAACAAACTCTTGTTCAAATGCATTTATTTGGGGTGTCTTGTTTCATCTCATCTGTACATAGTAGCTAGTGACTAATTTTTATCCCTTTGTACATTTCTACCAAGCCCATATTAACATGTATATGTGAAGTCTTTTGTACAATGCTGCAGTAGCTCTTTATATCAGCTCCTTAGGTGCTAGATTTTATGGAGATTTTACTAACTAGATTTTTAGAAATTTTCTCTAATCAATTTTCTAGACCTTTATAGACTTTAGACATTTGCATTTTGCAGATATTTTTGTAAAGTTTGACTATTTGTAATAAAGAAGTCTTGTACACATATTTCTGAGTTCTTGTCTTTCCTGGAGCAATATGGGATAATTGAGACATACCTAGGTAGATAGATATCAATGCCTGACTGGGACTTCACCTGTTTGACACCCTACTTAAGGCATGTGCAGAAGTTACAAGTAATTTGAGGTGCGTGAGTCTGAGTCTGATTCCTGACTCAGAAATGCCATCAGTATGGATGGTGGCACAGTAGTATGCCATACTATATATATATATATATATATATATATATATATATATATATATATATATATATATATATATATATATATATAACTAAGTGAGAGCCACACTATTTCATTAATTTAGCAGGGAAATTGTACCTTAATGGATGACCTGCAATCCATTCATATTCGTGCAATTTGGCAATTTAAGTATAAATAAGCCAAATAAAAGTGAAGAACAGTTATTGGATTGAATCTTTTTATTATTTCTATTTCTCGATGTTCCTCATGAAAATGCAAAAAATGTCGATCGATTGGGCCTATCAGGAATGAAAGGGTTGAATATTGCCTAAGCGCAATTGTGCGAATGATCACATGGCTTGTTGATATACAGAAGCAACATGCTATGTGCTGCCACCTTTTGGGAAATTGAATCATAATAATACTTTGCACCATGCCACACAGGAAAGTAACAAAATGGCACACATTACAATAGACTTTAAAAAAGTAATGTAGCACCCTTCAAAGTTTTATTTCATGGTCTACTAACCATCTCAATGCAACCCTTAGTTAACCTGGAAATGTTAAGTAGGATAAGATCTTATTTTTGGACTATACATCTCCATCCTGAGGGTGAAGAAACTGTCAGACGCTCACCTGCAAATGTTCGGCAATTTGCACAATTGAACTGAATATTATATAATTTAGCTCTAATTAATGATTAATGGACATGACTTTATTAGCATATCAATTAGGTCAAATTTATAAATGATCATGACTTAATTAGCATATTACTTGCGTCAAAATAAGGAATAGCGCTTACTTCTTTTCTTATTAAAACACGTAGAGGCTTCCAAGTCATATATGCATCTTGGTTGCATTGAAATATGCATCTTGGTTTCACTGTTGAAAATGAAAAACATCCATGGGCTAGGAAGCAGATTGATGATATTTTGTATGCTGGATCCTATTTGCATATCAATTATTGATGAATTTCCATGTTGTGTGATGTCGAAAATGGCCTCTCCCTTGCATCTGGAACGCATGCAAAGTGTCTGTCACCTAAGAATGAAACTCATCAAATATAGTATTTTTTCAAGATATATGGTTGATTTTGATCCTTATAGGAACAGCCAAACGCCTCTTAAGATATTGAGCTGTCTACATCAAGTCATTTAATAGATCATGTGAACGCTCCAAAATTGAAAGGGATAACCCAATGCATTCCAACCCAAGGCTTGACTATTGTGGTCATTCTATAAAATAAAAAAAATAAAAGCACCTTCTGGCTTCTGGAGAACTCTTAATAACAACTCAAACTACGCCCCATCCTCAAATATACTGCTAATTTGTGCGTAATTCCCTAGTTATTATGATAGATTATCTAACATCCAGAACTATTTCACAAGGAGGTAACGCATGTTTGGGTTAGATGTCAACTTATGCGCTGTCCCGGGTGCGCTGTCTTACAGCGTCCCGGAGATAACTAATAAATATTGTGTTGCTGTGAGCTCGGGGGATAACATGATATAAACTGTGAATCCACGTGTAGTTTTACATAGTTGTTTGATAAGTCCTATGATGGTTACAGTATTGTGTGTCCTAGCCAAGACGCTGACCGACTGCCCGCATCTCTCTCTCTCTCTCTCTCTCTCTCTCTCTCTCTCTCTCTCTCTCTCTCTCTCTCTCTCTCTCTCTCTCTCTCTCTTTCTCTCTCTCTCTCTCTCTCTCTCTCGATCGATCGATCGAGCCTAGCCGTCTGTACCCTGGCATTGGGGGAGTGTTCGTAAGGAAAGGTAACTCAGTTTTCCTCCACCCTTCTTTTATTTGACAAAGAAGGTATGCGATACAAAGTATATATTGCGTGAAGGTTCTTCGCATGAGGAATTCATAAAACACAACGAAAGTACCCTAACAGCAGGGTGTAGGACTTTGGGGGGTAAAAAACTGAAAAACATTAATAGTGTTTTCAGATGGATCACCTACCCGGAGACCTTCAAATTTCACAATTGTGGAGGGAAGATCAATATGGAGAAAAGGGTATCACAGTTGTGTTTTTTACTCCATTTAAAAATTTACAACCGTTTTTTATTACTTTTGTTGAAAATAAGAAAGAAATTGCATTTTTTAAACTAACGGGTTCCATAGCTTTCAAAAAAGTCAAGATTAGATAGACTGTAATACAATACCCTTAGCTATAAGTTTGCCAAATTCCAAGCAAATCTGTTACGATTTGACATCCTCAACGCATGTGTTGATCAAATTCGATATAGGGAAAAGGGCCACTCTTCTTGCTGATGGCCTCGACATTTTACACTTGATCTAATCATGAGGATAAGGGTTTAGGTTTTGATATGTGCAAAAATCTCAAAATGACCATATATTTACAAGTTCACCCATTAAGCCACCTTGATGTCTTAAACATCATCTAGTACCAGCCTAGCGGAGGGGCTGTGGAATGTTCCATATGCTGACCACTTGCTGACCCAACCATTATGGGCTGGTCTCTATACGACATACGAAACACACCTATTTTTTTTTATTAATCCATTAATGCTTAAGAGTTCCTCAAGATATTGTCGTCTGGATCTAAAATACTTTTGACAATAACTTTGAAATTGAAAATGATTTTACAAGATATTTGTAGGAGAGTTGTTGGTAGTATTCTAATAAACATTTCTTCTTCAAATATTTTTCCCAACCATGATTACCTTGAGAGATTTCATCAAAATCGTCAAGCAGCTTTTGGCCGCTGTGAGCATTGATGGGTTAAGTTAAAGTTCCCTTTCATGTCAACTTAGATATGCATGTCACCTTTTATATGACGATGAAATGGGGTATCATTTCCGACAATTCATCTATGTTCAGACAATTAGGCCTCCTCTCGTGTTTGGCAATGAGTATCTGTGTTTGTGAAGCTAGTTACTGATGCAAATTTGTGTTTGTCTTGGTCGGAAATACCTCAGCAGACAATATGTTGCTAATCTGAAGATCGCATTAGCTCGATAGTGTACGCTCAGTCGATTTCTTTGCATAAAGTTGTATGAATTAAGGCAATCAAGCTTACACACGCCCAAAAGTGTAAGACTGTTTTGTGGACATCTTTATGAAACAAAACATCATTTGAAGGAAAAATGTCGATTAGAGTCCGACCAACAGCCTTCCTTTAAATGCCCCGGCATTCACTATGTAACTATGCTTATGGGCGTCAAGAATTGAACTAATACATTCACTTCTCAAAGGCCGGCTGACACAAACGCATCATCAATCGCTTTGATTTAGATATCCATCTAACGATTTTCTCTCCTTTTTAAAGTAGTTGGTTATTAGAACCAGATCTGCTTGTAGATTTCAATACTGCATCTTGGCTTCTTATTTTA
>OZ012689.1:33124259-33159259 GCA_963942565.1 Maea johnstoni
TGAAAGTAAATACATGTATACTGAGAGAGAGAGAGAGAGAGAGAGAGAGAGAGAGAGAGAGAGAGAGAGAGCAGAGAGAGAGACCCTTCTAAAGTAATGGGACCAGTCAAAAAAGGTCAACTTAGACGGCTTGTCAACATGAACAGGTTTTTCTAACTGGTCACTTGACCATAAGAGATAGGACTCTGTGTGAATTGTTCAACGTGGCTGCTTTCCTAATGCAGGTTCTCATTTTATCGGGTGGAGCATTGCATTATAAAGGCATCGATGTATTCTGACTTCCTTTTGGGCAGATTATCAGTAGTCTTGAATACTCCATACACAGCACGTATTTGTCCCTGCCAAGTCTCAATGTCCCCCAGTATTTTCTTTTTGGTTCCAGATTTAGCTCCAGTTGCTTCTTGGCTGCCCACGTGTCGAAATTGACTTGTTAGTCTATCCTTCATGACAATATTGTCAGAGTACAGTGCTAACTGTACTTATGGACACGTTGATGTTATAAATAAATCTAAAAACTTGCCTGTTATAAAAATTGTAATTGAAGACACAAAGATATTTTCTGTGGATAATCATATATATATATATATATATATATATATATATATATATATATATATATATATATATATATATATATATATATATATATATATATATATATATATGTGTGTGTGTGTGTATATATATATACATATATATATACATATATATATACACATACACATATATATATATATATATATATATATATATATATATATATATATATATATATATATATATATATATATATATATATTCATATAGATGTGTGTTTGTGTGTGTGATATGCACTAGATGACATTATTATCACGAATTAGAACCAACTCCCCCGCCTTATTAACTAGACTGCATCATGACCGCCCACCGCCCACTGTCACGTCCATCAGCATGTCCTTATAGGGTTGGCAATGCACAGCGTGCTTGTTAGAACAGCATATGGTAAATCCATCATCAAGGAGAGCATGATTGATGGGATTTTTCACTATGCGTATGGGGTAATTGCGTGCATGGTATGTCGATGGACTGATCTAAATCAGAGAGCTGGATCTAGAAATGAAACTTGAATATGCGATACTTATGACTCAGATGTGAAAGGTGCTATTATTATTGACATGGTGATCATGAATATAATAAATATTTTGTTAATAATGACAATACTACTACTACTTCTACTACTACTACTACTACTACTTCTACTACTACTACTACTACTACTACTACTACTACTACTACTACTACTACTACTATTACTACTACTACTACTACTACTATTAATAATAATAATAATAATAATAATAATAATAATAATAATAATAATAATAATAATAACAATAATAATGATAATAATGATAAAATAATAAAAATAATTATAATAATGATGCTTTTACTACTACTACTACTACTACTACTACTACTACTATTACTACTACTACTACTACTACTACTACTACTACTACTACTACTACTACTACTACTACTACTACTGCTGCTGCTGCTGCAAGTCTGTAAGAAAATTGTCCTAGGACCTGCAGCATGTGCGGATTTAGAAACTGAATGAGTCCCTTGCTGATCGCTCGTTTCGAACTCACGTGAAAGGTGACGCAATCCCTAAAGATGCTGGCCACAAAAACAAAACCTCTCAACATTCTTTGGACTACCTTTACGTAATAAGTGAGTTTATCAAAACATAAAAGTAGCGGTCCTTTAGTGCAGCCTGTTATGAACTCAATAGCACACCGCGGGACAGATACACGAAGGAAGAACTTTAACATTGCCAGGTATAGGTAGGTTCCCCGACTATATTACCAGAAAGCATCAATCAATACATATAATGGGTAAGAGAATCGGCCCCGACTACAATATATGTAGTATTTTGGGTAGAGAAAACAGCAATACCCACTTGCGTAACAAAATAGTCCCTGATTTGGGCACATCAACCAGGCAGTGGATTTATTTCACTAACATGTATTTTGACGCTAAACCTTTCTTTCTTTATTGGCGTATAATCTTCAATACCATCGTCTTTATCATCATAATCATCTTTTCTCCTTCCTCCACCTCTTCCTTCATCATCATCATCATCGTCATCGTCATCATCATCATCATCATCATCATCATCATCATCATCTGCTTCGTTTTCGTTTTCCTGTTGCTCTTGTTCTTATTTTTTTTCTTGTTTGTCTTGTCTATTATAGATTGTCCCTGGTACTTGTGGGTATTTCTGCCTGTTAATAAGTGAGTCGAGTGATTTTTTTTTATCAAAACGCCAGGAGTATTACAAATGTAATTATCTTCTTAATTACAAAATTTTGAAGAGTGTTGTTTTACGTAATTAATCTTAAAAAGCCGCGTGTTTATTCTGTTTACAAAAGCCGGGGTATTGCAAATGGGCCTTTATTACATAAGCGTGCGTAACAAACGTTATTAACATTTCCAGATTCATTTCAGCTATGAAGACCTACCTTGAAACACAGTTAGAAATTATCTTAGAAGGTGGGCGCTTGTCGACAAGATTAAAATGTCGTGGCTCATTTAGGTATGCAATTCCCTAATACAATCAACCAAGAGTGGCTGAACTTATGCAGAGAGCTCTTCTAAAATGCACTGCAGTCTATGATGCACTGCCCAGAGAGTGGGTACAGGAAGTGAGCTGAACCTAAGCAATTGATCACTTCCATATCCGTCAGCCGAGACTTTGATCCGTTGCCTAGAGTGACGATGCAGGCATTCGATCCACAGTGCGTTTGACCACTCGGCCATGGCAGAATCAACCCCACATGTAATTCAATAGAACATAGAACATGATATGGTGTGGTTAAACAAGCTGTTAGGAAACTCAATAATAAAATGGGAAATCTAGCATTAACGTAAGTTTGTTTTATTCATGGGCATTGTAAAGGGATGTCTGACGTACCAACGCTACAAAACGACCGTTAGTACTTGTTGGCGTTGTTGCTAAAGATAAGGTATTTTTTTCACGGATGTAAGTTGTATCAACCCTCGTTACGTGACCTATTAGCTATTAAAAAGAATGCACACGCCTAGCAAACCGAGAAGGTGTTTATTTGGGAACATTTGCACTGCAATTCTAATAACGAAGTCGCATCTACCACGCGGGTGATTTAGGAAGACTTGGACCAAAGGCAAATGGCTAGTAAACGTGTTGCATGTGTGCTCTATGGTTCTTAACACACCATTGACGCTGGACTTTTTGGCAGTAATGTCAACAATCACGAGTTACCGAGTAATCCATTCGCACCTAAGTTGCGCGAAGGATCTGACAAATATGAACAAAACTAATGAACAGGAGTAATTGTTGAAACTCTTCTAGAAAGGTATATTTGAACCGGTAAGAAATCAACATTCAGTCTGGTATTCTTCAAAGCGGCCACATCCTTAAGAGTTAACTTACTCCACCAAGTAACTTTTTTCTTGGTTTCAAATGAAATAATGCAATGACTAGCTTTAGCAAAAATAATAATATCTGGACAAATTTGGCTGCCAGTCCAGAAGTGGCTCTTATTTGTGCGATTGTGATATCAATGTGTTCGCTGTGTCAGTTTATGTATACCTACTCTCCATGTGTTAATAGGTGAATTGGTGGTTTAATTGATTTTTTTCACACACGTTTAGTTGATGTTATGTATCACGTACATGTATACAGTGGATGAGAGAGATAACAGACACTCAGGTGCGATACCAGCTCTTTGAGATCACGTAGCTAAGCTACTACGTTGATGCAATGGAATGAGATATTACTTGGGGGAGGATATTTGCATAATATACTTTACGACATTGAACAGTAAGAGTTGAATAAGGTAACATCCCCTCTTCATTTTTCTTCTGGGGTTTTCAGTAGAAACTGCCCCCACCCCGTCTGAGCCTTTGCATTGTATTCTCTCTTTCAACTACGTACTTTTCATGTGTTCAAATTTATCGTACTCTCATAATTCACTGTAAACAACTACTTTTTTAAATGTCCCCATTCATTCAGGTCAATCCGTTGTTATGTTGAGAGTTATGGCATTGGTAACGCTTTACATGAACAACAAAGAGAAATAGATAAATTACAACGAAATATCAATGAAGAATCTATAGTTACAAATATCACCTTCAATTGAGTACCACATTTTATAAAAGTTTTGTTTGTCTAATGAAAATTTGGCCAGTATATTGTCTTTAATCATCTGATTATAAAGCTTGCGTCTCTCTTCCGCTAATGCAAAGGTGTCACCTATTTGCCTGTTTCTATATACAGGGTGTCCCAAAAAAAATGCAACAAACTACATTTTCCTAGATTACAGGGAGATTAGGAAGCCGGTATTAATTATTTATACACTGTTAGAAAGCTACATATCTCAGCTAAGCATCATGAAAAAATCACAATGAAATGATATTCCTATGGGGAGGTATCCCCCCAAACATGACACCCCCTCTGATGTGCAATCGCGCGCGACCGGTACTGGCCTGTTAATACACAAGGTACATTTTCCCTAATTGCTGGAAAACTATGAGACTGGTATGTATTGTTCTTACATCCTTGAAAAGCTACATATGTCTGCTAACTAACATAGAAAAATCAAAATCAAACAATACTCCTGAAGGGAGATATCCCCCAAAAGGTCACACCCACTCCAAAGTGAAATTGCACATGAGAGGTTCTTGTGTGTTTGCATGTAATATTCCCATACAGATGGCTTGAACGCCACTAAAACAATGAATCTAAAGGCATATTGCCATAGGTTGAGGGTAAATTATATTAAAACATCTCTTTAAAATTTTAAAAAGTCTTCCTGAGGTGTAACTTGCTGGCCCACCAAGTACTCATAACAGTTGTAAAGGAAGCTTAGGAAGGGTCTGATCAGTGATCAGGCAATTGCTCCACTCAAATTATTCAAAATGGGAATCTGGACCAAGTAATTTTGCTCATGATTGACTGGTCATCCCTTTGCATTTTGACAGGTAAGCCAGGGCTTTGTTTCACACATGGTCGAAGTAGGTAAAACAGGTGAAAGCAGGTAAATCAGTGCTAGCTTGTGTATTGTCAGGCCAGTACCGGTCGCGCGCGATTGCACATCAGAGGGGGTGTCATGTTTGGGGGGATACCTCCCCACAGGAATATCATTTCATTGTGATTTTGTCATGGTGCTTAGCTGAGATATGTAGCTTTCCAACAGTGTATAAATAATAAATACCGGCTTCCTATTCTCCCTGTTATCTAGGAAAATGTAGCTCGTTGCATTTTTTTTGGGACACCCTGTACTATTTCTTGAGAGGCTAAGATCCCAGTATTCATATAAATGTTCATTGGGAGGACATCTAAGATCATGTCTACATTTAAAGGTTTGAAGTGTCTATCAACCACTCTTCTTATAGAACATTCAATGATCCTCCACAATCTAGTACTGTATCATTTTCGCACTCAAGAAAATCATGAACAACAGTTTCTTCTCTGTTACAAATTAAACAAGTGGACGAATCGACCAGATTATTCTTAAGGAGAATCTTATTGGTCATCACTGTATTTTGTATTAGCTTAAAGTGTACAAGTCTTGAAAATGTATCCAATGTAATAAGAAAACTCACCGGAAAGTGTTTTTGAAATGAAACTGTATATCTTCATTCAGTTTTATGGTAGAATGTTCCTGAATATTCTGTAGAAGATTGTCATTTGGTCCTTTAATTCGCTTACGAATATTAGAACAGCCGTCATTTGAACATTGAACCAATGATAATAAAAGAGTCAAGTCTTGACCTATTGCTTGTTTCAAGTTATAACTAAACTCACTGAATTTTTTTCTTTTAGAAAAAGCTAGAGGTTCATTTTCCAATAAATTACATTGCATATCATGCACATCATATAAATAAAACTTTCTCAGAGCAAGCAAAAAATCCTTACAAAAGTCGATTTCTACCTTCGTAGAAATCTGATCAACATATCAACATATTTCCCACCAAAATCGAGTACTTCATAAAAATACAGTATACTTTAGGAAAGACTGTCCAGCCTTCTTCCCCCATTTAAATCCGCTTAACCCAAGATATTTCTAGTGCGTCATTAAAGGCAGCTGAATTAGGATAACCTAATCCATCATCTAATTAGTTCTGTTCTAAAATTTCGGTCCTATATTTTGGGTGTTTGTCTTCCCATAAAAAAGTTATTCAACAGGATTGATTGGGGAAAATCTCCTGAAAAAAGTATATTTGAACCAGCAAGAAATCAACTTTCATTCAGGTTTTCTTCAGACAATTGCCTACTCTCTTAAAAGTCTAGCAGCCAAATCCTCAAAAGGCCCTAACATACGAGTTAAATTTCTCATCGAGTAACCATATTTCTTTGCTTCAAAACAAATAATCCAATGACCAACTCTAGCAAAAATTATGATACCTTGACAAATTTGGCTGCCAGTCAAGAAGGGGCACTTATTTTGGCGATTGTGATATCAGTACCGGTATGTTTGCCTATGTACAATTTTGTATACTATACAGGTATGAATAGGCAAATATGTTGTACTGGTGGTTTACCGGTACTTGCTTTTTTCTCACACGTTTGGTTGATGTTATGTATCAAGTACACAATGGATGAGAGGGATAAAAGTCAGAATAACAAACTTCTAGCAATATTATTTAGGGACGCTAGACAATCAGGTGCGATACCAGCTCTTTTAGTTCACGTAGCTAAGCTACTACTTTGATGCAATGGAATGAGGTTTTACTAGGAAGGATATTTACAATATATAACTGACAACCTTGAACAATAAAAGTGAGGTAAGGTAACTTCCCACCTTCATTTTTCTCCTGGGGTTTCGATATTAACTGCTCCCGCTCCCGCCCCCGTCCGAGCTCTTGCATTGTTTTTTTCTTTTTCAACTCCGTACTTTTTATGTGTTCCGATCTATTTTAGTCCCTCTAGTTATAAGGCTACTTTACCTTTGAAAGAGAAGTCTTGCGTATTTCTTACGATTCTTCTCACTTTTTTATGTATACGTATTTTCTTGTTATGCAACACGGTTGATAGAGTACACTATTCTATAACACTTTTTGTATTCACTGTGAACAACTTTTCTCATTGTCTCCATTCGTTCAGGTCAATCCTTTGTATTATTGAGAGTATTGGCATTAATAACGCATTACATAAACAGCAAAGGGAAATAGATAGATGACAATGAAATAGCAATGAAGACGATAACAAATTTAACATCAATAATCCATAATCATAGCATACATAATCATAGAAGCATACTTTAATCAAGTGGTAATCTATTATTACAAAGATCATCTTCAATGGAGTCCCACTTTTTATGGCAAGTTTGATTGTCTAATGAAAATTTGGCCAGTAAATTTTCTTTTATCATCTGGTTACAAAGCCTGCGTCTCACTTGCGCTAATGCAAGGCTGTCACCTATTTGCCTGTGTCCATAGACTTTTTTCTGGAGAGGCTAAAATCTTAGTATTTTAGTGAAGTTCATTGGGAGGGGGCACCAAAGATGTTGTATACTTTGTGCTTTGAAAGTTTGGAGTTTCCATCATTCATTCTTCTTTAATCCAACATTTAATGCTCCTCCACAATCCAGGAACATTTTCGCACTCTAGAAAAGCAAAAACAACAGATTCTTCTCTGTTACTAATCAAACTCGTGGACGAATCAACCAGATTATCTTCAAAGCGAATCTTATTGGTCCTCAGTATATTATGTAATAGCTTTTAAAAAGTCTTAAAAATGTATCCAATGTAACAAGAAAACTCATCCGGAAAGAGTTTTTAGAATAATGAAACTGTATAATATTATCTTCATTCACTTTGATGGACCAATATTCCTGAATATTTTGTAGGAGATTGTCATTAGGTCCTTTGAATTGTTTACGAATATTTGAACAGCCTTTAATTTGAACATCAGCCATTGGTGATAAATGTCAGGACCTATTGCTAGCTCAAGCTAGAAGATCTAGAGATTCACGTTCCAATGAATTTCAGATCATGGACATCGTTTAAATGTTTTCTTTTAATAAGTTCACTTTCAGAGTGTAATAGATCTTAAACCTGCATAAGTCTCTTTTCTAACCACTTATTCCTGTATATGTATTCTGTATATGTATATCCGTGTTCTGCAACACGGCCAAAACAATACACCATACTACACAATTCAATAAGTCTAATTAGTTTGAATAGCGCATTGTATTGAATGTGGTGCCAACATTCTATTTTACTTGTTGTTTAATACGTAAGCACATGGTGACGCACATGTACTAGTATTATAAACTGTCAAGCTATCGTTCATTAGGTGTGGTTCATTGCGATACCACTACCTGATTTCCCTGCCCACTATGTTTTGTTGTACCTGGAATCATAATAACTTATCTGGTCCGTAAATCGTAAGACGATGAAATCTACGTATTAGAGAGTAAGTAGGGTTGATTAGTGCTTAATTAGCAAAATATCCAATGCTAGGTGTACGATGTATGTGGTCAGCAAAAAGGCCTAATAATATTATGTCCATAACACATTTTACTTTCCATTTCACACAGAAAGGGCGATGTCGCTCTGGTAGTACGTTGTGAAGAGATAGTGGAACTTTCAGAATTGCTACCTGTGTACATAACCCCTTCCTCAGTCCCTGCTGTATGTATTTACTTTTGTAAAACTATTAAAATTCCCCATGAAACAAAAGCAAATACGCCAGATTGTTACACTAGGGGTTGCTTCATACATCGTCCCCTTCAATACGATATTCTATCATCAGCTCCACTACCGGTATACCTCGCCGCTGAGTGGTCAATTTGTTTGTTGTACCGGACCGTATTGAGACATTAACAATGCTTTCAACAACGTTACTTATTAGGAGACCAATATTAATCCTGTATTGGGATCCTAACCACTATTTTTTACCTTGAGGGTTGCTCAATCTGCCTGAGTCGAGTCGGACGAAGTAGATATCCACTGCAAGAACCTTGAACTATGATCTAGTTGTGCTTTGTTGTGATTCAAAATTGATGTGGAGTGGGGGGAGATGATGGTCAATGTGTAATCCTTACAGCCTCGTGCGATACTGCTGGCTTCTCGCAGACATCTTGCCTTGCCTTGTCACAACAAGGATAACTAATAACATATAGCACTGTACTTAATACATCTAACAAGTAGATATACATAAATTTCAACCTCCCTAAACCACGGGTCCTGCGCTAATGACTTCTTAATTTATTTGCTTTTGAAAATTATTTCGATAGTAAAACGAGAACAGTACCGTTCCACACATTTTTCCCTTCCAGCGTGGTACTACCTATATCACTACTGTACTCTAGAGATTGAACAAGTTCATAGATGTAAAACATTCAACCCTCCCTCTATCACCGCGACGACTGGATTAGTGGAAGTCCCAACAGAGAATTTTCGCCGTGTGCTGATCCCAGTTAGAGAGTTACAGTAACAAGCGGGAGAATATCAAGGCGTCGCGTCAAATGTACATACATAGCTACATTCATACAGGCATACCCCCGGTACTTACATACTTACATACATAGATACACACACACACACACACACACACATATATATGTATGTATGTATGTATATATGTATATATGTATATATATGTATATATATATATATATATATATATATATATATATATATATATACATATATATATATATATATATATATATATATATATATATATATATATATATATATATATATATATATATATATATATATATATATATATATATATATATATATATATATATATATATATATATATATATATATATATATATATATATATATATATATATACTCCGACCCCGGGTTGTTCTCCCCCTTGAAGGCAGACAATCAAATGGCTATGTATTTTGTTCGATATACATGTTGTTAGAAGAAAAGATGAAAAGAGCGCATGTGAGAGGTTGACCCAAGCACTGACCTATGCCCTGAAAGAGCGATTCTATCACGTCACGTGTTTTAAGGGCAGAGCAGAGCTCAGGTTATAGGATAGCCCTTTCCCATATGACACATAACTTCAACTTAGCACTGACTGGAATGGAATGAGAGAGGGGTGTCTCAGAGAGGTAACGCGAGAATATGTCTCTTCCCGCGAGCTCCCATAGGGGATAAATCTTACATCCTTCGTCCCCTCGCGTGGGCGAAACACCATCTTTACCAATTCCTACCAATTCTCAGCTTACAGGGACAGTGAGAAGTTTAACCCATTCACACTTAGGAGTTCAGCTTAAACTCTTCAACTACCGCTGAAGGTAGTTGGAATAGGGTCTATGACTCCTTAACACGCTTACAAAATGCAGAACGAAATCATTTCCTTCTTAATTGCTTTCACCAACTTTTAGTTTGTATATTCCCTGACAACATCAAGGCTGCTGATAGTGTGCAAAACTTCAAGAAACAGCTGAAAACATTACTATTTCGAAAAGAGTTTAATTGACTTTATGGACCATGACAACTGTCCAATGACTCTAAAGCGCTTTTGAACATTATAGGTGGAAAGGGCCCTATATTAAATATCAATTATTATTATTATTATTATCATTATTTTTATTATTATTATGATCATTATATTCCATGCCTTTTTGTTTACCTGCGTGTGTCATAACCAGGTGTTTACTTCGTTTTCTAACTGTTTGTTGCAGGTTTTGAGTTTGATTCACCCATCTGCTTTTCAGGAATTGAGTAATGCCCGTTTATTTTGGTTGATTGTATTGCTGTATTCTCATCAAAATTGTTGTGATCGTATGTTTTTGTATCGTCTTGGATCAGTCAATAAATCTACATAGATATAATTAGTAATGGACATAATTTGAGTGTGTATAATTAGGTACTTTTGTTGATTTGGATTTTTTTTGTATTTTATTTTTTTATAGGATTTGGGGTCATTGCCTATTGTCTTGGTAACATCTTTAGTATGATAGTTTACTTTAGAGGGCAGCACAGTATGCAAGCTGCATATTTTGGCCAATAGGTAGCAGGAATGATTTTAGCAGTTAAAACAACATGGGGAATTGCATCAACGTAATTTCAGTATACAAAAGTTTACGCGTGCCTACAAGCGTTAGTAGTGTATACTTTATTGAGTCTGATATGTTAGTTAAAGGTATAACCATTATGTCAAGCAAATCTAAAGTCATGGATGGTTCTTATCATTGCATACTAGTCTTTGTTGCCTTAAGCAACTCTATTGTAATTTCAAGTGTCATCAAACTGATGTTATGTTAAACTGGTCATTTCTGTTTAAGTCATTAACTATGTTATGTAACATTTAGGTGTAATTTATGCTTCACGTGTAATTTGTAATAGTGTTTTGTGTATAAGAAAAACAAGTATAGCAGTTTAATAGAGATATGTGTACAAGACTACGTGTGATTTGTTATATTAGTTATGTTAGAAAATTGGTCCTGTTTCTATTGTTTTTCAAATTCAATCTATACAATTCATTATATAGTGTGTATTACTTACCAACAAACAGCACATACTTATTTAAAGTTCCTGAAATGAAATTCTCGTTTCTCATGTCTTGCTCTGTATCTTAAGCTAAATGTTATACGTGTAGATAGTGGAACTGCACATATCCTGTTTTTAATCGATATTTTAGTTATTAATGTTATCAAATATCAAGACGTTATATTTCTTATATAATTAAGTATTATTCAACTCCATGAAATGATGATTTGTAGTCAACCCGAATTTTCATCTGCATGGATGATAATATAAAAGTGTCAATATCCATGCACAAACACATTAGTACTTTTGTGAGATCTTGCAAAACATACATATAATTAAAACACTAATTTTAGAATCTGCAACACGATAACACATTGGCCCTATAGTTCACTAAAATATCTTAAAATATCTATATATAATTAAAGTTATAACATCCTCTATTGACAAAGGATTGGATAGACAGTGTTAATGAAAATTGTCATAATACCGAGTCTGGCGTCAATGTCAATTTGTACAATTATGCTTATGTCGTTTTCTTTTCTTTACATAACTCATCAACTCTACGAATATGTGTCACCAATTGACCCATAGACGAAACGCGTCAGTGTTTCAATTCGAAACAGGTTAGCAGTTTCGAGTTAGCGGGTTGGTTTATAATTAATAAGATATGTTAATGAGGGCTACTCCATCTATGCTGTGTCTACTATATAAAAGAACCCGTGGGACTATTCGTAAAGAGACGGGAATTTCTTCCCGGCTTTGGGTTTCTTTCATGGCTCATTACTGGTGGAGGAAACCCAAAGTGACCGTTGACAACCAAACCCTGACCCCTGTTTCTCTCAATTTGACAGCAATTGTCTTTTTTAAACCTAGAGACAATAAGGAAATCCTATTTTTTGGAACTTTAGGTTCGATGTTATTTCTGTACATATTTTCTTGTCCATTTCATATTCGCCTTCGCCCTTGATGACTTTTCAAGGTTACGTTCAACTAGTAGTATACTGTTATTCAAAATATCCAGTTATGAATTCAATGAATGTATATATATATACCTCTCAATTTCCATTCTAATGTTGAATAGTCAAGCGGGGCAAGTTGAGTTGCGTTTTACCCTCATTAGATAGTCATGAAAATGGGGTTATCTGTTATGTCGAGCACTGAGCAATGAGGAATATACAATGTTAAAATGAAAGTATCACATTAAAACGGTTCAAGACACATCTGTACTGATATTAAGCATTTTACGACAGGTTTTGACACTAATCAAGATAATATCACAGTTGGACAATACGACTTTGAATTATTAAAACGAATTTAAATGATTAAAATATGGCAGGGCTGTGGAAGCTTTAAGTAAAAGTTTTTTCTCAATGTACCTTTACGCTTTTCACTTAGAGCCTGTAAATTGTTATTTTTCTCCCAGCGACCTGTTTCTAGCCTTAAAGGAGCTAGTAGTATTAGTATTATTATTATTATTATTATTATTATTATTATTATTATTATTATTAGTAGTAGTAGTAGTAGTAGTAGTAGTAGTAGTAGTAGTAGTAGTAGTAGCAGTAGTACCAATAGTAGTAGTAGTAGTAGTAGTAGTAGTAGTAGTAGTAGTAGTAGTAGTAGTAGTAGTAGTAGTAGTTGAGATGTGTTCTCATGATAGGGAATACATCGTTCGTTGAATACTGAATACGCTTACCGGTATTCTTTTTTTTTACTTTCAAATTGTACAAATGAAGAAGCAGGTTTTCATTTGTCCATAGTTGTTTCTTTTTCATTTCTGACATGCACTATTAGCACAATTTAATGTAATGCATTCAAGGGCCTGCCTGGATGGCCACGTGGTCTGAGGCTTTGCCACTGTCTACTAGCTGTCTCTCACCACTGCTCGGGTTCGAATCACGACTGGGGCATGTGAGGAAGTTGCCGATGACTTGGGGGTAAGCAGTGTTTTTCGCCGATACTCCAGTTTACTCTACCACTTACAGCTGGCTTATCTAGCCGTAATATGGCAGAAAAAGTGAAGAAAAATGAGATTCCAATTGCACAATCAAGGAAATTTCAGTTCAGATTCCACACATAGATTTGCACTTGTCGGTTACACTACTTCAATGTAACAGCAATATAAACATACTACATTACAACCCTTTTGCAACTTTTGTCTCGTTTGAGAAAAAAACAATACAATACAATACAACAATTTATTATAAATTGATTTTCTTAATATCAATACAAGATCCATCAGTTATTGAGTAGCAGCATAAAATCGGGAATTGATTCGTAAATGAGTTTATTCTTGACCACTCACAGGCGGTGGCCTTCAGAGTCAGCACTGGCTGCGGCGCAGTATATGAGGGACAGCAGCAAGCTTCGATCAACTCAATCAGAGAAGGGAGATTGCTGGGCTTAACATTGGAGCCTGTCGCCGGAGCCACTGGCTAATGACAGTCTTGACAGCTCCCTCTCGCGGCGACAGCGTGCATGACAGGCACACTAATAGGACTGGACGTCTCCACCATGCACTCAGCACTACTCAAACCCTTCTACGTGGGCACTTGCCTTTCTCCGCGTACAGGGGCCCTGAGGAAAGATGGAACTCTGGTCATAGGCGATCTAAGGTCGCTTCTGACATCTTCTTAGGTGGATAAAAAGTACCCTTTATGGATTAGATGGCCTAGTCATTGTTTAAACCTTGATTCAACTTATGATGGGCAGCTCTCCTGGGCTGAGCGGTCTAGCGCATTGCAAACTCATTCATCGTGGGTCGCTTTTAACACCTTTCCAGGCGAGTGAAACTCGCTAAGGATGGCCTGGATATCATATAACCCTTTTTCAACTTCCAATGGGCAGCTGTTGAACCCATTAATGCTCAGTGCAGCCAAAAGCAGCTGGATAATTTCGATGGTATCTTGCAAGTTAAAGCATATTTAGGAAGATATTTGATGGAGAAATGTTAATTAGAACATAACCAACAACTCACCGTCAATTTCCCTTAAAGATCATTCTCAAATCTAAAGTTATTGACAAAAGTATTTTAGGTCCAGACGACAATTTATGGAGGAACTCTTAACCATCAAAGGGTCAATGCAGTGCAAACTGACTGATCGCTGTGTCCCATCAATGCTGAGTGTAGGCTATTGAAAAAGATGCAGTGACTAATAGTAAGCACAGCTTTGAATCAAGCATTTGAATGACTTTTGAAATTCCCGTTTCTTGAGTGTCTACTTCGCCAATTAGAAAGTAGAATTCTATTGTCACCCCAAATAAATGACAACAAGGTTCAGACTTCAATTCATGCAATGTGCTTCACATTTCAACAAGTCATGAAATGTGCTTGACATATCAGCATCGTAGTAAGAAATATCTGAAAATGAAATGTGTTTTACTGCCTCCTATCGGTAGAACTCGGGGCTGTCTGTTGAGCAAGTAACGGGTACAACACAAGAGGATGCATACGGCCCAGAATAATACGAGCAAACCTTTCAAATTGAGCCAGATGTGAGAAGTGTCCGGTAGAAAGTCGTAGGAGGCAGGTGACTCTGGACATCATGCGTTCTGACTTGAGGCTTGCCTATGAGGATACGCAGGCACTTAATGTAGATTGTCTCATAGGATAAGCCACCACTTAGAGTAGGCATGTGATAGGAGCAGAGATACGTTGTTAATGACTTTCCTTCGATTTCTCTCTAACAAAGGCATTCTTTGAGAATTTCAAGTGGGGAAATGTACAAATAAAACAAAACAACTGTTATCTTATGAATTTATACTTAACTAGAAAGGTACCACACACAAGGGGCTATCTAACCTATATATATATATATATATATATATATATATATATATATATATATATATATATATATATATATATATATATATATATATATATATATATATACATAACAGCCTGTCTACAACCATGCGATAATTGGTGGCTGTCTCTTATATGCGGTATAAAAAGGTGGTCTTGAAAAATGATTTATCATGCCATTGTCATTCTGAAGTAACATACTGTGTATTTCTCAACCGAATTTGGAACCCATCTCCTTACAAATGGCTTTTCGCGATTTAGATTAAGCATGGCGGAAAAAAGTGACGAGCATCAAAATGCCAAAATGCCGTACCTAGGTAATGTTAATGAAGTTTACCAATATTCCAAGCAGCCCGAGTGGCCCTTACCTAATGATCTACCCTGCACTAATTAATCAAGCAGCCTTGATGCTGAATACGTGTGAGCCAATATCATATATGCCTCCCTCGTTAGGTTCCTTGTACTATTGGCATTAATTATCAGACATACATACAAGTTTCCTGTTTTCTTCTCAACTCGATATCTGAATTGGCCAATTTGCGTTTCATTTCCGAATACTTTCAAATAATCAATTTTCTTATCAACTCCAGACCTCCACCGACTGCTGATTCAGTCATTTTTGCAAAAGTTTAAACCATCCTGATTGTTCTTCAACTCTACATCTAATTGTTGATTAGGGTCTTATTCTTGCACACATTCGAATAAAACTCAACTCGACATCTGAATCGGTTACTCTAATTACTAGTAATTAGGTTTACAATTGGTTATTATAATAACTAGTAATTAAAGTCTCACTTGATTACTCTAATTATCAGTAATTGAATTTCCACTCTTGCACACGTTCGAATCAAATTAAACTAAACTTCTTAAATTTTCTAGATTTAAAAAAAATATTGTTTTTTACACTCATGGCTCGGTGTCTCTGCTTAAATCAGCCTGCCTTCCCCTACTATATCTACATTTTCAGTTATTCTTAAAACACGAGGTGTGCAATTTTGTTTTGTACTGGTATTATACACCATGAGATCGTCCCACCTCAGGCCAATCCTGGGATGTGTAGGAAAGTTGCCAGTGATTTGGGATTTTAGGTGGTTTAACAGGAGTGCTTTACATCATAAGCTTAGAAATTTTCATTATCTAATCTTAATCTTAGAAAAAAGGGCGAAGGCGTTCAGTATTTTTTATCTAACCATCTACCATGAATGATAATAAACTATTATTATCAGGTTTACACATATCATACAACATAAGGATAAGCTGTGCCATTTCTGTAATACAGTAAGGAACGGCATTTGTGTAGTGCAATACGATATGTCATTTCTATATTGCAATAGGTTACGGCCTTTCTGTTATTACAAGAAACGGCATTTCAAGTATATAATAAGCGACGATATTTCTATATCGAAGAAAATACGTCATTTCTGTAGTGCAATGAGGGAGGACATTTCTCTTTAATGATACAGCACGATATTCCAATACCATAATTCCATACGGCATTTCTATGGAGCAAAGCACACCATCACTATATTACAATAACGTTCTATTTTCTTTATATATCTCACCTTGTCCTATTTTAATGTTTAGTTGTCAGTAAGAATTCATATCGACACACTTTGAAATAATATCGGCTCATCACCATTAAGACATTAGAAATTTGGTTAACAATATTATGCAAATTGTGATATTCGATGCACTATAATAGCAATTATCAATAACATACGTGGGATGCATATCATCTCATTTATATTTCATCTTGAAGTGCCACAGAGGAACCTACTCCCAATCAACATAATGGAATAGTTACCGCATCACTTTGGTATCCCATCTCACACGATGATGACGTCACTCGTATGGCCGCCTGTTCGCCTGGAAAAGCTTGGGCTGGAGCCAGTCGGTTAACATCAGGTAATCTCTACCTAAATTACAAGTGGAAAATAACTACAGGTTGATAGAGCCTTTGCAAACTCTCCCTAATCCTCAGGACGCGAATGCTATGATTTGTTGTGCATGTTCTCTTATATGGTAAATCTTCCCCAACTCCCTTATTTCCGTTCATACAGTTAATGCTATCTGCCAAGAGATTCTACCCAGACCATGTGTCTTGAGGCTTCACAACGACGGCCAGATAGTGACAACCACGAAGAGATACCTGAAAAATAGAAGATGCACACTCTATGATTCAATTAGGCCAATATACAAAGTATGTTCACTTTTTTCCACACATACACACACACAGGCGCGCGCACATATACACACAGAAACATTCACACAGACAGACAAACAGACAGACACACACACACACACATATATATATATATATATATATATATATATATATATATGTATATATATATATATATATATATATATATATATATAAATATAAATATATATATATAAATAAATATATATATATATATATATATATATATATATATATATATATATATATATATATATATATATATATATATATATATATATATATATATATATATGTATATACATATATACATATATATATCTATATAAATATATATATATATACTAGAAAAGTACCCGTCCTACGGACGGTAACCCCGAAATTTCTTTTTACATCAAAAATATCAGGGCACCCAGATATCCTTGCAACCACACACTCAGGGCTACCTAACCTATGGATCAATAATTCAAGAGGCTTGGTAAACATATATGCCATTGATGGATAAGTTGTCAAACCGGTATTGGAAAGGTGGTGGTGGGGTGTTGTCCATTTATCATATCACTCATGACGAATTCTAATCATTTCTACTCAAAACAATTTTCGTTTAGTAAGATCAATATAAAATATGACATACGATATGTCATTTACACCCGTCCTAATTTGGTTCTTCCTGTTGAAAGATATCATTTATGAATTTTTGTCATTCGGTATGATTTACAGACTCGTTTACAACTTTTTAAAGCTAAGATTATTAATGGGGTAGGTTAGAGGAGGAAACACAGATGTACAAATCTCTTACACTTGAATGGTAGACGCTAATGCATTCTACACGAACTGTGATATAACAATTCGTAGCTTTGCTTGCTTTCTCCTCTGCCACTTAGGGATACGTAGTGACGGGTGCCGTAGTAATCGGCGAACACCACCTACATACTCTTAGCCCCCATTGCCATTCTCATCACGCACCCCAACCTAATTGGAGTTGAAGAATGTCGTGAGAGAAAGCTCGCAATCGTTCACTGCGCTGGATTCTCTCTTGGCAATAATGCAATTTCAATAAAAGTGCAACACAGTAATCTGCTTAGCATAATTGGCCAACTAAACATTTGCAAGTTATTTGATTGAATAAATGTGGTCAGTTCATATATAAATTTGTCAAAATCGTAAATAGTTTAAAACATTTATAGAAAGAAATATTCTTTATTTTACCAATTTGCGGAATTCAGTACTCTTTACACGTCTGTTGGTAACTTCCTATGTTGTTTTAAAGCTGCACATGAATATCAATTGACCTAAGTTCCGCAGGTTAGGTGCTAAATATAATCATATATATATATATATATATATATATATATATATATATATATATATATATATATATATATATATATATATATATATATATATATATATATGAAATATATATATATATATATATATATATATATATATATATATATATATGTATATATATATATATATATATATATATATATATATATATATATATATATATATATATATATATATATATATATATATATATATATATATATATATATATATATATATATATATATACCGGGTATATTTATTTATATGTATATGCTATCAATGAAATATTTTGGGAAGTCCAGATACGAAAAAAAACGTGGAAAGAATGTGTATGAGTTGGCCAGTAAGCATTTTGGTATGATTCTACCCACAAATTCTTTCCAAATGATACTTTTATGTGGATATCCTCCCCCTCCCCCCAAAAAATGATAGAAAAAATGGCTTTTCTTTGAGCTGCTACGCTATGATTGTTAAGGAAATGTAAAAACAATACTATTTCAATAATTGTTGAAGGAAAACATATTTCAAAGGAGGCACAATATTCTTTCAAACACGGATTAATTCCAAGCATACCCAAAGTGAGGTATGGGCATGAGGTGGTTCTATAAAATATACATAACCATTAAGTTCCATCACAATTTATTTTGATAAAAATAACTTTCAAATTGTATCTATTTAAAGCCGGGTAGCTTATATACTGGCTGTATGGAAAACATTTTTTGGAACTATAGAAAAGTCCGAATTTTTCGTAAGCTCAAATATGCATGTTACCCATGCACCACCGTAGTATGCTGAATTGTTTGGGTTTGTTCAAATGCTCTCTCTCTCTAAGCGCACAACCTTTGATTGTGTTTTTCCCAAGGGATGTGTCCGTACACTCTTAGCGCCGATGCAGGCATTGTCCATTGTGTCCATGCCGCCTAAACCCTTTCGGTGCATGCCCAGGTTCCCTTTGATTACCCGGGTAAGCTACGCTACTACAGTGTGCGTGCTTCTGCCACCGGACAACCAACAAAGTCCGTGCAGTGCAACCCCATTGTGGAAGCTGAAGTTTGATATCGGTTGTACTTTATATCGCCGGGTGGTCATACCACACCCGGCCGTGCTTGAGGATAAGAAATCAGCATCAAAAGCACCTTTTTGTTTATTTTTTTTAAATTAGTTTACGTTAAGAACCATCTAGATACACTCGTCCACCAAACTGCCAACTCACAATTAGGCAAACAGGCGCGACAACGGAGATCATGCGTTGCAAAGGATTGGGCCTCCTCTCTTATAATATAGATATACACACACATATATTTATATATATATACATATGTATATTTATATATACATGTATATATATATATATATATATATATATATATATATATATAATTAATATATATATATATATATCGTATATATATATATATATATATATATATATATATATATATATATATATATATATATATATATATATATATATATATATATATATATTTATATATATTTATATATATAAATATATATATATATATATATATATATATATATATATATATATATATATATATATATATATATATATATATATATATATATATATTTATATATATATATATATATATATATATATATATATATATATATATATATATATATATATATATATATATATATATATATATATATATATATATATATTCATTTATTTTTCTCCAATATAGTTATCTTGGTTCACAATGAATACTGCTTTCCAATATCGTGTTTTGACAAATGCAGAACATCACTAAAACAAGGAAAAATTTAGTATGTAAATTCACATATTAAACAAATGATCATCTGTTCAGAAACAATTCTCTTTTCTCATTCGCAATTGTACAAAATGGAAACCTATTCAACCGTCATTTCCATTTTACTCATTTGCAGTTATACAATACAGAAACCTATTCAGCCGTCATTTCCGATTTTCGTTTGTGATTTCTGTTCAACCTGGTCATCTACGATAAACTGTTCGTCTTATGTAGCGCAACGTGAGTGCATTTCGACACAGCGTGGTAAACATGTACTCATTACCATCACTACATTGTCAGCCTTTACACAAGTACTTAGTCCTACATGATTGGAATAAGTGGAATCATATTGCGATCAAATGCTGCCTCCTATGATCTGAGATTCATGCAGTAACAACTACATCACATAATGATAACACAGCATTGTACAAATCACGTCGTAAATAATCAAATGATCGACGTTCAGATACATTGATATAAATAGCAAAAACAATACAAGGTTAGTGTGCCTCGCTCTAAATAATTCAATGCGAATGTAATTTGTTTATACATTATTGATTGTTGTTTTGCGTTTTTAAAGCAAGTTAACAGGAAACGCTCCATTATATTCAGGCTGTGAATCTCAGATGATTATGTTTCCAAACCCAAGCAACGGGAGGGACAGTGATACACTACATGGAAAAACACCTAAAGGCTTTCCAGAATAGCGGTGTATAGTTTACCAGTGCTGTTGCAATTATTTGAAGAAAATCTGTGTTACTATTATACCCTTGGGCTAATTTGGGATTCGACCATCTAATAAACTCACATAACTTATAACTGCGTGGCTTTTAGCATGAATAAACGTAAATACGTCAGTCTGACTTACAACTGGTCGAAGATCACACTTTCATACATACACTGTAGATGGCGCCACTTTATATCAAGAGGTAGCATGAGGACATCCTTTGAATTATTTTGTTAGGAAAGGTTACACCAAACGAATATATCTACATGAAAGGTTTAACCCTTATGCTGCTGGTGGCTAATTATGGTCATTACAAAAAGATGCAAAAAAACCTGAAAAATGGTTGAAACCCAAGCACATGGGCACTCATCTGAGAGTGCGCAGCGAGAGCTATCCAACGAATACCAACATGGCAGGGTATAGATGGTTTTAAAAAAAACTTTGCGTCCTTGTGCTTTGGACGAAGGTAGCCTCAGCATCGGAAAAAATAAAAGAAACTAGTATTAAACGTCAGCGTTGAATGTGGACAATTATCCTGAAGTGATCGTGTTCTTCAAATCAGTTTATTCTCTGCTACCAAGGCGAGATACAAACACGACAGGGAAGGCCGTGGTAACATACAGAGAAATCGCATTTATATCCTGACATTGTTTGAACACTATCATGATACCTGCTACAAACCAAAGTGTAATTTAATCAGCTTTTCTTTTCTAGAGACAAAGTGTAAAAACAGCGAGACAGGAGTTTTCAGCCGACGACGCTGCTTTTCACACAATCAACACACCCATGATATTAACATGAAATTAGCGGGGTTCGCATATCAATTGAGGCAATCATCATCATTATTCTAAAGGCAAGGCGTAAAAACAACGAGGCATAGTTTTGAAAAACAAAGTAAGGTATCCTTAGATTAGGAACACACCCCTAATATTAACATCAATTTATCGGCAATCACATGTAAATTTAACCCTTCCAATGCTGAGGCTACCTTCGTCCAAAATACAAGAAAGAAAAGATTTCTCGAAAACATCCAAACCTTGTCAAGTTTGTGTTTATTGAAAAGCTCTCGCTAAGTACTCTCAGATGAGTACCCATTTGACAGGGTTTCAGTCATTTTCCTGGTTTTTGGCATCATTATGTATTGGCTAAATTAGCCATCAGCAGCATAAGGGTTAAAAATGACTTTCCCCTAGGCAATGAATCTAGGTATGTATTTGGGGCAACACAAATGCAACTTTCTCAATCACCCATCTTGTTCTTGTCATTATAATATATCAAGCATGATTTTGGACATTGTGTGCAGTCAATGAGCATACAATACACAATTTATGCATTTACACAAAGATTGATTAAATGTCAGTAATTTTCTCGGGATATTATGGCGTGGTTTCTTCATTAGTTTTTGCTTCACGTCAAGTAATCTTCTAGAGAGTAGCAGTAGTCAAAATCAATGAATTTTCTGTCTCCATTGCAAAACAGTCGATCGTATTGCACTTATTGACTTTTATTGAAAGGGGAATCAAACTACTCTTATAGAATCATTTTAGCGTTATGATCTAAATACTAATTTCCAAGTATGCCACATAATGTATGGATATAGATAACAGTTCAAATGTTTATATGTATGTTGTCAACAATGACCTTTAATAATTAATATTGTATGTGTATATTTATTTGTTGAAAATGAAACTCGCTATTGCACATAGTGCGATTTTCAAATAATAATAAAAAAAAATCCTTTCACAATAACTGCTGGGTCTATTGTCATTTCAGACAGCGAGCCTAATCTTCTTTGTTTTAACTAAACGCCATATGATATCATAGAAAGTAGCAATCAGCTATTAACAAATCTTCAAGGATCTGTTTCATGTGTGATACGTTCTAACGTATTTCGCAATGATTGGTGGTTTGCTCGCTAGATGGCATAGCTTCATTTATTCCGTTTTTTTTACAACACGCCAAATAATCTGACTGATGGTAACAACCGATTAGCGATTAATTAGTCTTCAAGGGCTGTCGCCATGGCCAATCCGACTAACGTATTGCAAAGTGATTGCTCATTGTGCCAACTGTGAAAGGTTCGACGTTCGACGTTCGAGTCGCGACCGAGGCATTGGCGAGTTTTTTTTCTTATATTTGTTTTTGTTCCTCAATCAACATATTTGAATATATACAGTAACAAATGTCAGTCATATATATTTACATCACACATCAACCTTTCCACATGTTGCTACTATATAGCTTCTTGGAATTGCTCCAAGGTGACCTGTCAGTTGATGTGTTCCATTGAAGCAATTTCAAGGCACCACATGTGTATTTGTTTTTGTATGCAGCGGTTTTAATAGAGCCCCTTCGATAATGCAAAATGGCAGGATCTTAGTCTTTTGAAGAGAAATCGTGATTCATTGAGTCAGTTATGCGAAAGGCCAATCATTTAACATGAGAATTATATACATGAAGCTTTTTTGAATAGCCTTTATACAGAGGACTATTTACCATAAAAGTTGTTTCTTGTTTGTCATGCTTCTTTTTTGTCTGAGTACCTGTATCAGGTTTGTGACTCTACTTTTCATATTGTCCTGATAGATAATGTATTTGCACGTTAATTGACTATATCATAATTGACTATATTATGGTGTTTTAATTACCCCAAAGCTTTAATTGTATATTGAAGTATATATGATCTCTTACATACATATCCAGCCATGCTTCTATCTAATAACATTTTTGTTCTATAGTTTCTTAGTCTCTACATCATTACATAGTTCACATTCATGTTTGCTTACGAAGGGAGGTACTGCTGCATCTATGTATCGTTATTGTTAATTCCAAACAAACAGTTAACCTTTGTAAAAGATACAAGCTTTAAGCAAAAAGCCACTTACAAAACGTAGGAAACAGATCCTCAACAGCGGATTTATTTGCAAACTTAGGATACCTTACAAAAGAGAGATACTAGTAACTGCAGCAAACACAATCGCTTGAACGTTTACCCAAAACCGCGTTCACTTTACAAACACCAATTAGTTTGGCTGCGTAATTGTTGTGAACCGAATGTTTATCTCGTCTGAAAGAGCGTTTGTCTCGACAGCGGCCAAGATGGATCCCTCTATGTAGAAATCCACTGTGTCGGCCTCGTGTCTGTCCAGGTATTAGTCTCCAAGCCCCTGGTGGGACGCAATCAATCAGGGCCGCTAATTTCCTCTTAAATGAATTTGCGCGATACATGATTTACCGCGAGAACTAGTGAGCTTTTTCTCGGTGGTTGTGCCGCGCGCAGGACATTGCTATCCCTTCTTGTTAGCGCTAGTCCCCGCGCGTGGCCCGCTCGCCGCGACGCTCAGGTTTGTTTGCTTTGATCTATCTGCTTCCTTGTCCCGTTCAGACCTCGGCGACACATAACGCCTTATGGTCACCAAGTTAACCTATTTGCGACTAGTATGATATAATATAATATAAAATGATATGATATGTTATCACCTGCTCTGCTGTAATTCTCTTTGCTGATTGGCCAATAGGTGTTAGACCTGGAGACGTCCACACTCTGTAGATTCAATATCGAACGGCAGAATTCAATATCGCACGGCGGAATTCAATATTACCAGAATTCAATACTACAATTGATCCCACTCGGCTCCGCCTCGTGATCTGGATGACTTCGGTTGGATGTCAGGCCGGATTGCACTTTCCAACAGGGCGTAACTAATATTATCACCTGCTCTGCTGTAATTCTCTATGCTGATTGGCCAATAGGTGTTAGATCTGGAGCCGTTCACACGTTGTAGATACAATATCGAACGGCAGAATTCAATATTGCCTCTTGGCCACCAGCCTCATTCTGACATCCAAAGTTATTTTTAAAATTTAATTTTATGAGATGTATTTGTTATTTTTTCTTAGCATGAACGATCTTTAAGACAATCAAATATACCAGAATAATCTTCTCGGAGAAACCTGGTTGATCGGCAAAACTATTCCTATACTACGTGTAGAAGAAATGACTACTTTCCACTGTATCACAGGCACATCATTATATAGAATGTACAATCAGGTAGTTGGGGATACCCATCCTGGTCATGTACATTTACTTTTATAAAATTATAGAAGCTCTTCAGGTCATCTGTTAGATATACATGTACAGAGATTATTATTGCAAATCAATTATTCTTTACACATATATGTACCAATACTGTCTGCGTTGAATGTACTATTGATATATGCCTACATGCTGTAATTTGTTTCTGTGTCCATAATGGACTTGCTTGCCAATAAAAATGTTTCCAAACTTAAAAAAACTCTCGTAAACTATTTTCAATGCATGATTTTCCTCATACATTACCTACTTGTAAAACTGTGATAGTAAACATTTGAGTAACAAATGAAAAAACAAATGAAAGAAGCGATGTACAAAATGTATGGCAGAAATATGACTTTCTTCAATCGCATACAAATTAGTTCATATTTCTGGGTTAGTTAAAGCACTCAAGATTCATAACAAAAAAACTTGTCTGTAATCATCGGTTCTTTTAATCAAGCGAAATTAATTAGGAGATCAACATACAGAGCTTTTTATATCTAAAATTTTAAACATATTTGTGTCCAAAGCAATCATTCTTTATGAAAATTTTGAATTAAAAAACAAAACAGAATTAAGCAGAAAAATCAGACAGCAATCAAATATATAGTAGAATGGGTTAAGGAAATGTAATGGAGATACCAGTGATGTTTTTATTGAAATCTATGTGACAAAGCTCGAGCTCAAAAGTTCCAAGAAGTACAATAAAGCTCAGTATCTTCAATTAATTTGCTATAAAGATATTAATATAATTTCTCATTTGTGCTTCGTAATTTGTTTACTTTTTCTTCACACATTCTACGCATTTTATAACGGAACTAGACACGAACAAGATAAAGATCTCGAAACCAACCGTAGCGTTTGCGATGTTTGTGACAATTCTCCGAGTGTACTAGATGATGATGCACGTTTCATTGTGTGCATATTTTCAATTCGGTTTATACCAAACTTGCTTTAATAAGGTTTTGTTCGCTATATGTTAATATTTCCCTTTTTCTATATACCTTGAAGTACCTTTTACATTGTAATCTATATGGTCAATACATGTACATACACACCAAGGGTAAAAGGGAGTGTAGCTCGTAGTGCTACATATTGGGTGAGCCACGGTTATGGCTGGAATACGAGTGATACCTGTAGGAGCAGAGATCGACTCTTTTATTGTCGTATAATCTGTATGTATGGGCCTTTCCAAGAAGATCGGAAAACGTGTGTGGTTTTGTCATAAACGCTTCAGAAGACACAGACGCTAACGTATGCCACACGTACAGACGCAACAGGAAGCAACTCTGTAACTAATCTGATTACACCTGTGAATGGCGCGGGAAAGATCGTTACGGTTTGGCGGTAACGTGAGTACATAGTCGTGCTCTAACCCACCAAAGTGTGAGCAGAGTTCCCGATGAAAATCTCCACACCCATTTTCCGAGCACAGTCGCATTGCAGACGATTATCGCTCTTGAATATCTTTCGCAAATCAAGAAACACGCCTACTTTATCATACCCCCGTAGCCAATGGTGCAATGGCTTGCGAATCGACTACTCGCAGTGTTTCGCCACTGCAAGTTCCTGCCTGTTAGCGTAGATGTGCAATATATCTATCTGCGAATTGACTTCTCGCAGTGTTTCCCCACTGCAAGCCCCTGCCCTTTAGCGTAGATGTGCAATACATTTATCTGCAAATTGACTTCTCGCAGTGTTTCCCCACTGCAAGTTCTTGCTCTTTAGTGTAGCTGTGCAATGTCTTGCAAATTGACTGTTCTCCACTGCAAGTTCCTGTAGCCGTGCAAGGTCTTGCAGGTTGGGTATCAGGACGATATCCCCCCGGATATTGTTCGGGGGGATATTGTCCTAGAACTGCGGATTGACTGCTCGCAGTGTTTCTCCACTGCAAGTTCCTACTCTTTAGTGTAGCTGTGCAATGTCTTGCAAATCGACTGCTCGCAGTGTTTCTCCACTGCAAGTTCCTACTCTTTAGTGTAGCTGTGCAATGCCTTGCAAATCGACTACTCGCAGTGTTTCTCCACTGCAAGTTCCTACTCTTTATTGTAGCTGGGCAATGTCTTGCAAATCGACTGCTCGCAGTGTTTCTCCACTGTAAGTTCCTACTCTTTAGTGTAGCTGCGCAATGTCTTGCAAATCGACTGCTCGCAGTGTTTCTCCACTGCAAGTTCCTATATATTCTTTAGTGTAGCTGTGCAATGTCTTGCAAACCGACTGCTCGCAGTGTTTCTCCACTGCAAGTTCCTACTCTTTAGTGTAGCTGTGCAATGCCTTGTAAATCGACTGCTCGCAGTGTTTCTCCACTGCAAGTTCCTATTCTTTAGTGTAGCTGTGCAATGTCTTGCAAACCGACTGCTCGCAGTGTTTCTCCACTGTAAGTTCCTACTCTTTAGTGTAATAATAATAATAATAATTAATAATAATAATAATAATTGGAATTTATATAGCGCCTTTTCCATTCATAAAATGTTCAAAAGCGCTGCACATTGTCATAGTTTGAGTAATAGTCCACAGCGCCTCAATGGGCGAGCCTGAAAAGGTGTGTTTTGAGACACTTCTTGAAGGCCTGACACGATGTAGAATCCTTCAGGTGTTGTGGAAGCGCATTCCATAATCTCTGTGCACTAATGGAGAAAGCGCGATCTCCAAATTTGAGTCTAGTCCGAGGCTCGTCCAGAAGGCCCTTTGCTTCTGATCGTAGATGGCGTCTGGGTTTATAAGGCACGAGCAGCTCCTTGATGTACTTAGGTGCAAGTCCGTTAAGCGCCTTGTATACCAGCAGTAGGACCTTAAATTGGATGCGGAATTTGATTGGTAGCCAGTGAAGCTTGATGAGAACAGGTGTGATATGTTCATACTTCCTGGTTCTTGATACTATCCTTGCTGCACTGTTTTGTAGTCGCTGCAGCTTTGCAATCAAATCCTGTTGTATTCCAATTAGGAGAGCATTGCAGTAATCCAAGCGAGACATCACCAGTGACTGCATCACTGTTTTTGTGGCATCTTCTGTTAACACACGTCTCGCTTTTCCAATATTTCTCAGGTGAAAGCTAGATTTTTTGACAACACTTTTGACATGGGGTGCCATGATCAGTTGAGAGTCAAACATAGCTCCCAGATTCCGCACAGGCTCAGATGCAACAGACACATCAGTCCCCGCTACAGAGAGTGACTTAATGTTCAGTTCAGCTAGGTGTTTCTTAGAGCCGAATAGAATGATTTCAGTCTTGTCATTGTTGAGTTTCAGTTTGTTCTGAGACATCCAGACACTAATGTCACACAAACATTTCTCAAGATTTAGGATTTCTCATTTGACTATTGCGTTATCACTTGTCTTTTTGAATGATAAGCAGAGCTGGGTGTCATCAGCATAGCCATGATTGTTCAGACCGTAGGATCGGATTAGCTGTGCCAGAGGTATGATGTATATTAGGAACAATAGTGCAGCCAACACAGATCCCTGTGGTACAGACCACAGGATTTCCTGATTTTCGGAGAAGTCATCATTGATTTTAATCCTCTGTTTCCTGCCCAACAGGTACGATTTGAACCACTGTAGAGCAGATCCTTTAACTCCAAGAACTGACTCCATCCTAGATAGAAGGATGGAGTGATCGATTGTATCGAAAGCAGCGCTAAGATCGAGTAACACAAGGATCGCAGCCCCACCCTGATCGAGAGTGCGAAGGATGTCGTTCTGTACCCGCACAAGTGCAGTCTCAGTGCTATGACATGCTCTGTATGCCGACTGCATGGGTTCATGTAGCTGATTGATAGTCATGTAATTTGTAAGCCTTGCAGCAACTACCCTTTCCAATACTTTTGACAAGAATGATAAGTTGCTCACAGGACGATAGTTCTTGAGCACCTCCGGGTCGAGATCATCTTTCTTCAGTAACGGAGTGACTAATGCCTGTTTCATGGAGTCAGGCATGTTGGCACTCTGCAACGACAAATTCACTAAAATCGTAACCATTGGAATAAGCTCATCTACCGAGTCTTTCACCATCCAAGTGGGAGCAGGATCTAGAGAGCAGCTCTTAGTCGGTGATTTTGCTATGATTTTGCGAACTTCGCTTTCAGTCACGGCCGAGAAAAACATTCAGTGAACATGTTAATGCCGGGGTAGGTAAATTTAACTGGTGTCTGGAGAGATCTGGCAGCTCCTTGCGTATCTTACATACTTTGTCAGTAAAGAACACAGCGAAGCGGTTTGCCAATTCTTCTGTTGATGCATGCTCAGGGAGTTTCATCTCACTCCTTTGATGTAATATGTCTTTGACAATGTTACTGAGGTTTTTTGAATCAGTGGAGGACTCAGCTATCAGATTGTTGTAGTAGTCCTTCTTAGCTTGTAATAACATGTTGTTAAATTTGGTCCTTGCAGTTTTAAACAGGTCATAGTGGACAGTGAGGTTGGTGTCTCTCCACTTCCTTTCCCATTTCCTCTTTTCACGTTTTGCACCATACAAATCATCTGAGAACCATGGTTGTTTCGGTCGAATTGTTACCATTTTCACTCTTGCTGGTGCATGCTTGTCAAGTACCGTTGTTAGTGCAGAATTGTAGTGATTAGTCAAATCCTCCACGGAGCAGCCTTCAGCATTACCAGGTTGTAGAGCGTCCTTCAAGTCATCTCTAAAATTGGGCATGTTGACACTGCGGAGTTTACGCACTGACATCGGCACCTGGATCGGACGTGGTTTAGGGTGAGACACATCACACAGAATGAGGTTGTGGTCAGAGAGCTGGTCCCCAACCTTCCACTGACTTATAAGATTCTCATTGTCCCTGGTTATGACCACATCAAGGGTGTGTCCCGATTTATGGGTTCTGGTTGTGACATGCTGCTTGTAATTCAGGGTATCAAATAAGTCATTCATTTTGAGTGCTTCAGTGTCATTCCTATCCTCAAGGTGGAAATTAAGGTCTCCCAGAAGCAGGAAATGGCCAGTGGAAGAGATCCGGTCATGCATGAATGGTGAGAATTCATCAAAGAACATCTTATTTGTCAATTTATTCTTTTGCGATGGAGGTGGTCTGTAGACCACATTGACATTAAGTTGCTTGGAGCCTGTATTAACAGTAACCTCGCAATGCTCAAAACTGCTGAATTCACATGAGGTTTTTGACAACACTGATAGATTTTTCTTATACAATATTGCCACTCCTCCATTTCCTTTACGTGGCACACTGAATAAATCATAGCCACCTACCTTCAGGCCTTTGATAAATAGCTCATCCTTTGCTGCTGAAGTTAGCCAAGTTTCAGTCATAGCCAGCATGTCAATATCATGCTCAATAATTGAATTCCTGATGATTTCAATTTTGTTTCTTGCTGACTGTGTATTCAAGAGGCAGATACACAGCTCTTTAGATCTACTATCCTTTCTACTCACAATTGGGAAGAGGTTTGTCCTGGTTTCAATCTTTATCAAGTTGTCCCAGTTCACCCCCCTGCCCTGTACAGCCTGATGGGTTGGCCTGGGTGTTGTTGTGACAGTCAGGATATTCCGCAGTTTTGATTTTCCTCCTGATATCCCTCTGTGTGTCTTGGGGATCGAGCAGATGTTATTTTGCCTCAGTTTTTCAAGCACTCCCAATGGCACCCTTGCTTTCGCCTGGATGACAGCCTGCTTGATGATGAGCAGTTGATCCCTGGGGTATGCCCTGATACCAGTCATGCTGACCAGCTGGGGGATGAACACTGGCTTGAAAAATAGGTCAGGAGCCTTTTTTATGGCCCCTAATGACCTAACGGTTCGACTGCATCTCTGCCTTGTCCAGTAAATTCAGGCAAGATGCATACAAAAATCCTTGTATTTTAGGCTTCACAGGTGATATTTTCTCTCCAAAAGTTATTCTGGTGAGTCCTGGTGGTGTTATGTCGAGACTGGGTAACTTATGGCAGGTGAGAGATCCTTGATCACGCACAGTTGGTGAGCTGTGCAATGCCTTGCAAATCGACTGCTCGCAGTGTTTCTCCACTGCAAGTTCCTACTCTTTAGTGTAGCTGTGCAATGCCTTGCAAATCGACTGCTCGCAGTGTTTCTCCACTGCAAGTTCCTATTCTTTAGTGAAGCTGCGCAATGTCTTGCAAATCGACTGCTCGCAGTGTTTCTCCATTGCAAGTTCCTACTCTTTAGTGTAGATGTGCAATGCCTTGCAAATTTGACTGCTCGCAGTGTTTCTCCACTCCAAGTTCCTGCCCTTTAGTGTAGCTGTTAAATGTCTAACGAATTGACTACTTGCAGTGTTTCGCCACTGCAAGTTCTTGCCCTTTAGTGTAGCTGTTCAATGTCTTGCAAATTGACTACTTGCAGTGTTTCGCCACTGTAAGCTCCTGGCTGTTAGCGTAGAGGTCTAACAATTGGCACACTGATTGTTTCCATAGACCTGTGATAGAATTGTGTTTTACCCGAGTATTCCGGTTTCCGTCGACATTAACACCAGGCTACGATGGAGTTAGGTTGATAATTAGCAGAAAACGCGACAAATACGATAATCAGCACAATACGTGCCACTGAGCAGTATTTGTTAGGGGTTTAGATAACCGCCATACTTGCCAAAGACCACTTTGGCATATATATATATATATATATATATATATATATATATATATATATATATATATATATATATATATATATATATATGTGTGTGTGTGTGTGTGTGTGTGTGTGTGTGTGTGTATGTGTGTGTGTGTATTTATTATGTCGTATTGCATAAGCTATTGCCATTGGACTGTCTGAGCCTGCCCATCTTTTCTCCAAGAGCTTCTTTATCCGACACTCTCTTACTCCTATTCAGCGGGTCAAATCTCACCTAAAGTTTGAACTTACGCGTGCGTGAGTTCACGGAGTGGGCCAATTAATAGATCCAGCCAATTAACGGTCTATTCTGATACATTGCACGTTTCTACTGTTAGTTATTCTGACAAGTCAGGGTCATCTTGCCCTCAAGACGTGTTCTGGTTGAAAGTAGAGAGATGGCTAGTGCTATATAACTATATAACTAAATATATGTATATATATATATATATATATATATATATATATATATATATATATATATATATATATATATATATATATACATATATATATATACATATATATATATATATACATATATATATATATATATATATATATATATATATATATATATATATGTATATATATACATATATGTATATATATACATATATGTATATATATACATATATATATATATATATATATATATATATATATATATATATATATATATATATATATATATATATATGTATATATATATATATATATATATATATATATATATATATATATATATTTATATATATATATATATACATGAAATAATGGTCCTCGTTAGTGTATAGGTAGACTGAGAATTCAGCAACTCCAGGAGGTGAATGCTAACATTCGTAAGACTGCTATTGATGTAGATGTTGATAACACATCCTTTACATAGCATATTGTACGTTTCTCACACATTAAGAGGAGCAGCCCCAATAGCCGAGTGCTGAAAGTGTTGCAGTATTATCCAGCTTGTGGGTTGTAAGCAATTTGCCAGTGACTTTGATCAGGCTGTGGTTTTACCAGGGTACACCGGTTTCCTCCACTTACTAGTTCGTCATAAATATAGCCTCCATATGGTATGTGAGGTGACGAAGAACGGAGGTGCAAATTCCAAATCCATACAGAAACTTTACTAGTGATACAATTTCAGCAATTGTATGGCAACCTCCTTACTTACTGCCACTCTTGCCGCCAATGGGCTTAGAAGTTGCCACTGACTGCTTGCTGTCTTTTACAATTTCGTACGGATCGAATTCGGGCCGGGGCATGTGAGAAGATTTGCCATTGACTTGGGGTAAGGCTACGTTTTCCGCAGCGGACTATATGGTTTCCTCCACCTCTCACAACTGGCTAGTCGCGAATTAGCTTGAATATGGAACAAAAAGTGACGATAATCGAAATTCCCCTTACTTAAATGTTTGGGTTTCGGTTCACTTTATCGATGGTACATCTCCGCTTGATCCTCACCGGCGTGTCATTGCTGTAGAACCATGCTAAATAATGAGGGGACGTCTATGGTACATTTGTGTCTAAAAGGCATTCAGAACTTCGCGTTAGGAGTGAAATTCCTTTCCGGTTCCTGGGTTCTGTTTACCTGCGATATGAACTTTAAATTGAAGGGTCAATTAATTAGAAATTGTAAATCTAAAAGTTGGTAAATAAGCACTAATGTATGTATAACGTCAGCAGAAGAGAACTATTCGTTAACCCCTCTATGGGTTATTAAAACGTCGTCTAGATGAAGAATAACCTTTGAGAATAGCTTGGGATTAAAATGCGAATTACGTAATCCGCTTTTAATATTTCCTTAAATGAGTATTGTATAGGAACACACCAACTAAAGATGATCATGGGGGGAGTTGAATATTCTGTATCTTTATCGAGTTAAATACCTCTTTTTACCGTTTAATCTGAATTGAGGATATGCCTATTGCGTACTAGAGTGCCCCTGAGTACCGAGTTTCTAAATTATAACTATGCAATTGTATATATGGATCGCTAGGAAATCCAGAGTCTATGACTATATTGCTTACTTACCCTTTCCGCGGCAATAACACGATTGTGTATACTAGTATTCATTTATTCTTCTAAAAACGGTTTGCTGATTATTCTATAAGGACAGGTACGTCTTTTTGTTAGATATAAAAACTGATAATGCTACCTCGGGCTGCACTCGAGGGATCTTCTCCAACAGCCGGATGATGAGGACATTGCGAGTCGATCGCATCAGTCTCTACAGAGATTTTTACCTGTATTCATCAATCGAGATTTTCATCCCTTCACAATGACATCGAAGTAGCCAACAAATGAATATAACCCAAATGTTGCTTACAAACATGACACTATAGATTATGTATGGTAAAAGTGGTTATCCTTCTCTTCATTAATTTTCTAACACAATGATAGAGGACAGACTTACGTCATATGTTTCATTATCCTTGAATACATATATATATATATATATATATATATATATATATATATATATATATATATATATATATATATATATATATATATATATATATATATATACGTATATATATATATATTATATATATTTATATATTTATATATATATATATATATATATATATATATATATATATATATATATATATATATATATATATATATATATATATATATATATATATATATATATATATACACATATATATATATATATATATATATATATATATATATATATATATATATATATATATATATATATATATATATATATATATATATATATATATATATATATATATATATATATATATATATATATATATATATATATATATATATATATATATATATATATATATATATATATATATATATATATATATATATATATATATATATATATATATATATATATATATATATATATATATATATATATATATATATATATATATATATATATATATATATATATATATATATATATATATATATATATATATATATATATAT
>OZ012689.1:33159459-33166959 GCA_963942565.1 Maea johnstoni
TTTTTTATAATAATACTAAAGATATTACATTCTTAACATTCAATTAAAAGATTAGCACCAGGAAGTTGCAACTAATACCGTTTTTAGATAGGATAAGATGAATCAAGGAACATTTAAGGTGAAACTTTTATGCGGAAGATGAAGACTTTGCTCACGTTTTTAAACTACCATGGGGTCGAAAGATATTAGGAGAACTTGAGAACTGCATGATAGAAATAGGACACAGTTTTCGGCCAATGGATGATGTTGATAGGATTCTTGGTTTGGACCAAATAAACTAAGATTATGAATCTGATGACATCCATCATACTACTCGTCGCAAAAAAAAGTATATAAACACTTGTTGATAACTTCTCCATGAAACATAAGTTGGTTCTAACAATGTTTCCTCGTTTAAAGACACACAGAGGAACTTGTAGTATCCACCAAGGAAGACAATGACATTTTCTAAGTCTAGGTGGGCTCCATGATTTTGCATATAGTATTGCATTTCTGTAGAATCCAAAAATCTGTAATCTGCAGTTAAATGTCACCTTACTTAATTAGAGAATACTTTATTTTTGTATAATGTGAAACTGGAATACTGCCATTCTATATGTTGTATCCGTTTACACATTGCAAGGTGGCAATGAACATTGAGCAGTTCATGAATATTTTTATTTTTTTATTTTTAACATTTACAGCAGCTGAGGTGATTCCGAATTGCATCAAATTTCTATAGGTAGGCCAATTTAGATTTGGTCAACCAATTGCCATGCTGATTGGTGAATGGAACAACGACCCCTCCAATATATATATATATATATATATATATAATATATATATATATATATATATATATATATATATATATATATATATATATATATATATATATATATATATATATATATATATATATATATATATAAATATATATATATATATATATATATATATATATATATATATATATATATATATATATATATATATATATATATATATATATATATATATATATATATATACCAGTATATATATATATATATATATATATATATATATATATATATATATATATATATATATATATATATATAATATATATATATATATATATACATACATACATACATACATATACATACATACATACATACATACATACATACATACATACATACATACATACATACATACATACATACATACATACATACATATATATATATATATATATATATATATATATATATATATATACTATATATATATATATATATATATATATTATATATATATATATATATATATATATATATACGGCGTATGCATGCCGAATGATAAAAGGTTGTCGATTTCACTTTCTGCTACAACCAAGCACCTTACTATTTTTCGTTGATCGTCTATACTGAGTACAGTCTCTAAGTGTGAGTTACACCCCCATTTCGGTCAGTACGACCTCCGCGAGTGCGCTGAGGTCGCCAAGTACTATACCAACTGCCGTAAAGAGATTATTAAGGTATATTGCAAGTAGTTGTAAGGCAGGTAGGTGTTCGTTATTGCCATATTAACACCCAGATTGCACGTGTTAACACCTGAGACGTGTGGTGTGATACTGGTTTCCGGTACGCTATCCTTACCCCTAAGAGGTGAATGGTGAGAGCAGCGACGGACTGAGTTTCTATGCTCTTTCATAGTTGCAAAGACTGAAAAAGTTTCTCAACTCTACTAAACTGTACCACCGCAGAGCCAAGGACCGGGTGATTCCTCGAGGGCCAGGCGGTCTAATGCATGCGGCGCCGCTGAGAGCTTGATGGCTCTTATTAACACTCAATGCTGGCCTAAAACTCCGACAGTTTTGTGGAGAAAAGCAAATCTTTTGGTCATCTTTACTAAATAAAGCCATCAAATAAAGGTGCACTGTGTGACAAAATAACTGTTGTCTAAGTGCATATTTGTCAATAGTGGGGCCTACCCTGATGGCCGAGTGGTCTGAGTGATTGGCAATGACCGTGCGCTATCTCTCACCTCTGCAAAGCTGCCAGTGATTTTGGTTTAGGTGGTGGGTTTCGTTTCGTCCACGTTTACCACTAGTAAACCATGACTTAGCCGCTAATTATTACAGAAAAGGAGACGACAAAACATAATCCTTGTTCGTCAGTTAGGATTAGGATTCAGGTGTTACGACAAGGGTGCTGCGCGTTAGGGAATTGGAATGTCCGATTATCGTCACTCTCCCCTGCCATATTTAGACTACCGGTAAATCGTGATTATCTAGCCATTGTACGTTGTGGATGAAAACGAAGTACCCGGGGAAAACGCCACCAAAAGCCAAGTCATTGGTAAACTCTTTCTCATGCCGCGTCAGGGTAGTAGAGAGAGATAGCAATCAATAAGTGGCAACGCATTAGAGTACTCCGCCATCAGGGCAGGAATCCAATGTTGTGTCCGACCCAAACTAGTAAGATATATGGAAGCTTCCGAGACGCATGGAAAATCTCCAACGCGGCCAATGTACTCAGTCCGGTTTTCCAGGGTGTGAAAGTTCCTCACTTCTTTGCTATTAAGGTGAGATTTCTAGTTAGTACGTCTACATAACCATGGCATGTGTGTGATTGATGTCTAGAGGTCTGCAAAGCATGTCAGGACTATGCAGGAAACACCTTCCCTCCATTTCCCCAAGAAAGATGTGCTGTACATTTCAACAGCAGCATATTTCCATTATGTACGTCACCTGAGGAGCTTTCCAGTGAATAAAGCTTTCCCTTTTCAATCTATTATTATTCAGTGCAGAATACCATATATTCACCCTTAAGTCCTAGTCATGTGTTTGAAGGTCATTACTGGTAATAATCTGAACTAATTGATTGATTGATTGGTGTTTATTGAGGTATAAAATACAAAATGGGTAAAAATACATACATGCAAAATACACGGAAATCTGCTGATACATTTGCAAAGCGTCAACAGGAGAACGTTATGCTATTGCACAATTACTCTAGGAAATTATACCCAGGGAGTATTTACTAATGAATAACGCATCAATATTCCAATTACTCATCAGTATTACAATCTATTGAACAACACATCACTATAAGATTAAATATGTCAAACAAACTGCTAAACAAATTGAAACTGCCAAACCTGAACCTTCATAGGCATCTCAGAAAGTGCATACATGTGCTATTTTGCAAGGGGACACGTTGTGCATGGTAAAATCACTTCCAAAATTTCACAGAGAAAATACTGGTCAAACAATGGTATGAAGATGGTGTAAACATATAAATAGCAAAAGGAAGATGTTTGCAGGTAACCACAAAAGTAGTGAATATACGATAAGGAAAGGGGTAACGCCCTTTTCAGCTTTTTGTACCACAAATGCACTATTTCATTAATATTAAACTATTGAAAATAATGTATACATACTGTAGATCAGGTTAATTTTCCGTGTCCAAAATTTGACGATCTAGCCTTTATCAGAATATTCCAAATCTTTTACCGATCATGATGACATGTGATCGACAAATAAAAAAGAACAGTGACTTGTTACATATTGATACTATTATGGTACCCCCCCATGGGAGGAGTGCTCCAGGACAGAGTGACTCGATCACATTGCAATTACGTTATTAAATGGGTTAGGGAGAGTGAATTACAATTGATAATGATACACGCCATGGGGGATGAGTTGGCACTATGTTAGGCATACACTAGCTGGTGTCTGCTCTCATCTCAGCTCTCGATGAGTGAAATCAACAGCTATACACTTGTCAGTATCGATTACAATTTACTCGTGCAATCCCCTCGTTCAGAATGTGGTAACTGTGTCCTGCTGGCTGGCAGGAGTGGGGTCTAGAGTTCAATCCCTTGTGTAGTGTAACACTGGGGTTTAACAGCAAAACAGGATACCGGAGCATAGTCTAGAGCAAACCACCCTGCATCATTAAGATACATCTATATGCCTTTATAATAGTTTTATAAGAAATATAAATATATAGTTTTTTTACTTAAAAAAAAAATGAGAACCAGTCTATGTATCCACATTTGTTCTGAAGAGGTTCCAGTGTGAGAGAAGCCTCAGAATCTGGATCAATTGTACCAATATGGAGTACGAAAATATCAACATGCAATAAACCTGAATGACAGGGAAGATTAAAATGGCGTACCACACTATGATTATTTTTCTGTGATGGATCTGAAATGTTCACACATCCTATCATAAAGTGCTCTTTTGCTGTGGTCAACATATTGTTTATGCTGGTGAACTGATGTGCTATGTGTCATGCAGCAAGTACGCCCTGCAGGCTGCTACTCAACAGGTGGGTGACCAGCCAGTGCAAGTGGAATCCCCACAGACTATAGAACTGCATGCCGCACAGGAGTCTGGCAAGGTGGGCAGTGGCAGTACGTATAAATGGTAAACTAACTGATTGGTTCAATGTTGACCTAGGCGTAAAGCAAGGTTGTCTTTTATCTCCATGTCTGTTTAGCTTGTTCTTTGATAGCTTATCTGATGAAATCAAGTCATTAGGGAAAGGAGTTCCTTTTGATGATGAAAAGCTTTCCATATTACTTTATGTTGATGATGTGGTTCTACTGGCTGAAACAGAGGCAGACCTACAGATTATGCTCCAGGTTTTATACAAATGGTGTACAAAATGGCGGCTAGAGATTAATGATACAAAAACTCAGATTATACACTTCCGTAACTCATCCAAGCAGAGGACGAGTTTCCAATTTTATTGTGGTGACCAGTTGCTGAAAACGGTCCCTCAGTATAAGTGTCTGGGCCTTGTTTTAAATGAGTTTCATGATCTGTCACTAACTGCCAAACCTGTGTGCTGCCTCCGCTAGTAGGGCTTTAGGTCTTATAATTTCAAAATTTTATGCAAACGGTGGTATGCCCTATAAGGTGTTTACAAAAGTGTACGAGTCCCTTGTTGCACCTGTCATTAACTATGGATCATCCATATGGGGTACAAGGAAATTTAGTTGTATAAATGCAGTTCAAAATAGGGCATGCCGTGTATTCTTGGGTCTTGGTCGTTATGCACCAAATGCTGGGGTTCAGGGTGAGATGGGCTGGTTCTTACCTATCCATAAGCAATGGATGAGCATCTCTAGGTTTCGCCGTGTCGTCTTTCTCAAATGAGTGAGGATAGACTCCCTAGGAAAGTCTTTAAATGGGCATTAGTTCAGAATGTCAGAAACACTTGGCCCGTTAAGGTGGGATTACAATTTGAGTTTTTGGGTCTTCATAGGCTGAATGACGTAAACGATGTTGTTGAATTCTCAGAAATTGGGCAAGAGCTAAGTGATAAGCTCCTTAATGACTGCAATCTCAAGTGGCAGGCATCTTTAGATAGAGAAACTAACAACAAGTTAAGAACATACAGGCTTTTGAAGACCGAATTTATATCAGAACCTTACCTCGAGATGCCCATCACTAGAAAGGAGAGGAAAGCGCTGGCTCAAGTCAGGTGTGGAGTGTCCCCTTTAAGACTAGAAACGGGTCGCTGGGAGAAACGTAATAATATACAGGTTCCTTGGGAAGAAAGAGTGTGTTTGAATTGTTTCAAAAAAGGTTTTATAGAAACAGAAACTGAAGAACACTTTCTATTGCGCTGTCTGCACCCTGAACTTAAAGTCCATAGAGAAAATCTTCTACTTAAGGCTTGTACAGTCTTGCCATCTTTTAATTATTTAAATGACACTGATAAGTTGGTGTTCCTTCTGTCCAATTGTGATATTATCTTTTTTAGTGCCAAAACCTGTTCTAAAATGCTAAACATCAGAACAGGTGTGTCTCGAACTGATTTTATATGATATTTTAATTTTAACATTGTTTATTATTCTTTGTTCATATTGTATGGTATATTGTAGGTCAAAGTTGACCGTCCATAGTTTTATCTTGTCATGCATGTATTATTTAATATGGGTGAGACTTTAATAAAATCTCCTTATCTTATCTTATCTTATAGTACAGCCTGTGAGTGTCATGAGGTGCATCGGGGTTATAGGCAAGGTGTCAAAGATAATTACTCTTAAAAACCCTGCTAAAGGAGTTATTGCAAACACCCTAGTTGTACCCTGTTATGAATTGAAATGATTGCATAGCAACATGGCCTTCAGCAGGCGTTACTCTTGCCTCCATGGGGCTTTACTCTGGTCCCCAACAGGCGCTACTCTGACCCCCAGCCGACGTTACTATGGCCCCCAGCAGACCTTACTCTAGCTTCCAGCTTACGTTAGCCATGCCTTCAGCTGGCGTTACACTCTGACCTTCAGAAGCCACTACACTGTCCTTAGGTATCGGCACAAATCTGGCCTATAGCAGGCATTATTCTGGCCTCAAAGAGACTCTGCTCTGGCCTCAAGCAGGTCCTACCCTGGCATATAGCAGTCAATACTTAAGCCTCCGTTGGGCAGCTCCTTGCTTTGCCCTGCCATGCCCTATTCCTCTGCCTTCTTTGGCATTGCATTGCAACCCCTGAAATCTTGCCCTTTCGCAGACAGCTAGGGAGCAGTGTCCGAACATTACCCTATCCCCTTCTTCCGTCGCATGTTACTTTGATACATCATATGAATATGGGTATCTGACCTGACAACCTCTTTCTTCAGATATGTTTTATCCCTTTACCCCTTTATCTAATACAGACAGGGTGTCTACCACATTATCGATAGTAGGTACCAAGACTATCTCGGAGAGCTCGGATTTCTTTAAACATCTCATCACGTTGAATTTAAAACATATGACATTGCAAAATGAGGTGGCTTGCATCATCCTCTTTGGATAAGTTGCTAAAAGAGCAGAATCTAGCTAAGCTACTAGGATTGTAAGGCGAACGTCATCTAACTTTAACAAACTGGCATGGCATACTTATTTTGACTAGGTCTCACACATTACATTAATTTAGGAAATTTGTCAGCAATTTGCCACCATGCCATAAACCTTTACAGAATATCGAGACTCCCTTGCATTCTAAATTCCTATTGCCAAATAAACGTCTTCAAGCGTACAAGCCCTCCTCAGACTTTCTTTTATCATTTTACAGAAATTATGATCTATCTCTACCATGTTCTTCACATCTTCATAAAGGTTAAAGAGAGATGCTACCCTTAATAAATCGTGAACAATACTAAACTATAGTTGTGTCAATGTTATTATGATTGGCAAAAACGTGTCTAGCAAAGTCAGAGAATATTTTCGTGGACAGAACTTGGTCATCTTAAATCAAAATGGATTTCAGAAATAGAAGAGTTTTGACTTGAAGATAGTGCTCCAATTTCATCCATCATAGTGCAAAGATTCGGGCCATAGAATAAAACTGCTGAGGTGTTGCAAACGCACATTAACTGAGAGAATTCTAATAAACTAACACTTACCACTTAAAGCCAAAGTTTACACCTAGAAATCGCAGTTGGAACGACCAATGAGCAAAATATAGGATTACATGTAGCCATACTTTTCCAAATCGCAAGCCAGTAGCAGGATCTAAAGGTCTACAGCCTTTA
>OZ012689.1:33169459-33179459 GCA_963942565.1 Maea johnstoni
CCTCTCTACCCCAGTCTCTCTCTCTCTCTCTCTCTCTCTCTCTCTCTCTCTCTCTCTCTCTCTCTCTCTCTCTCTCTCTCTCCGAGGGGCATGCATCGGTAACAAGCTGTGTGTAATGCATCATATGTGAATTGTCTATCATATGAATTTTGCTATGACACAATTTTCTCCTCACATATTTATATTTCATTAAAGCAACAGCAGCTGCAGAAACAACGTTGTCATGGCTTTCATCTTCAACTTTCATCTAACGATTGTTTTCAATAGCATGTCCATTATTCATAGTAACTGATTACATAAAATGCACTTGACTTTTTGAACCTTGCTTTCCTGTTGTGAGGAAATGGTATCCATTACACTTCTGAGGGATTAGCTCTTAATTCTGGCAAAAGTCATCAAAATATTAGGCATGAATAAAATTGCGATAGCAGGAGCATCGCGTATGAATTATGTATGCACTATTTTCATATATCTACCATTAGTGCTCCAAACAAGCATTTGATGTTGCATAAGCATTCCCTATTAACATACTCAAGTGAGGCACTTTACTCTGCCTGAAAATCATTGGCATCGTATTTGGCCCTTTACTCCCTGTGCTATTGCTAGTGGCAATGATTATATTGGTAATATGACTAATCAGCAATCGACGTGAGTCGATGTGTTCAAGTTTTAAATGTCACAATCGTTTAATGGTTCCAACTATTTACATTGGAACATGCACACGGACAGTCACATAATGTGGATTTAAGATAAAAGTAACTTTAGAGTACGAAGATCATTGATCCTTTATAAAGTTGGCACATTCAGTTTCTGTAGAAACGAAGTTCTATTGTTCAGACCATGACGGTTGGCCATTCAATCACGGATATGGTTAGCAAATCAGAGACTAGCTTACAAACTCGTCACTGAGGAGATGAACGAGCCTGATAGCAAAGAGCACTTTCAGAAGCAGGTTAGATAACGCTACTGGCGGTCTTACTATTTATGTCTCTGATATAGTCATGATCTGTTATGCGAAAATAAGATGAGACCTTATGAAATCCCAGCAGTTGACATCGAAATTCTGTGGAAGGTGTCTTTTACGGCTGAGGGGCTCGTTTACACAGAAAAGATAGTTGCAACTCATAAGATTTATTTAAAATAGATACCACCAAATAGGTGTTATCCTTTTTGGTTTTTATGCAACAATAAAGAAAAGTAACGATTCTAAGCAAGAAAATGAATATCGTATACTAGTATTTGTTTATAAAAGGGGGCCCGTCGAACATCCTCCGTATCCGCAATTGAGGCAGGATATACTAGTAATACATGAAATGACAACGTGTTGTCTACCATGACTGCTTGCGCAACCCATCTTGGCCGAGTGTAGATAGGTTACGTTCTATTTGAGTCTAATGATCAGGTGTTATTTTACGCAAACGGAAATGAGAGATTGTGACATATTCCTATAACACTTATTGTACACGGACAATGCTTGACCTACACTTACATAAAGGATTACGCTCACGCCCATTATCTCTACTATATATCCTACTCATGTTTCTTCTTTTATTCGGATAATGATCAGAGATACGTACTTTTTTCTGATATGATAATTTTTTAAACATTTAATCATGTGTGTAGTCATGTTGAGCTCGCCAGGATGTGTCGGTCGCTCTGTCACCGCCTGTTTTGTCGTTTTGTACTTTTAGTGTTAATAAACATTCTTAGTTCAAGCACCAGCCCAACTTGCTATTGATTCAATTTTATAAAACTGTGTACATCTGTGCAGTAATGTTTTTCTCGCCATCATTTCATAATACAGTTTATTTCTATCTGGTGTTACGTATCACTTTGAATCTAACCTTGACGAATTACGTAATTAGTCATAAGCGCCTGATACTGTTCCCTGAACAGGCAACGCCCACTGCCTGTTATGCTTGACGATCAAATACTTGCAGGGCAGAGACCTACGGAATATGAGAGATTTGCCAGTGACATGGAGTTTTAAGTTAGGAAAACATATGCAACTACCCCATTACACGTATCCTCTCGGGCCACTAGCTCACACAATAGCAATGATTGTTATCAAAGCTTACAAAAGCGTTTCTAGACCGCTTCCATTGGTGACGTTAACAGGCAACCCATTGCCTACTATGCTTGACGAACAAGTACTTGTAGGGCAGTGACTTACTGAATATAGTACATTCATAGCAAAGTAGTCTTATGTGTATTCATGTAGACTTCGCTTTCATTTCTTCAAGCCGATCTCAACTAATTTGAGTCTGGGATACACCAATGGTCTGATAACTCAGAGCAGAGATCATCACTTGAAGGAATAGTAGAGAAATATATGAAGAGGTGTTGTGTAAAACTTAAAAAGCAACATCAACTTTCAATAAAATAGTTGACGGAATTCGAAATGGCAAGACTATTTTTGTGCTAACATTCGGATCAAAAATAATTCCTGAGAATATACCAGTGAGAAATGGCTGTCAGAAACCCCGGTTCCTTTCACCACTACTTCTGGCTAGACATGGTTACGCCTAGATATAGCAGATGCAGCGACGAAAACACAACCGCCATTCTCATATTTTGCAAATGAATCCTTGTTCCTTAATTTTTTTCAAATTATCCTGATATCCAACTCAATGTTACCTCTGGGCCTGAAAGAGTAAGATAAACTGACGAGGAATTTGAAAAAAGGTTTATCGACAACCCTTTTTCAAAGACGTGACTCCATTTCTTAAGTGCTTTCTCTGATGATAAAGAAAGTTATATCGATAAAGGAATCGACCATAACAATATTTTGCAGTTAACGTCATTGGAGGGTCTTATCGAAGAATTTTGACTGATTACATTTTTCATCACACTTGAATGGAGATGTGTGTACAGTCCACTTTTCTGCCATTGAAGCTAAATAAGCGTGACTTAACATTGGTGGAGGGGACGTGGCTTCATGAGTCGTTTTTTGGAAACACTTTGGAAAAAAACTTAATAACCCGAGAAAGGATGCTATTAATACATTCGTAGATTTGGCGGGGCTGTCGTCATGGCTGAGCGGACTAAAGAACTGCCCATTGACCACATATGATGGCCATTACTATTCCTGACTGACCCCTTTATCGATCTACATGTATGATCCAGAATAACCCTAAATGACTGAAATTAGTTTCTGTTCTTATCCCGCTGTATATATGTCCTTGATTTAATTTTTGTTTTTGTTCTTGATGTTGTATTACTACCCCCATACTTTTGCTGTACTATCCTTTTATAGCTGATACTGTAGTCAATAAAATACATACATACATACATACATTGACCATTTGCTCTGTCATGCCCCTGCGGAAGGAAGGGCGTGTTTAAAACCTGCACGAAAAATGTGACGCAGTTGCCAGTGGCATGGAGTTAGTTTGCAAAATATATGTAGCTATCCCATACACACAACCCCCAGAGACACTAGCTCACACAATTGCAATTATTTTTATCAAGGCTTACAAGAAGCGTTTCCAAACGCTTCCATTGATGTATTGGGAGATCAACATTGAATAATTAAAACACTTTGAATAATTATCAATATGAGTTTTGATAACTGCTGTATAGTAGCGTGGCAGCAATGATAATAACCATGGTAAAAAAAAACGATTTAACCTTTATATGAAAGAAAAGGTGGGGACACGGAAAATTCATATCCCAGTGCTAGACCAGAGCCATAATTTGGATGGTTCAACTATTGTTGAATTATTACTCAAAACTTATTAAAAGATAAATACTATTCCACGCCAATCGTATATAAGTGGTGTGGTAGGACTCCTGTTCCCAAGGCAACATGCGTGCATGGTTCTAGTCTCCACTAGAACCTCATTAGCTATCCGGTTGCTTTACAAAAGGGGGGTGTTGCGAAGGGCTAATTTGTTGTAATGCACAATGTGAACGCTAGTGGGGAGGTGAAATGCTTATTGGTGCTAGGCTTCATTCAATTTGGTAATCATGACTAACGACGCTGATTTGAATCTGATTGGTCACCGAGCAGACCGTATTTAGAGTATACGACTCAGGGGAGAGTGTCTGGTGTTATTGCTTAGGGCGTTTAGTCAGCCCTTCCTCGAATTGGTTGATGGTTGTAGGGCGACTTGAGTTGTCTTGGTATTGAGTTCCACTCTTTAATGGTACCAGGGAAGAAGAAATTAGTGTATGTTGTGTTGTTGTTAGTATATTGTTTATGGTTACTAGTATTGCTGGTACTTGCTCTGGTTCTGCTAGGTTTTGTTAGGTACATTGTACTCATCGGCAGGGAGATCTGTGAGATTACCTACTATTTTAAGCATCATGGTCAGCATGACATGCCTAACCACTACTCATGGCATCCTCAGTCTTAACCACTATGCCATGATGGACTTATTTGATATGACTCTTCACGTATGACGTCATCACCTGTCTAATTTAGGAGTTTTTGATTATATACTCTAGATTATTACTATTGTCGGTTGTGTCAAACGACCACACCTACGCAGCAATTAGGAAGACTCATTCAGAGAGATCTATTTGCAGATAGGTATTAATCAAATAAGCGGATTGCATACATGTATGTCCGAACCATGTGCCTGTATAAATCAATACTACATGTAGGTAGATTTCTAGGAGGATTTGACAGTAGGTTGATTTCACGTCCTCTCATTTGATAGCGGTGAACCAAATGAGGCGGGCGATGATATATTTTTTATACGACGCCTTTCACATCTTGGGCATATCACGACGGTAATGAAACAAGGAACCTGAAATAAATTTCTTTTTCTGTTCTTCTCGAATGGTCCAAAGGGGCCTTTTAATTACAGAACTACCATAGACAGCACTATACAACTCCGCACATTTGTATAGTGACCAGGAAAACCCAATAATGTTGCTCCTGTTATACTTGACAACCACTCTTACAATATGTTTTTGAAAGTAGTACATGGTTTGGAGAATTATTTGTAAAGCTGTCAGTTTAGATTTTTAAAAATTTCAAACTACACACGTGTGTAAACGGGTTTTTATTTTCTTTGGGAACATCCATCCTGTCTCACTTTGTAGATGACAATTGTTGTATTGAGTATACACATATTGAATATAAAATTGTCTATTTTTTGCCCGTGTAGCCCAAATATATTTCCTTACCTGAGATTGTAATCCTTTTGTTCACATTGGCTGGTAGACATAATTCTCCACGTCTCCACAATTGAGCTGTGGATGGGCAATTGATTAAAGCACAAATTGTTGAGTCTGGTATATTCTCACAATAAAGACACACTGCAGAATCGGAAATCTTCATTTTAAAATGTAATTGTTTAGTGTTTAGTCTATTGTGTAAAATCTTTAATTGAGTATATTTATCAAAAACGCATTTTAGCAATTTTTCCTCTGATAGATCTTCTATGCCATTTTGGCATAATACCAAATTATGCGACTACATGCATTTTGATAAGCATTGCTCGACAAGGACATTATCTACGTCAATGATCTATTTATTATTACACTAGAGACAATTTGCGTCAATCTAAAAAGGTATAATGCAATTTTCTAGAGTATGAGTCGATCAAACAACAGCTGTCAGTTTAGTTGTACACCCAAGATGCAAATTGTAAAATGGGCATAGGTTACAGGTTAGTTAGTAAGTACAGTGATTTCTAAAACTTTCTCGCTTCTTGTGTTTGAATGCATAACAAACTAACCCATATTAATGATAAAGCGTTCAGTTATTGGTGTCTTGATCTATGATATTTTTGATGAAAACTTTGGAAATGAGAATGATTTTACAAGCTATTTGAAGTAGAACTGTTGGAAGTGACCTGTTTATCATTATTCCATTGACTATTTTCCTATCTCGGTCATTGCCCGCAATAGTTCATCATCATTACCAGACTGCCTTGGAGCCCTATGCGCACTAATGCGCACTTGTTTTAAGCTATCGTCATCTAAAGCACACACATGGCCTGACAACTTTGAACAACTTAAGTAGAATCGTTAAATATGCACTACGTTTTTGGACAAATATTGCCAAAGATTACAAATATGAACATCATTATCATCAAAGCAAAGTCGGACAAGCTTGATGGAGGCTTTGGTCACCCAATAGCTGCATTTTTAAAAGCCATCATTTATCTAACACAATCAAAGTAAATTAATTGATATTGAATTAAATCGTACTGAGATAAATGACATTGAGTAAAATGTAAATAATTTTTATGGCAAACGGAATTCTGAAACTTTTTACATATTCAATTGGTCATTTCTACGCACCAGATATGAAAGAGTGAAAATTCATGATATGAAAATCTGTATACGTTCACTGCGTGTTGCACTAGGTTTTTACGTGGAGCAGTTGTCACCATTAAGGAATACTAATGCATACAAAACACGAGCCACTCATTAACGTTAGTGCACAGGTCATCGCTGATGCATTCTAGCCGACATTTAGTCATTGCACAAAGTGTGTGCGGTCAGTCGGTGTTCGTTAGTCACAAGGTATTAGTGTATTAGGTATTTAGCACATGTTTCTTCCAATTAAACAGTACATTTGTGTCACTTATCAGCTTAACACGGAGATCTCGCTGCCACCAGAAATCTCTCCACTAATGAGCCTGTTTGACACCGCCACCGTCCCTCTTGTCATTTGTGATTAGGAGATCGAATGTCGACGCTGCTAATTTACAGTCTTCATCATGACTTACGCATCTCATCACACTACCTAGCCTACCTTACACATCGCTCACTCAGCTATCGTAAAGGCAATTAGCTCTAATTGACATGTATGTATTGATCTATATATGTATGTATGTATGTATGTATGTATGTATGTATGTATGTATGTATGTATGTATGTATGTATGTATGTATACACACACATATATAAATATATATATATATATATATATATATATATATATATATATATATATATATATATATATACATATATATATATATATATATATATATATATATATATATATATATATATATATATATATATATATATATATATGTGTGTGTGTATATATGTATATATATATATATATATATATATATATATATATATATATATATATATTATATATATATATATATATATATATATATATATATATATATATATGTGTGTGTGTGTGTGTATATATAAAGCATTGTTAACGGTTTGTCGACTTGACCTGTCTGACGCTGAATAACAGGATGATCTAGTGGCCTACCAGTGCAAGGCCAGAGATACACTATAGGCCAAAGGAGGACAGCATCGGCGAATTGCCTTTTGTTTTCTCATCTACTTGTCATAAGCTGATGTAGCGGTCAATTGTTAAGTGCCTATCGTGGCTTACCGCTACATGATTGACTAGACTATCTCCTGCCATGCTCTCAATTATACATTAGACGAGCCCCGCAAAATCCCAGTAAACTTTGCCGGCAACCCCCGGGTAAATTGCCTGTCACAGAGCCACTTGTAACGTTTGGCCCCGGGTCTTATAGATCAGCCAAAGGCAATCTGGGAGAATGTCATGCCAGGGGGTTTGATAATATCTTATAGTGGGGGGTGCGCCCTTGTGTGTAATGTCTCATTGCTCTCCCGGCGGAGGTGTGCAGGGCGCTCGATTGAAGTGTTCCCGCGGGCTTGGGTGCGGGATGATGTATGAGCCGCGGGTCGCCGCGGCGCAACAGTTGCCTGGTGAGAGAGCTCAAAGGTGCGCCACTAAATCAACACTAACCCGCGATTCGCTCACTACTATATGGACAAGTAAAACTCACTCGCCGTGCCCCATGCATTTAAGTTAGCCTGATTGTGATGACGTAAGACATCACGGCGCATGCGTCATGACACAACTGCTCATCCCATGCTATTTGCCATACCATTATTCTGACACAGAGAAACCATATATGTTTTCTTCTTCTTCCCCTTCTTCTTCTTCTTCTAACTTGTCTTAACACCATCACATATACAGTTATCATCGTCGTCACCATCAGTGTTCTGCTTCTCCTCGAGCTCCATCTCACCCTCTTCCTTTTCCCCTTCCTTCCTCCTCTTCTTCTTCTCTCTTCTCATGGTCGCCATTATTTCTCCTCCTCCTCATCCTCCTTGAAATAGCATAAGTATTGGTCCACCAAAACTCGATCCTATGCAATATTAAGATCTCTAGGATCTTATCGAAGCATGTCTGCAGGTTTATACCTCTAAAGTTGTTCGCGTCTAGGGAATCTGTGTTTTTTGTTTATAAATTGGTATTTGGATACCCTGTCTGAAACTCTTTGGGATATTCAACTTAAAGAAATATTATATAACCCTGCTAACACGCCTACGATATATATATTTCAAGTACTAAGCGGTGGTGCTGTCCTGTCCAGCAGCTTTGCCATCTAATGATTAAGCTTACCGGTACATGTAGATTTCTGACGTTTTCATCAGAGGCATAAGTAGTAACTCTGTAAGCCATGATAAGTACAAACTAATCACCCGAACCTTGGAATATAATCTTCATACAATCAGGTAGTATATACATTAAATTATATAGTTCCTGATACAATACGGTCAGCGCTGCGCCCTCGGCTATATATATATATATATATATATATATATATATATATATATATATATATATATATATATATATATATATATATATATATATATATATATATATATATGTGTGTGTGTGTGTGTGTGTGTGTGTGTGTGTGTGTGTGTGTGTGTGTGTGTATATCTTGTTAATACAGTGAATGAGGGTTTAAAGGCACATTGGCATAAAAAGGGAATTTAGTGCCTTAAAACATTGCCAAAAAGTGATTATTGAAGAAAAATGCAAAGCATAATATTTCTATTTCAAAGAAGAAAAGAAGGAGAGGAAAAGCATAGCCTTCAGATACAAATAGGACAAAGCGATCTTTTAGCTGCTTGGTATCAATAGACAGATCCACACATCCCCCTTCTTTTATAAAGCGAGCAGGGTGCCACATCAGCTTTGGGTTCCCGGGAGGTGCAAACTCCTACTGCATACCATTGAAACAAACCAATAGAGTGTGCCCCTTGCGAAGTTCTTATTAAACTACATCACGACTTCCTTTGTTCTATATCGTCCACAACTCAATATAATAAACAACATATAATGACATGATTAAAAGAACTAATATCCACTACCCGCAAAGCTTGAAATTTGAAAAAAAAACTGGAAAGGGGTGGTGTAAAGACTTAATACAACGTAAGTCACTGAAAGTGAAGTTTATGAAAGTGAAACTTTTTGATAATAATCAGTTAGAGGAGAGATTTGCCCCCATGAGAAATCTTACCTCGTAAGGGGACTTAAAAGCACTCTAATATTGTATCATTATTTCATTATAGACATTATAATGGGTACCTGATGTGCAACCATAACCAGTGCAATTATCCGCTAATATCCCTTACTCTTCTGTCCCTTAAGTACATTTCGAAGGAGCTCAGGACAAATCCAGATGGGTATAGATTTAGTCAATCAAAGGACACGACTCCTTTTACATTACACATGTGCGTTAATTTCTATCGCGGGCAGTCTGTAGGCGTACATGCTAATGAGTTTTCCTGTAGTGGGGTTTTCCCTAGATCAGACATTTCCCATCGGAAAATGTCAAAGACAATTAAAGTGGCCACCACCCTGACTTTTCCGTTCCTAAATATCTTATCAGACCAAATATGCAAGAGATCGCTTATTCATAGTTAACATCAGCTTTTATGGTTACATAAACTAAGTGTGTGTTTCTCCTAGCGTTCTTCTCTGAGAGAATAGCATTCAATATTCATGAAATGCTTAATTGTGTTTTCCTTCTATAGTACATTGTTTCAAGTCAAGCCCCACACAAAACATATATACATACCGAAACACACACACACACACACACACACACACACACATACACACATATCATATGTATGTATGTATGTATGTATGTATGTATGTATGTATGTATGTATATATATATATATATATATATATATATATATATATATATATATATATATATATAT
>OZ012689.1:33184459-33289459 GCA_963942565.1 Maea johnstoni
TATAAGGTTTCACTCTTCCAATGCTGAGGCTACCTTCGTCCAAAGCATAATGATGTAATTATTTTTGAAAGCCATTTAAACCCAGTCAAGTTCGTATTCATTGGAAAGCTCTTGCTGAGAACTCTCAGATGAGAACCCATGTGCAAGGGTTTCAGCCATTTTGTTAGATTTTTAAATTATTTTGTATTGGTAAAATTAGCCACCAGCAGCATAGAGGTTAAGGAAATTCTTGAATGCTCTCAGATGTTCACCTGTTTACATAGAGAACGTTATGGAATATATTCCCAAGTATTCTACTGTTTAATGACTCGGGGCAGAATCACTTAGATATGATAACCTTTTAGTAAACAAATAGTCAATAAACTAATTAACATTAAAACGCCTACACCTTTTATGCAACACAGATACAAATCAACCACAGAATCAACAGAAAAATGCCAATTGCTACGATAGGCTTTTAGTGTCCTAACAGCAGGCCAGTCTTGTGGCTTAGTAGCTATGTGCAGCACTATGCAAATGATTAACGGAATGAATTAATGAGGGTTTAAATGCGTATTCGGCACACAAAGGCCATTTAATGTCATAATACATTGCCACAAATAAGAAACGGATAGACCCTCTGTGTCCCGGCCGCGCTTTTATTGGGAGGCCATCGGAGGTGATCTTAGATCATATGTGTTTAGATCATACATATATGATTTAGGTTTATCGTCGTTTTTCTGCATTATCAAGTCCAAATCGTGACTAGCCTATTCGACATGACTTACTGGCTTCCCAGCACTTCGGTCGTCACCTTAGCCGCTGCGCCATTGCGTCTGGTCTACATGTACTCGCCAGTAGTTACTAGTATTCGAATTCGAATCTTGCACTGTCGGCATTCGTAAGTGTCCGTAAGTAGTCTGTAGGTAATGCGCTAGACTACAGGGCTTCATGGACAGCCACAAATTTCATGTTTAGCGGGTCGAGGCGCATAGGGTTAAGTAATTACTACTTTGCATATGGCAACACCTGATAGCGTCCAACTTTTATATAACGAGCAGGCTAAAGCGGAGGGTATCAAGGAGTCGCAGGTGTTTACTGTTTACCCATTACTAATTATAGTATGATAACATATCAAAATGTCATAGATTCATTTAGCAACCCAATGAACCCGCTGTTAGGGTATTGACAGAGTTGGGGTGTCCTTGGTCCATTCTATACGACTGTTAACTAACCGGGCTGGGCTTACACAACTATCAGGTTACAGAATCCAATCTATACTAAATGAAGCAAGTCAAATAGTTAGTTGCGGAACAATACATGGAGATAACCCATTCACTGCCACCACGGTGAATTATTTGAAACAAATACCTTTCTTCCCACAACTATACTAAATAAATGAATACATTGCTACTTTTCTCTTCAACAATTCCTCTCTTATTAAATCTTTGATATACTGGCTATAGTTTCCAGATTGCACACACATACACCACATACATACGTATATACATATATATATATATATATATATATATATATATATATATATATATATATATATATATATATATATATATATATATATATATATATATATATATATATATATATATATATATATATATTATATATATACTTATATATGTATATGATGTATGTATGTATGTATGTATGTATGTATGTATGTATGTATGTATGTATGTATGTATGTATGTATGTATGTATGTGTGTGTGTGTACGAGAGTTTCTAATGTGGCCTGTATTGCGTTATACTACCAATCCCGGGGTGTGAAAGAGTTACTCCTAATTAAAGTTTGTCAATGAGTTAATCATGTATTAATTACTTTCACCGCCTAACATTGCTTAAGGATACATGCATTAGGTTAGCCGACCTACCAGGGCTCATTTAGCCACGTTAGACAGGTGGCTTCTAGAGGTGCAGCAGAAGCTCAGCTAATCCGTGCGTATATTTTGACCGTTTTCAACAAAAATCTACAAGCAAAAAATGTGGTATTCTGAGTATAGCGATTACAAGAAAGCGCCATGTCGTCAGGATCTCTTCATGAAAGCAAAGAAAGTGACAACAGCTAAGACGAACTTTAACCAGCGCTCCTATGGCGCCACAGTCAAAAGAATGGTGGACAAGGAATTCCAGAACTATTCGTTTCGTGCCAATCCTTACATTATCCTCTGGGAAAGCAGCTCGGCACAGCATCTTATGGTCATCTCGGGTCAGTATTTCTACCGCTGTAAGCGATGTTCGTACATTGCACGCGAAAAGGGAGAACTAACTAAGCATCTCAATGAGCACCAGAGAGGTCCTTCCTCACAGTCTCACGGGATTTGAACGAGATTTCAGTCTAAGCAAAGAGTGACACCTATAGTGATTTATCATCCTTCGCCTTCATCATAGAGTATTTGAAGAAAGGAAAGCGTCAATTAATTCACACGTCTTCATAAAAGCAAGTCACAGTCAGTGAAGACTTCTTCACACTCTCGCGAGATTTGAATGAGATTTCAGTTCAAACAAAAGGCAACACCTTTAGTGGATATTATCTCCATCCATCGCATTCACAAGCCATTTATAGAAAGGAAAGCGTTAATTAATTCACGTAAGTCTTTATAAAAGCAAGTAACAGTCAGTAAAGAAACTTTTCAATATAACTCCTTCCACCAGGGGATACGTAAGACGAGTCAGAGCGATGCTAATGTATGGCCATTTTAGATAAAAGGGAGAATTCCCAGGTACGGCACAGACCAGATAGCTTCGACGTTCAACGAATAGAATGCAGGTAACCACGTGAAGTACAGCAGGTAATCACGCGATCCAAACAAACTTAGTTGCCTTCATTTCTTTGGCCAATAAGTAATTCATCAGCAGACAATTTGGAACTGGAATCACGAATCTCGAATTTGGAATTTCGTTTATCGTCACTTTTTCTGCCATGTTGAGAAAACTGGAATGCCCGATGGAAACATCGCCTAACCCCAAGTCACTGGCAACCTTCTTACATGCTTACAACGAGCAATCAATGGCGAAACCTTAGACCTCTCAGCTATCGCCCTCACAGAACATCTGGATCCTCCAGTTACATCCTCTACATAACGACATACGTCATCATACGTCAAAGAACAATGGAAGCACCGCTCGCGAGGTATGAAGTAGACAAATACGAGGTTCAACCGAAACCCGACAACAACATAAAACAATGGCATTTCATTAGGTTGTCAAATGTAGTCTGTAAATTAACCTTATATAATGAATATGATAAATGAGACCATCATATGCACTGCACCTATTACTGGAGAGAATAGTCCTGCGAATTTTTATGATATATTTGAAGTAAAAACATTGAAATTCTTTAAGACTTATAAAAATATATATTATTATTTAGGATGTCTGCGAGAAGCCAGCAGGTATCGTACTCGACTTAACGACCTCTTGCGGCACCTACTGGATGAATGAAGACATCTGCCGTGTACCATTCTCACAACACGAATAACGAATCAGCTCCCCTAGGCCCACATAAATGGTGAGCTACGATAAGCAAAACAAGTTATACGTTCAAGGTTTTTGCAGAGGACAGCCGAGAAAACTCTTCTTCAGGCTCGGTCCATGCAGAGTGAACGCAAGGCTTTCTCAATTGAACTCGCGATTTATATACCTAAATCCATTTTGATTACTTTCGGGCATCTTATTTTCCAGATATACACCACGGGAAGTATTTGGCTCCTAATAATGAACATTGTAAAAAGCATTGCTCGGACCCCAAAACAGAAATGATATTGGGCGCCTAGCAATGAATGTTGTGAAAGCATTGTTAGGATCTCAATACAGTCCAGCACAACAAACAAATTGACCAATCAGCAGTGAGATTCAGAGTGGAGCTGATGATGAATTCCGAAACAGGTCTCTTGAACCACACATTTGAATTCTTATACAACATTCTATAAAAATGACATCATAAACATCACAAAACGGTTCTTTTAGTGATGCTACTTATACTGTGTATTCTTGAACAGACATGGGAAATGCCGAGTTTTGTATATAACCAATTATTTATCGTATGATATTATTTGTATAACTTGAATCCGATAGCATGCTGTGTGTTAATATCATCTGTAGTGATTTCCTTGAAAAGTTCGCATTTCCTAGTGGCCGTCTGCTGGTGAACAGCTGAGTTGCACTGCACATTCTGAAGACAACCAACGCACATTCAATAGCCCCAACGTCAGAGAACGTTCTGAATGGCTCGACGCTGGACATATAACGGCTGTAAGGGACCACTCGGTAGTGTCTGTTACCTGGGATTGTTCATAAGGAATAACAGTGTTTATACTTAAACAATCAGAAGCAGATTATAATATCAGAAGCAATTATAGCGATATATCTCCTCAGCATAATATTGTATATGCTTAAAGATTGGACGAAAATTGGACAGAAAAGGAATCCGTATATACCATATAAGACGTTAATGTCTAGCAATTGACTTAAAATGGAAGGAATAGCTTTTCGACTTACAATTGCCTACCCTTAGGATACTATTTAATCGAGGGCAAGTACATCTCACAAATGTAATGACTAGAAAGTCTATTAGCTCTGCACTTGGTTGATTTAAGTGGTTTGCACCCATCAACGGGGGACAGATGTCATCTAGATTTTCTATGTATCTGATATAGCCATAGCGATATCTGAATTAAACTGCGGGATAAAAAAGTGACATAAACCATTTTTTAATTGGATAACTGATCCTCATCACTTCATGATGTAGAAACATAAACCATATCAACTCTATACATGTGTTCCTCTGTTGTTGTACAAGCAAGGTGCAGCCGGTTTCTGTAGGATCAAGAAATGTATGTATGTATGTTTGTATGTACATATATGTATATATATATATATATATATATATATATATATATATATATATATATATATATATATATATATATATATATATATACATATACATACCTACATGCACACACACACACATACATGCAAACACACGGTTTGTGGTAAAATCTTGGAGCCGCAAGCGCCTCGTGCAATATCACTTTTCAGAGTGCAATTAAAATTGAAATTGCACAAAAAAATCAGAGCTATATTTTTATAATGTTGGAACATACTGTTGCTTGATTTGATCGTAAATAAAACGGCTTGAATGTTGTCATTTATGTTTTATTTTGATTAATAGAATCACTAGAAAAGATGATTAATGTCAAGGTTTGCAGGCAGGTTGGGTGTCTACGTGCGCTGCACCTATGTATTGTATGAACACTCGAATGTAATATACATATAGGCTGTACTCAATGGATACACTCTTGAAGCTGCTATTGAAGCACACCCTAATCAGCCCACAATTAGTGTGACCATACTCGAACCTCTTTTACAAGAAGAATATAAGTGTGCATATATGTCACATCTTAGTACATATACTGTTTAAAGAATATATAATGATTAAAATACAAGAAAAACATTGCTACCAACAGATAAGTTACTTGAAAGAAGTTTCCCACTCCACGAAATTACTAAAACCCTACAAGTATACATGCTGGGCTTGGTACATGCAAGAACACCTTATTAAATTGCAACGGAGAAACACATACAAGTGTGCCCCTCTCCACGGTGAGTTTGAAATATGTCAAAAGTAACCACTAGTAGTGTATGTGTCTTGATACTGATTTATCATAACACATAAAGATCTCAATGCTATTGTATGTGTAATATTGGACTAAACTCATAAATATAAGAGCTACTTAAAACATTATGAACTTCATCTGTTCTTATATACGTAAAACTGTGCTCATAATACTACATTTGATATATGCAGTATTTCGCTTTCTTTTGGACATTTGGTGAAATATCAATTACATTACCAGTTTCGTTTTCAATAACTTTATCACCTGAACATAGCTAAGGCATGCTTTTAAAGAGGAATTTGTAACCCATTACTAGGATACCCAAGACATATGACCTAAAATATTAACTGTTGACAGCAATATATTCATATAGCTCTTGTAAGTCTTCTTACAACAAAATTATGTCATATGTATAAAAACGTCTCCACTCATGTGCTGCTATCCCTGATGCTCGCCAACATTCCTCGTACCGCTTTCCTAAATTGGGTGCAGCAAAGAAGTAGACAATGAAATTGGTCGCGTTGCTCAGATAGATAAATCCTTCAAAGCACGTGAGCACATAGGTTGCATGATAATAGGGAACACTTTGGTACACCACAAGAAGATAGAGTATACCCCAGGGAGTGACGCAAAGGGCAGAGATTATGCAGATCGTCATTAGCATAACAGTGACCTTTTTTCATTCTTCATGGCTCGATTATCATACTTTTCCCAAGCCATATGACCTAAAATATTAACTGTTGACAGCATCATATTCATATATCTCTTGTAAGTCTTCTGACAACAAAATGATGTCATACATGTAAAAACGTCTCCACTCATGTACTACTTTCCCTGATGCTCGTGAACATTCCTCGTATCGCTTTTCTAAAATTGGGCGCAGCAAAGAAGTAGACAATGAAATTGGTCGCATTGTTCAGATAGGTTAATCCATTAAAGCATGTGAGCAAAAAGATAGCATAATCATAGGGAATACTCTGGTACATTATGAGAAGATAGAGTATACCCCAGGGCGAGACACAAAGAACATAGATTATGCAGATCGTCATTAGCATAACAGTGACCCTTTTGTCATTCTTCACGACTCGATTATCGTGCTCGTTGTTGAAACTTTGTGACATCCTCAGTTTCACTATGGTTACGAAGCTTGAAATAAGGATGATCGGGAAAGGAATGCAGAACCTTACTGTAAAGTCAATCCAGCCTATAATCTTAAAGAGAAAAGGCTCAATCATACCACAGTAGAAAAACAGGGGGATGTTTAACAAAGCTAGAACCACAGATAAGATAGCCAAAGTAATGCGAACGTTCCTGCGGCAGTTCCAAATTCGTGCTTTCAACGGAAAGCTAATACTGATCATTCGTTGTACTGATATAGCTGTCACTATAGCTCCCGACATCTGAATTGTAAAATACACCATGAATACGTTTGCACTGCACAGATACTCATTCTCAAACCAAGTGTCAATGTCAAAAGCTGCTGATAGCAACCATTGTACCAATCCAATCCATAGGACAAGTAGGTCCACCGCTGCCAAGGTCATGAGATATGGGGTGGAGGGCAAGCGCCACAGTACGGGTCTTCTCATTGCCACCATGGATAAGATATTCCCAATAGTCCCAAGAACGAGTATAAGAATTCCATAAACTCCAAAGATCCATTGTGCTGCATTGGCCCTTGGCGTGATAACTGTGTCTATAGACGGTACAGTTGTGTTTCCCTCTCCATTTGTCCAGGACAGAGAAACATTCATGGCTGCGCTTACACTTCTGCTGTACCCTAGTGAGTGTAAATTGCTACGCAGTACATTCAAATCATAGCACAATAACGTTTTTATAATTAGAGGATATTGCCAATTTGCTAAGCCAATTATTCAATTGTTCTTTGTTCTCATCAACATCGCATTCTTAACGACTTCAGTGATACTGTGTACGTCTGCATTGTTTCCGCATTGCCTATTCAAATGGTTATAAACAGTTTGAATAGCTGTTTAACAATAGCTGGATAGCTGTGACCTTTCTGAAACGAACTTAGTAAGAGAATTGGATTCGAAATTTTGTTTATCACCATTTTCCTGCCATATGAAGGTTTTATTATGAATAAGCTGTATTGAGTGGTGATAGGAGCTTGCTTAACTATTGAGAACCACCACTGTACTCCATGTAAACAGGAACTTTCTCACACGCCTGTAAAACTTTCTCTATCTGTGTAGACAGCAACCAGTCAAGGTCCTTTTCTTAAATTCGCTATTAAAATAGACGTTTTTTTATTGTTCAAACAAACATAGAATGATATTAGATATTTGTGATTGTACATGCACACCAAGAACATGAGTGATGTTAATAAAGATAATCAACAATTAACACATGTAAACAATATTGTAAAGAATATTAATCGAATAACAGTACAATTCAAAACTAGAGTGTCACACAACATATACTTTTTATACGAATTTGATTAGATATATACTTGAGCATCAAAAAACCCTTAAGTTGAAATTTCTCAACCATCATGTTTTGACCTGCCAACTTCTCGTTATTCATTTGTAGTCTTAAAATATTTTTAATATGTTCATAGTTAGAACTTTCAGCAATGTCCATTTCAATTAGTCTACTGTTGGTAATTATCCTGTTATACAGTATTTTCACATGAATAAATATTGAGGAGTTTTCTATAGTTTGATCATTTTATTGGATGTACATTAGATTGTTGACGGTGACAGGTCTTAGACCAGTAGGCTACCTGGGTCGGCTCGGAAGATACTTCATCATGTATTCATACTGTTTTTGCATGCATTCTCAAAGCAATATAAGGCAATCATATAAAAAGGTCTCTACTAATGTTTCGCTATTTTTGATGCCCTTGAACATTCCTCGTATCGCTTTCTTAAAATTGGGCGCAGCAAAGAAGTCGACAATGAAATTGTGCAGCCAGGTTAATCCATTAAAGCACATGTCAATTAGATATTGAATTCGACATTGCTTCATAATAGCACGCATTTATTTAGCTACCAGACCAATCCACTTGTTGAGTAGCAGCGAGTCGCGAAGGGTTAATGAATAACTAATTAACAAAGAAAAACACCTCATAGCGTCAAACATTTACTAGATATGTGTGACGAGTAATTGATGCCAACATTTAAATACGTATTTTGCAATGAAAACGTGGAGTGCGCGATCTGGAAACCTCTTAGTAAGTTTATTGGAGATTCCCCGCCACGCGCATGATATTGCAACATTGTAACGGCCAGCTTCCTTTGCGTAGTGAAGTTAATCTAGCCGTAAATTTCAACTTCGTTGAATTTTTAAAACCGCCGATCCATTATTTTCGAAATTTGGCACTATTGTTGAACAGACGAGGGCTAAAAAACTGTTAAGAGACACTTTTGAAAAATAATTTCTGGAGATTTTCATTCCAATAGTCGAATCCGGAAAATTTGTACCATTTTTTGAATTAACAGAATATTCGAGGAGGGTTGCCATGACAACCGTTTATACCAGATTCATGTTGCCAAGGCAACCGTTTCAAGATGTTTTCACCTATTTCGTAATAAAAGTACTTAACTGCACTATCATCTTTTACAGTCGTCAAAGTTTCATGAATATTTGGAAAATGTCATTCTAAATGAATTAATCAATGTAGCATTCAGATATACAATGTTGCATCGTCACTCTGCATATTCCACTTGTAATGAACATGTGGAGAAAAGCGACAAAACCCTGGGGTGGCAGTGTAACAAATTTTATTCATAACACAAAGCATAGATGGCACGACACGATACAGAGCGCAGCGAAAAAAATACCAGCTGAGTGACACAACAATTAAGTAAAAAGAGATTACGTTGATAACAATGTACAATAGATAATGTATAGGCTTGCTACACAATAACAACAAAACTGCTAGACAGTAGCGAATAAACATAAGTTTCATATAATTGCGACGAGCTTAGCCAATTACCTGTAATTGGTATATTAGCGAAAACATAAGTTTGAGATAATTGCGAAGAGCTTATCGAACTACCTGTGATTGTTATAAATCAGAGTTGAGCTGGTATGTTAAAGATAAACTGCAAATTGGGGGCGCCATCTATCCACCACCAGAGTAACTAAAGTTTAATAGGTTACTCTACCCCGTGTGTCAATCGCTTTATGATGGGGTTTTCAGTCCTTGTTTATTTTTGCGTTGGCCTGAGGTGGTAAAGATATAGTAAGGCCAGGGAGTGGTGGTAGTGCTATGATCCTTAACTAAAACCTTAACTAGGGTGTGGAGGGTGGGAAATCCGACTTGAACGGCTGGAGTCAAGTAGACAAGTGACGTGACCCAGACAGTGAGGAACGCACGCGCTGGGTCTCGCACCTGGTGGAAAAAAACCCCGAGCCAGAATGGAGGTCACGGGGTCGTGTGCAAAGTACCAGACGGCTTGGGTACCTGTGCACGCAAAAAGGGGGGGGGGGGTGGTTGCAGACGTCGCGTGTCTCCACATGCCCCAAAATGGCACATTTTAACCACATGTGGAGAAAAGCGACAAAACCCTGGGGTGGCAGTGTAACAAATTTTATTCATAACACAAAGCATAGATGGCACGACACGATACAGAGCGCAGCGAAAAAATACCAGCTGAGTGACACAACAATTAAGTAAAAAGAGATTACGTTGATAACAATGTACAATAGATAATGTATAGGCTTGCTACACAATAACAACAAAACTGCTAGACAGTAGCGAATAAACATAAGTTTCATATAATTGCGACGAGCTTAGCCAATTACCTGTAATTGGTATATTAGCGAAAACATAAGTTTGAGATAATTGCGAAGAGCTTATCGAACTACCTGTGATTGTTATAAATCAGAGTTGAGCTGGTATGTTAAAGATAAACTGCAAATTGGGGGCGCCATCTATCCACCACCAGAGTAACTAAAGTTTAATAGGTTACTCTACCCCGTGTGTCAATCGCTTTATGATGGGGTTTTCAGTCCTTGTTTATTTTTGCGTTGGCCTGAGGTGGTAAAGATATAGTAAGGGCCAAATAAATATTTAAGGGCCAAGTGGAGTAGGGGAATGGAGGGAGGAGAGTGTGGTTGCCGCCCTCAATCGAGCGAGCGAAGTGGGGCAATATTGGAGGACGGCAGAGCTGGCCCAAGCGCCCAGAGCCTGCACATCAGGAATAGGCGTGCCAGCGCGCACAGCAGCGGTGGCACCTCCCCTCCTGAAGGAATGAAAGGTGTATGCATGAGGTGAGAGGGAGGAAGCTGACAGGGCTGTGCGGAGCCAGGAAGCTGCTAGTGGAACGGAGAGGGAGGAAGGGGGGGACCTGGAAGAGGGCAAGAGCGCAAAAAGTGGGTAAGAGGAGGGATAAGGGCGTGGGTAGGCTAGAAGAAGGTTGGAGAGGGCCTGAACAGGGCAGATGGGAGAGTTGGGCGCGGGGACTAGGGGAAGGAGAAAAGCCTGGTGAGGGTGCTGGTGGGCCTTAGCCCACTTGATAAGGAGGGTGAGTCCCCCAGGGTGAAAGAAGAGGTCTCCCAAGGTGAGGTGGCGTGTGGGGTCGAAGAGGGAGGGAGAGGTGGGCAGGACAGATGAGATGCGGAGGAGGGAGTGGAAGAGGAGGGAGATGAGGGCTCTGAAAAGGTTAGTAAGATGAGAGGAAGAGAGGGAAAAAGAAGACAAGGAGAGGAGAACAGACAGGGGGATGGGAGGAGCGGGGGAAGGAAAGTGGCGGACCGTGAGAGGGAGGGCACGGCGAAATGCAGCGAGTTGAAAATGAGAGAAAGGATGGGTGGGAAAACCCCTGATCTTGAAGGCTGTGTGCAGGGCAGACAGGGAGTTGCTGACGGACCTCGGCGCCCTGCAGCCGCGCAGGAGAAATTCTCCGAAGACGATCAGGGTGGAGTGGTGGGCTGGCACATCCGGCAGACCGTAGTGTATGCAGAAAGCAATGTACGTGCGCAACGCTGCCAGATGGTTGGCCTGGGTACCGGGTCGATAAGCCTGTCGACGCCTGAGCCTGGCCGCATGCGAAAGGCGTTGGTAATCTGAAAGAACAGAGACAAGCAGGGTTGGAGAATTGGTAGAAATTTAGCCGCGGGTGGGCGCAGTTGATGGTGACAAGGGCAGGGGGGGGGGGGGGGGGGGGGGGTTGGGGGGTAAGGTCATGCATATGTACAATAGTATTTTGTCATTGAGTACAGACGTATCAGTATAGGGTGATCAAGGTCATATAAAAGTACGCATACAGTATTTAGTCATTGAGTACAAACATATCAGCACTAGGGAAAACACGCACTTTAGAATCTGCAATGCTATCAACAATATCATTGAACCTATCAGAGAGATGAGCCCTGGAGAGGGCATCAGCGCATTCCAGCTGGAGGCCCGGTCGATGGTAAACAAGCACCTGTACATCAGCTGCGGTAATGCACACAAACATGGCCCTGGCGCACCTGGCAAGGTAAGGATCCCTGGACCTCCCGGACGTGAGGGCGGCACAAGCAGTAGTGTTGTCAGTGTAAACTGTCAGAGTGCGTCCCCTGTATTTGGGGGCCCACAGGCGGAGTGCGACCACTATATTGAGGGTTTCTAAGTGGCTTATGTGGTGGTTCTCCCCAAGGACCTGGTGGGGGAAAGTACAGGAGTAGTATTGATCTGAGCATATGGCCCCACAGCCTGTGAGACAAGCGTCGAGTTCAATACTGTCGGCGCTGTTCACAGGAGTTTTGTTGATAATGGATATGCCGTTGTAGGCTGGGAATAGTTCGTTGAAAAACTTGAGGTCTTCCCGGAATTCGGTGTCGATCTCCACAAAGCCTGTAGGGGGCATGGCCCGAAGAAAGTGCAAGATACGGTTTGTGTAAACCCTGGCAGGTGGGGAGACAGCTCCCACAAAATTAAGGAGGCCAAGAAGGCTTTGGACTTGTGTCCTGTTTGCGACCCTCCTATCGTCCCAGAGATTGAGTATGACATTAATTTCCTGGATCTTACTATCAGGGATTCTCATTGTCATGGCCACAGAATCAAATTCAATGCCCAGCCATGTGAGCCTCTGCGTGGGGGGAACAACTTTTTCTGGGTTTTCCTCAAGGCCAAGATCATGTAGTATGTGCTGGAGGGACGCCAGGCCATTCCCTGCCCCCCGATAAGAATCTTCTGCCCCCCCCATGTCATCTATGTATGCCTCAGTAATGAAGCCTGCCCTACCATGGAAAGTGGTGACAGCAGAGGTGGTTCTCTGCATCATGAGGGCACTGGTCCTCATGCCAAATGGGGGGCAAATGTCAAAGTAATACTGTCCGTTGTACGTCATACCCAGCAGGGGCCAGTCTACCGGGTCTACCCGCAGCTGCCGATATGCTCGGGCCAGGTCTGTCTTATACATATAAGCGCCTGGCCCGAGCTCTCGAAGTCGCTTTGCCATGAAATCTACCGTTGGAAGATGGAAAATGTATGCTTCCCCCATGTACTCACCGTCTGGTATACAGTCATTGAGGGCAGCCCCTTTTGGCCATGAGAGGTCCAATATAACCCTCCTATGAGGGGATCCCTTCTTGTGGCGGGTCATTAGGGGGCTGCAATGATAATTTGGAAAGGGAGGTTCACGAAAGGGTCCCAAGATTGCTCCGTAACCAAGCTCAGTTTCAAGATAATGCTCAATGTCCCCACCAAAGGCAGCCGCGGAAGGATGATTATGTGCCGTTGAGATGAGTTCCACAGGGTTAGTGGCGCTGACCGGCCACCCATATGTTAGAAACTGCAGTAGCATAGGGTCATCCTCCTCAGTGAGGTATTGTTTCCAGTTGTCTAAGTTTAGGCCCGAAGGAACAGGTAGCCTGGCACCCAAATAATTATACTGACCACATGCGGCCACTCTATCATATATGTCTAAAAGGTGGGCACTAGTGAAGACGGAATTGTTGTCAAGAACCACCCCGCCATACCCAGGGCTGTCTGGGGAACTTTGAACATCGTGGCTATCGACTGGATCAGGTTGGCAAGGAGTGTCAGAGTGGGAATGATGATAGGCCTCTCTGTAGACCGGGGGGCCACTGTGTACGATAAGGTCACTAAGTCCAGTAGGGCCGCCTGCAATGGTGTCGCCCCCATCTGAATCTCCCAAGAAAATTTTCTCTGTATTAGGGTTAAGGGCCTCGCTGTCCGGAGTGAAAGGGTCAGAAATTTTGCAGTGGGCACCATGGGTAAGGGGTTCTCCCCCATCATGCCTGAGACCAGGATCAAAATGTGGAGCACAAGGCCCCCCACCATGTCCAACCCAACCACCCTGTCTGTCAAGGTCTCCTGAGATGCGATAACCATCACTGGTTGGCTGATGGTCAGGCCCTGAGGCAAAGGGGGCGTGGCTGACATCTGCAGCACCAGGACTGTGAACCTGTTGGCCAGTTCGATCTATAGAAAGTCCCTGCTGCACAATATGTAGGCCAGGGAGCCTGCTCCCCTGCCTGCCACATTGATTGATGGGGGGATCTCCAATATCACACTGAATGCCAGGAGCGCCGCCTCCCCCCTGTGCGCATGCATCACCCGCCAAGCCGATGCTTACCTGTTGCCTGTTACTCGAGTTGGCCTCCAAATGTGGTCTGCTATCCACAACTTCAGCCTGGGCATGTTGCGTATCTGGTTCATTCGACTGCCCCTGTATCAACCGCGTAATGTCCGAGACATCAAGAAGGAGTGTAGGGGGCTGCTGTGCGCCAGTCACAAAACCCACACTATCGACATTAGGGGAAGCGACTGACTCATGCACACGCGTAGTGTCATGGGGTAAACCAGGGCATATGGGTGTTGCCTGCTCTCCATCACTATCACTATCGCAAAGGTCACCGCCAGAGGCATAGTCCGATTCGTTGAGGAAGTCACATAGTTCGTTAAAATCCATGCCATCGAAGTCAGTGTCGGCATCGCTGTCAGAATCTGTGTCGCGAACACGAGTGCAGTGAACCCCGCATGGGCCCCCTCGGGCCAGAGGAGGAGACTCAGGAAGGGGTTGTTGTACAGGAGAGGCACTGTGTTCGGAGATTTCGGTGGGGGGGGGGGAGTTAGTTCTCCCCCCCATTGGCGTTTTTTGACTGCATGAATTTCTTCCTTCTGCAATCTTTCTCGGCGTGAGGATAGGCTGTCTGCTTCACCCTAGCGCAGAAGACGCAAGCATGGAGAAGGCCTGCATGATCACCAGTTTCAGTGCACTCCCCTCGCTGGTATGTGGCGCATGTCTTGATGGACTCCCCATTTTGTCTGCCTGAGGGTGTGGCTTGCTGGGCACGATACATGTTGGAAGGTCGGTGGGCGTAATGATATCGTAGTGTGGATATCTGCTCAGTGTCCGTCCACTGTACACGATCCATCTCAACCATGGAGGAGAGCACCCTATAAAAGTTCCTCACATTGTCCCATGGATAAGTGAGAGCGTCCTCCATGATGTTGCGGAGTATACCCATCATCACATCTTTGTCAAACCGATTCCTGGGGTTGTGGATCATTTGCAAGTACCCATACACAAACTCTGTGACAGTCATGTCCCCGTATTTGACCGGCCGTCGGGCGGCCCCCCTGTATACATTTAAGTGGGGCCAATCAACTTCTCGTATGACTATATCTTCGACTGTCCTAACTTGACCACTACGCTTACCCTTTTTGGTAGTCAGGGGTGCAGCCGTTGCACCATGTGCGGAGTCATCCTGCTCATCATCGCCTAGTTCACGTAAGCGCCTCGCCACTCGAACCATGAGGTCCTCGTCTGCACGTAGGGAGGACGGCGTAGCTTGTGGTGGTTCTGGATCCTGGGAAGCTGTGGGCTGGGGCACACTCTGGGCACTATTACGGGGCAGTGGGAGGGCAACCGGCTGGTCAACCACTGAAGCGGCGCCAAGGGCCCTCTCCAGTCTCTGTGCAATATTTTCCATTTGCTCAGCCACCTTAGAAATCGCCCCCACAACCACATCACCAGGATTGTCTGTAGTGTGTTCGTTGTCAACCTCCAGAGAGTCTAAATCCGAGTGTTCTGAAGGAGGGGCATCCTCCTGATCTTGCTCTCTGTCGTTTGATTCAGGAGTTGCAAACCGGCAGCGCCTTCCAGTTGGTGGGGGGTGTCTGGTCCCACATGTCTTGCATGCATATTCCCTATTTTCCGCCATTTTGATGTGTTGAGAAGGCTAGTGTCCGTAGTTAAAAGGTACTGTCAGTTAGAGTTTATGATAGATTGGAATTAAAATGATTTAGAGCGTCCTAGTATTATTATTTTGCACAGAGCTACATTAAATCCGACTTGAACGGCTGGAGTCAAGTAGACAAGTGACGTGACCCAGACAGTGAGGAACGCACGCGCTGGGTCTCGCACCTGGTGGAAAAAAACCCCGAGCCAGAATGGAGGTCACGGGGTCGTGTGCAAAGTACCAGACGGCTTGGGTACCTGTGCACGCAAAAAGGGGGGGGGGGGGGGGGGTGGTTGCAGACGTCGCGTGTCTCCACATGCCCCAAAATGGCACATTTTAACCACATGTCATGGATAATTCAACCATTTACGGTCTTCTGCCTCTACCTTATCAATTCCTGTGTCAATATGTTTGAAATTTTGAGGAAAGTATCTAGTGATACCACTTATCATAAAACATTACTTAATTACTTAATTAAAGAATTGGAGCCCATCTGCGTGTTGCCATGGCAACCATTTTGTCAAATCCTTGTTGCAGTAGCAACCGTCTCAGGACATTTGACTTTTTTCGAGATAAAAAATATTAAATTTCAATACTATTATCTACAATTCTCAAAGTTTCAGAAATATTGGGAAATGTTTACACTGGTAAATAACAGTTTAGTTTGGCATCAATAACTCGTCATACATGTCTAGTATATAACAACCAGACTAACCCACACGTAGGGCGTCAACGAGTTGCAGGTCTTTATCCATTACTAATTATCATACAAAAACATCAAAACTTCACAAATTTATAAAGCAACCAGATAAACCCTCTATTAGGGTATTGACATATTTGAAGTGCCCTTTTCCCATTCTATGCGACTGTTAACTAACCGGGCTGGGCCTCCACATCTATCAGCTTACAGAATTAATTCTATACTAAATGGAGCGAGTGAAACACTTTGTGTCGAAACAATACATGGATATAACCCTTTCGCTACCACCACGGTCAATTATTGGAGATAGAAACCATTTTCCCCTAACAGTACTGTTGATAAATAAGTGAATGAATTGCTTATTTTCTCCTCAACAACTCTCCTCGATTCAAAGGTTTATTATACCGCCTATATCTTCCAGATAACATATAAATGCTAGTATAGTCGCACTACAAGCCTACATATGTATATGTGCATGTATGTATGCTGCCTGCGATTTTGATTTTCTGTTTTAAATCTTACATAAAAAGAATTGTTAAGGCCTTAAAAAACTTCAAATATAAACCAGCATACATAATTATAAAACATGATCATAAGTTTCAACTATGGTGAATCAAAATCGAAGAAAAACTTCTGCATCTGTTCTAATATAAGGAAATAAGCAAAACTGCACTCGAGCTCATTATATCAGATTTGGTAAATGCAATAAAACACCAAATTAGTCAATGGCTATTTACAGTGAATTTCAAATCAAGATTTAATTCTATTTGGCATTTGGTGAAATATAGATTTCATTATAAGTTTCCTTTTTCATTACTATATCTCCTAAAAATAGGTAAGTAATGGTGTTAAAAAGTAATTTGCTATCCATTCTTAGATTTATTTGTCCGGAGCCATACTAAAATATACATGTACACTGTTGACAGCAATATGTTGATTCAGTTCCTGTAAGTCTTCTCACAACAATATGATGCAATACATGTTAGAAGGTCTCTACTTATGTGCTGCTATCCCTGATGCTCGTGAACATTCCTCGTATCGCTCTCCTAAAATTGGGTGCAGCAAAGAAGTAGACAATGAAATTGGTCGCATTTTTCGCATAGGTTAATCCTTCAAAGCACCTGAGCAACAAAATATCATAATCATAACTAAAACTTTGGTATAATATGAGAAAATAGAGGATACCCCAGGGGGATACACTGAGGACATAAATTATGCAGATTGTCATTAGCATAACAGTCACCCTTTTGTCATTCTTCACTACTCGATTATTATGCTCGTTTTGGAACCTTTGTGACTTCCGCAGTTTCACTATGGTAACGACACATGAAATAAGGATGATCGGGAAAGGAAGGCAGAATCTTACTGTAAAGGCAATCCAGCCCATGTATTGGAGTAAAAGCTCGAACATCCAATACTCTGTTATCAGCCAAGTAACCCAACAAGAGAGAAACATGGGAATGTTGAGCAAAGTAAGAACCACAGATAGAATAGTCAAAGTGATCCGGATGTTCCTACGGGAATTCCGAATGCGTGCCTTCAACGGAAAGCTAATACTGATCATTCGTTGTACTGATATAGCTGTCATTATAGCACCAGACATCTGAATCATGAAATTCCTCATGAATACTATTGCAGTACACAGATACTCATTCATTAAATAACTGCTAATTTTGAAAGCTGCTGGTAGCAACCAATGTTGTACCTATCCAATCCATAGGACAAGTAGGTCCACCACTGCCAAGGTCATGAGATATGGGGTGGAGGGCAAGCGCCACAGTACGGGTCTTCTCATTGCCACCATGGATAAGATATTTCCAATAGTCCCAAGAACGAGTAGAAGAATTCCATAAACTCCAAATATCCATCGCGCTGCATTTGGCCATGGTGCCCGTGGCGGGATTACTGTGTCTGGAGATGAATCAGTCGTGTTCACCTCTCCATTTGTCCAGGACAAAGAAACATTTATGGCTGCGCTTACACTTCAGGTGTACTCTACTGAGTGCAAATTGCTATGTGGGTCATTCCATGCCAACTCACTCACTTTTTTCCCGGCCCATCTCCGATTTTGATGAAATGTGGCGGACTTGTTGACTCTTCAGGGAGACATACAAAGTTTTAGCTCATTATCATCATTATTGATGAAGCTACAGCACTTCAAAGATTTCTGAAATTTATCAAAACTTTCGACTTTGGGACACAAAATATCTTTAACTCGAAAAGTGATCAACTGATTTTTAAAACCGTGATACCGTTGGAAAGAGGAGACAATTTCCTTTCCAACGATATGTTACTTGATGACCTTTTGGGACATTTGACCTTTCAAGCTCATTTCTGAGACATTGACCTTTGACCTACATTTTCCGAAATACATCACCTTCAATTTTTCTGATTTTTGGGGAGGGGGTGCTTAGTGATGTAGGTAAAGAGCATGTGAAGTTTGGTTTTGGAGAATTGGGTACTTCTTATTAAAAAGCAGGAAATGTTATTTGGTGTAAGGGTGCATCATACGAAAACAGACTTTTAATTTCATAATGTACCTGGCATGGTAAACGAACTGTATATCAATAGCTATTTGTTTTGAAAGACTACCTCAGGCCATTGTACATGTATGTCAAACATATCTGACTCCACCACTGCTTTTTGCTGTAAATTATGTAGACAGCTTCATCAATAATGATGATAATGAGCGGAGACCTGGTGTGTGTTAGTCTCTCTGGAGGGTCAACAAGTCTGCCAAATTTCATCAAAATCGGAGATGGGCCGGGAAAAAAGTAAATGAGTTGGGAAGGAATGACCCATGTAGTACACTGATATCATACCATAATGAAGTTTTTTACGAAAATAGGATATTGCCAATTTGCTAAGTAAATTATTCAATTGTTCTTTGTTCTCACCAACATTCCATTCTTAACGACTTCAAAAATCTCGCATACGTACGCAAATCATACGCATTGCCTATTCAAATCTTCTTAGGCCAGTATGTTATCTGGGTAGGCTCCCGGGATACTTCAGTCTTCTGTTAGACAGTGCCTAACCCTACAGAAATATACGCGGTTTTGATTGTTTCCCGTGATTGATCATAATAGAACAATGGAAAGCTAATTTATACCAACACGGGAATTACTTCTCCCCAGGATGCAAGGTCAGTAAGTTAGTGATATATGCCAATTGTTTCTAGGTTTCCCAATAAGCTTGGTTGCTAGAGCTGCACTGCTGTGCTTCAACTGACTGCTGAGGACTACATTGTATATGTTGACCCTATTGAAATTGCCAGCAAACTATCAAACGGCACGAGCCGTCGAGGAGTCTAAAGGCAGTTTAGCAATATTTATTCAGTCCAGATCAAAACTAATGTTATGGAATTCAATGAGTAATAAGAGTTGTTTTTTAACTTGTTCATAAGGACAAAATACAACGAATATTGTATTTTCCTGACTAGCTATCAAAGTTTTCCCCATTATATATTTTGCACAGTAGAGTCCAATTAGACTATCATTGAAAAACAGATGTCATGTATACGCATAATGCGTAGCAATGTGTGATACACTTCTAAGCAAGTATTTCATGATTTTAGTAGTTTCCCCCACCCTAACCCATGTCGCTGTGAACACTATCACTCGATCCCAGCAGTATTCATATTTGGATTTTGTGCACTGATGAAAGAAAGAGCAGAGAATACATATGTGAAATACATGTGTCCTTATAGGTGCAACACGTACATTGTACTGTTAACTTCTTATTTACTGGAACAGAAAATTAATAATGCTAAAATGCGTCAATGTTGACAACTTAGTTTTGAACTATTGGTTCTGTCATCAATTGAAAATGCAGGTCAACCAGTTAGTGTTAAAACCAAGTCAGAGGGTAATATATCATGCGTGATATCTTTAGCAATGTTTTAAGAAAATTCAAAGTATACTTAGTAGCAAAGAGATTTTTTATTGACTTATACTATTGTGCTAAACTAATATATTAATATTATTGACTGGCATTTTTCCAAAGCTCAGTAAAACATCTATGATGAGAACACCTTGGAACTAGGGCAAAAGTGTTCTTAGTAACCTTTTAATTGTTCACATCTCAGAGATGAATTCCCAATGCATTATATAGAAGTTGCACTCGCAAACTGAAACTTTATTCATGGGATAAGCCCCCAATCCAGAGGTCTTTCCTTAATATTTGGAAACAAATGAGACTGGGGGAAATTGCTTAACATCTGTAGGTATTCACATTCAAAGTTTTCTCAAAAGATTTAGAAACAAATGAGACTGGGAAATTGGGTTACAATTACAGGTGTTCATATCGCAGAGGTGTTCTTATTAGGCAGTGTGATTGTATAATTATTCTAAAACAAATAAGATTCATTCCTGGACCAAAACAGTTAAACTACTTGGTAGTCTATGTAGCCCTCGTCTATACCGTCATTTGTATAGTGATTTGCAGAAGTGAGTGTAATTACTGCTCTGAAAGGAAGGCCTGTTTAAAGTGACATTTTCACCTCCAATACAAACAAACATTGTTCCCATTGTTTAAAGGTTTTAGCAATGTACCATCATCAGTCAGCCACTCATTTTTTCTTCAACCTCGCCACATGCAATGTTCTGAAAAGGCGTGGGACAATAGCCCTTAAATGGTATTCTTTGCACCATTTACTTTTTTATCAAAATTGCCACCGAGTCAGAGATACATATGCATTAATTTCTGCCGATGCAGTAGTCAATTGCATCTTTGTTATACGGTATGGATAGCCATTATTCAAACGCGGAAAAGTTCCTCTATACTAAGCATCCCATGTTCGATACGAGTTCTTTCAATTTATGGTAAGCTTAAACGAGTGCTATAAAACAACAAACCGTTTCAACGAGACAATAGCAATACAATGATTATGTCAGTTTATATCTTTGTTATAAGCGTACGATTTTTGATAGGAGTGGAGTAATTCCCTCTTAACCCTTTTGCTGCTGGTGGCTTATTTGGCTGTTACAAAATGATGCAAAAAAACTAAAAAAAGACTCAAATACTGGTACATTGGGTACTCATCTACAGTGCCGACATTTAATGCCTGCACTAAATGGGTGGGCAGCCCGGGCAAAATACACGACTACATGCCCGACTGCCACCAAGTTTCCTTGGCATGAATGCATGGATGACCTACAACTGAACGCAACCTTGATTCGTAAGCTACGTGGGTCATTGATGTGCTTATCTTATTATATTAAAATGTTTTCCATGGGTGTTTGTACAACCAGGCAATGGCAGACATCCGGTCGACTGATGCAGGAATTAAATGTCTGTACTGTATGAGTACTCAGCGAGAGATACACAGCAAAGAATTTCGGACGTCAAATGGACAGCATGCGGACAGCAAACGGTTATGCACCAGTCAATTGAATCCCCAGGAGGGGGAGGGGCGGGATGGGGCGGGGATAGTGCACCGACCTTCCGCACTATTTTGCATAGTCCCCGCCCCCCGCAGCACATTTTTTTGTCACTAATCCCCGCACATTTTTAAAACTATATTTTCTATCCATGTGGGCATCAAAAATATGATAAATGAATTTGAAAAGAAACTTTTATTGTGTTGATTTGTACAAATGCAGGAACATCTTAGAAAAAAAATATTATATTGAGGGCCTTCATGCACCTCATGAATATTGTCTTTGTTGAAGATTCCAAAGCAGCTTGGTCTGTGGTACCGTGAGAAATTCCAGCCACTGTACATCCTCATGCAAACTATCAATTCTTATCTGGTCACACTACCACGATTGGATTTTAAAATGGCTATTTCATTTTTAGATATTTCTTGCATATAATAGCTTGTGCAGCGAGTGGCGTGCAGCCCTTCTGCTAAGAAGTGTTTATGATTTGGCATAAGCATATGTACTGATACCTTGAAAAAAGTTCCACTGGATTGGTCAGTTTCGAAGTTCATTAGGACGAAATTTGCGATGTGCCCAAGTTTTGTGCGCAACTTGTTTCTGCTAAGTACAAACAAAAGTGGCGACCTCTATCGGCAGAATTTGGGAAAGAATGACGTCACGGTGAGACAGAATCCCGTCGTAACTTTGTGACTGCTTTAAAGGTTAAAGCAGAATGATTAAGGAACGCACTAGTGCGCTGCACATACTTTTGACCGCCGCTGACCACGCAACATGCGTAACCACGCACCAAATCCTCATGTGCAACAAATGTTCACGCGACGTCATGATTATAGTAGTGGGAAAAGTTGCCACGGCTGTGTTCTCTATGTTCACAAAAAAGATAGATTATCTGCATCTCTGTGGGTCAACTTTAATGCGGGTTAGAATGTTATAACCGCCACAACTCATTCTTGCCATTTAATTCTTTTAAGGCTATTGTGAAATGACAATGTTGCGATAGCAGGGTGCAACATAGGTTCCAAAACATTACTTGCCGAGCAGGGCAAGCTGCCCCCAAAGCTTACCTGCCACGCTGGCACTTCCATTTGCTCCCCCATCCTGTTTGACTAAGGTGAGGTACATTGGGAGGACTCTGCCCAAAAATATTTCTTGCCGAGCGGGGCAAGTAAGGGTCTTGTTCTGCTTGCCAGATTGCCGTATTTGCCAGATTCACTTGCAACGGCACAAGTGGTTATGTTGCACGCTGGACAGGTTGAAATCGTAGTAATTGTTATGCCATTAATTTTTGGTCAATCACTACTCATACTGTGTGGTTATTTTACAAATATTTTCGAGATACGCGAGCATTTAAAGCTTTGTTTTGTAGCCATGCTATAATCAAAGTGTTATCCTCCCAATTTTACGAGATTCAGCAATCATCAATGTGTTTGTTTTTGTTAAAATTCTTGTTTTTTTCCTCGTATTTATATAAAAAAGATAATTTCATACTAGCCACATTCAGTGCCGGTCGTGTCATTATGACAATATACCACACCTCTTGTTTATCCACTGTTAGACGGCAGATCTTTGGATTACTACTACGTGTATGTACAAACATACTTCTTGTCTCAGCTCCGCAAAATGTTGATTTTTCTCATTAGTTCCTATTGTAAAATGTGCACATTGCCGACACTACAATCTCGCGTGTTTGTCTGTTGTGAACAATACAGTGCTGTTTTCTTGATTTTCGTTAAATTATCTTTTCCTTTTCATTGCGATATATCGGTCAACCGTTTGTGCACAGACGGACAGCAAACCGTCGGCCCAAAATATTCGTCAACCATGTGTACACAGAAAGCCAGCAAACGGTCGACCAAGATGTTCGTTACCCGCACAGATGTACGGTTGACGATTTGTGCATAAATGTTCCAGTGCACAAATAGTGCGGTATGAGCAATATCCCCCAGACAATATCCCCCCGGATGATATCTCTAGTAAAACATGTGTTAGTAACAAAATCTTTTTAAAATTCCAGTGTTTTGAATTATCCTAAAACATGTTAATATATATATTTTTTAATTCAAAAAAATTCCAGTATTTTAAATTATCCTAAAACATGTGTTAGTATTTATTTCTTTTTTAAATTCCAGTGTTTAAAATTATCCTAAACATTTGTAAGTAACAACAACTCGATTCAGGTCTCATTGACATATCATGTAATAAACACTACCGTGAACAGACATACCCCAACAGTAACTAATTAGACAATTGTCAACCCGAATCCGGGGGTCAGGTAGACCGTTGATTGCCTATACAGTGATTGTAAATGGCGTCGAGCGAGTGAACACACGTCAGTAGGTTACTTCAGACATGGCCTGTTTAGAGGTGACTTCATAATACATGTATGAGTATATTGTCTGATATGCCGCCAAGTGTGTCACACATAACCCCATATTGTACTTGAACACCTTACTGTTGCATAACATGATCGTCAAATAAAAGGTTACGGTGTTGTCATTCACCCTTTATTTTGAGTTATATCTTTTATTAGTGTTGTACTAACTAGGAGTATTTTATGGTGGTTTTCTGGGAGTATGGGAAACTATATGATCAGCAACAATGCCCCATATGGACATTCTGACATGATAGACCTAAAGGCTCTGTTCAAATTATTTTTACTACTACCGTTCAAGCATCATGAAAACACATAGGTAATACAGAAATTTCCATTATGACGAAAGCGAATTCTATTTTTTAATTTCAAATTTTCATTTTTACAGATTTACAACAGGATTTTTGTTTGCTCATTATTAATTTAAAAGGCGATGAAAACATTTCGAAATGTAAAAAAACACCGAACCTCCATGAAATGGCCATTTCCTTTCAGTATTAAATATCTCAATAAGGTTAGTGTGCAGAAGAGGATGGTCTCGATAAAATCTGATGATCGGTTTGTTTGTTCATTGTGACAAGAAACAATGTCTTGTTGCTGGGTCGCTCACGACCCAGTATAATACGGTTACGAACCGGAAGTAGGCATGGAGATCGCTCCTGGCGGGGCCATTTTTACTGAGGCTTGATGGTCTTGCCACAATAAAAAAATTAAAAGTGATTTTCTGTATGGTTCGTTCTTTCTTTTCCCCCGACATTTCTTTGAAATAAAAGTACTTGTATCATTGCAATCAAATCGTCGGCGTTGTGTTATGAATGTGTACGTGACAGCGCAGTTATAAATACACCCCTACACACGCAACACGCACCCGGGTGCTAGGAGACGGTGCGAGGACTCAAATCCGTGTAAGACACACCATGGCACCCACAATAGAACCGTTGCACCTGTACCACTGTACCACGTCCTGTAGCACCTGTTGATCCCTATTACTAGTAAATAGTGCTGGTGGGAACGCGGGCAATTTTTATTATTTTCTAGGGTTAAGTGGGGAGCTGACAATACTAGTCAATGACAAATTAGGTGTATTTAACACCTGGTTTAGTGGTGAACCGGTGTGAACTTGCACTCTATGCTGAACTCAGGGGAGGAGCTCAGTGTACTTTGAGGGCAAAATACAGACAGCAACAAGGATAAACAATTCAAATCTTATCAACATCATACTGTACATCATAAATAACTACGACCCAGCTAGTAACTATTGATGCCTTGCATCACCATTCCATACTTGTCTTTTCATTGGCACGACCCTATGATTGAGCTTGCGTGCCTTGTAATCCAATAACAAAGATGGCGTCGAGTTCGTTGGCAGGTGACTTGGTACTTCTATTACCACCCGAGTGTGAAAACCACCCAGAAGAATTCCGTTTCCTTTCGGACAATTTCAATGTACTTCTCCCCTCGGACTTTGAGACTGCTGACGAGGTAACTCGTCGCCAGGTAACAGGTATTGTTTGTGAGTGTTACCATGGTGCCAGGGGGTTCATGACCCCTGAGTTCCTAGATCAGGTACCCAATGTCCGTGTGGTGTGTGGAATAGGTACGGGGTACGACCATCTGAACGCCAGGGTGCTCTTGGCACGGGGAATCAAGGTTGGGCATGGTGGGAACACTACCGCAGAGCCCACTGCTGAGCTCGCCGTTGCCCTCATTCTGGCTTCTGCAAGACGGCTAACACAAGGTAAGGTGATGGACTACAATGTACATATTACATGTTATTTGCTTCCTTTACCATGTTTGACACATCTCATATATATATATATATATATATATATATATATATATATATATATATATATATATATATATATATATATATATATATATATATATGTTGCAGCCCAACTTCCGATCCTGGCCCATCTTAAGATGGGCTTGGCCCAACTTACGATCGGAAGTTGGGTAGCCCATCTTAAGATGGGCTTGGCCCAACTTACGATGACCCCTAGCCCATCTTAAGATGGGCTTGGCCCAACTTACGATCTTTAGATACCAGGATGTAGGTCATTTGAAGTTGGGCTGGCCCATCTTAAGATGGGCTTGGCCCAACTTCCGATCTCTAGATACCAGGATGTAGGTCATTTGAAGTTGGGCTGGCCCATCTTAAGATGGGCTTGGCCCAACTTCCGATCATTATAGATACCAGGATGTAACCCTACATGAATATTCATATGAATTTTTGCACTCTTATAAATACGGAATTTTCAACTCTTTCATAGGGCATCCACTTTAAATTACAAGATAATATTAGTCCAGGAAATAAATTGAAATGGGTAGCTAGAATAACCTGATTACTCAAATATTATTGCTGATTGTAAGCAGAAAAACGAAATAAAAGAATCATGTTTTTACAACAAATTAAAGAGTCATATATATGGAATTTTAAGCTTTTTCAGATTTAATGTAATTCAAAGTTAATTCAATTAGATAATTTGCACAATACTACCTTTGTTATTTATGGGTTGTGTGCTCTTACATTACATAAGCTAGATGATGAATCATTCACAATTTGAATGAAGGAATAGCAATGGTATTTTTCTAATGACTCAAAAAGGGGAAAAGTGAATTTTTTTCTTGTCTTTTAAGCTTTTTTATTAGTATTTTTATGTATTCTTTAACCCCTTGCAAATTCTTGACATAATTATATAATCATGTGTGTGCCAAAATAAGTCTTAATGCATTAATTGAGGAGGTTCATGTGACTGGCAGGACAGTTGAAATAGACAAAAAACTTGTCAGAATTTACAAAAACATTGTGTCCTTATCAAGATGCATCAGAGCAGGGCACTTATAGTATCTAGATGAGGTGAGGTTGTAAGAAATGAACATACATGGTTCAAGTTGTAATTGATATGAGATAAGGTGTATGCAGATTGAATTGGTACTTGTACCTAAACGACACATAAATTAAATTTTGGCAGATCCAAATTTAGTAAGATTTAGACATTATGATCTTGGATTGGCCAACTTTATACTTTGGATGAAGCAGTTGAGAAAGTTATCTTTTTGGTAGTCAATAGTAAAATATTTTTGTATTAGTTTGAATTATTTTTTAAACCTTTTTTTTAATATTGAAGAGCAATGAGTATATCAGAAAACTGGTCGTTGAACTTTTAAAATTGAGACCTTTATTAAGATTTGTCAGAAAGAAGCCCTTCATCCTGAATGTAGATAAAGAAAAGTAATATAGATGTACCATGTTACCTTAATTGGCTAATTATTATGAAATGTTTATACTTTTACAGACATCTATTATAAATAATGTAATAGATACTTATATTTTGTTAGACAGGTAAAAAATTTGTAGGGCATATACAACTTTTTTAACTCATTCTAGAAGCCAGAAAAGAATGTAATCAATCAAGGATTGCAATTAACAGGTGCTGGAATCCAGCACAATAAGAAACATTACACCTGTTAATTAATCTGTTGTGTTTGAATAATTATTTCTTTGTTTTGTTTTTCTAGTCTTTTTTACAAAAGGAGAGGAGAGAATCTGTAATTAACTTATATTCAAATTTCAGCATAATCAGAAGTATTCAGTAGTGTTTAAGTAAAATTTAACATTAAAATGCAAGTAATTTGTCTCATGAAATTCACATCTTATTCAATAAACAAATATTCCAACAAAGCTATAAACTTCTAGATGAACACTTAATAAAAAATCATTGCCATCGGAAGTTGGGCTGGGCTGCTGTATTATCTGGGTCATCGGAAGTTGGGTAGCCCATCTTAAGATGGGCCAGCAAAATCCAGCCCAACTTCCGATCAGAAGTTGGGCTTGGCCCATCTTAAGATGGGCTGGATCGGAAGTTGGGCTGCAACATATATATATATATATATATATATATATATATATATATATATATATATATATATATATATATATATATATATATATATATATATATATATATATATATATATATATATATATATATATATATATATATATATATATATATATATATATATTGTTGCTTGATGTTTGCTCTTTAAATCGTAGGAGTTCGCCCATTATAATATTTAGCATATCGATAGCCAATGGCGATAGTGCTTAAAAAAACTCCCCATCCATCTTGTGATCACAGAGAAAACCACCAAGAAAAATAATTATATTTTCTTTGTCTGTAAGATTGTAAAGTCGGTCATTGTTTCTTACTTATGCACAGCGTATTGGTTTGATCATTTCCTATTGGCAGGTCTGAAGTACATGTATACAGATGATAACCTTCCAGGTTTCCAGGTCAAAGGCAAGACACTAGGTAAGGGGATCACGCATATGGTACAGTTAAGTAAGGTTCATGGCTAGAAACGAGTGCTCTCAGTACAGTTATCACAAATACAAACACTGCACATGAAATGCTTTTGGTCTTTTCCGATATTCGATTCAAATATATTTATATTTTATATTCATATGAAGTATCTATAAAGTTTTTAAATCTACGTATACGTAAATACATAAATATATATATATATATATATATATATATATATATATATATATATATATATATATATATATATATATATATATATATATATATATATATATATATATATATATATATATATATATATATATATATATATATATATATATATATATATATATATATATATATATATATATATACATGTATATATATATATATATATATATATATATATATATATATATATATATATATATATATATATATATATATATATATATACATACATATATGACTGTTATGTTTTTGCCCTATCATCGTGCCTGATTCCAGCTATCGAATTCCAGGTATAATTGGTATGGGTGAAGTTGGGTACCGTGTTGCCAAAAAACTTAAGGGTTTTGAGATGCCCGTGGTATACCATAACAGGCACAGGCGGTGAGTGTGTTGCAATAATCTATTTCATTGTATTATTTGTTTCGAGAAGATTGACAAAAATGGAACTACGTATTGCAATAGGTTTTTTTTAAAAGTTACTGTAAATTAAAGCAACTCACTGAAATTATACCTTTATTGACACACACACACACACTAGTATTTATACACACACACATATATATATATATATATATTTACATATATATATATATATATATATATATATATATATATATATATATATATATATATGTATATATATATATATATATATATATATATATATATATATATATATATATATATATATATATATATATATATATATATATATATATATATATATACATTTAAAATGTTTCCACATGTTGGCTGCATTTGTGATTTCGTTGGGTGACCCGACATGCAATACTACTTGGTAGATGTAGTTAACAGGAAGCTGCAACATGGTTCATGTCTACAGTGACTTTCTCCTTATTGCCATGTGTAAAGATGAATAGATTAATTATTCCCTAAACTTTACATAAATGACAAGATTATTGGTTCGATTCCTATTTTTCAGATCTAGGGATGAAGAGAATGCGGTTGGAGCATTGTACTATGCAAATAAAGATGACGTCATCAAAGCAGCCGATTTCTTGCTGATTGCAGTCCGTCGAACACCTGGAACCATCGGAATGATAGGACAGAGAGAATTTCGTCTGATGAAACCTACATCAGTGCTAGTCAATGTTGCAAGAGGTACGTTATCTAACGCAGTTGCATCTGAAGTGCATCTATCGCCTGGCAACTTAATACAGATCAAATATCTACCAGAAACATAACCACTGACACCTATACTAACTTATACATCTATCTCAATATATACTGCATTAGTTAAATGTATTTTCCTGGGTAGGTAAGAAAGTTTCCAGTGACTTGGGGTTAGGCGGTGGTTTTCGCCGGGTACTCCGGTTTCCTCTACTAATTACAACTTGCTAGTCACGAATTAGCCACAATATGGCATAAATGTGACGAAAAACGAAATTCCAAAATCCATTCCCCTCCAGACCTAGATGTTCTATTCATGAGGACCTGTGGAGCAGCTTCTCTCTCTCTCTCTCTCTCTCTCTCTCTCTCTCTCTCTCTCTCTCTCTCTCTCTCTCTCTCTCTCTCCCCCCCCCCCAGATCCACAGAGGAACTCCTCAATGTTTTTGCTGATGGTGAATGGGGACAGGGATATTAACCAAAGATGTGCCTACCTCAGCTGGTTGTTCTGTTGAAAATAGTGAGGATACTCAAAGTTACATTTTCCCCGTGAAAGTCATATTCCACTTATTTGCCTCTGACCACAGTGTAGGTCTTACTGGCCATGTGCATCCGACCCAAACTACCTCATCATGATGCTATCAGGAATAGTGTACTAAGGCAGCAACCCATTGTAAAATAATGTACTGGATTTAGGACTTTCTATTATCGCCACTTTTTCTACTTAATATAGGCTAAATAATAACTAGATATATATCTATGGTGGTGGAAACCGGAGTACCCAGGGAAAATCAACCTCTAACCAAAGTCACTGGCATCTTACTCACATGACCCCGCCAGATTTGGAATGGCATGGTTAGAGACAGGTGTACACTATCAATCAATATATATCTTTACAATCGAATGAATGTATGACAGTGCTTTGAATAGATGGATAACATCTGTAAACTTCATAAACATACATTCTGAATAGGTTGCTGATAACCTACAAACGTTACTTGAATTGCGTATATGTGCTTGCTTATGACTTATTGTGCTCTATAAGAATATGATAATATGTTACAAATATGAAATATAAAAAGATAAACATAATTAATGGTTGACAGTATTTTAATAGCCACAGCAATGCTTTATGGCATGTCTAATTCACGACCTGCGAGATTTGAGCATCCGCTAATGTGAATGTTTAAGCACATTCTATTACTCATGTAATGTCATTGTAGTTTGTCAATAGTATCAATGTTCAATAGTTCCCAATATTCACTTGCATAGGAACTTAGGAAGGATAGACATAGATGGCTTTAAATCATTTATCATCATTTCAATGGCAGCTGGAATACTAGCAAAATTAGCAATTTGAATGAGTAAAATACAAAAAGGTATATCATCAAAAACAAATGCACAGAGATTATGATGAATAATTACTGGATAGAAATCCGGACCAGAAAATAACAATAAGTAAAATAGATGGCGCCACCAGACCCGTGAGACAATTCTAAAGGAATACACTGTAAATGCACCTATTCGAAAATTCCAAAACTCTTATAGCCAATCTTGAGACTACGGTGCAGCACCCGAGGGTGGTATAAGCACTTTGCTGTTGTCTGGGTTTCTGGAATCCGTGAGGAGCAAAGGTCCCGGTATTGATATAAGATAATCGCTGTGGAACCCTATGTGTATAGAATGCATCCTATGGCATCCTGCGTGTTCCTTTGTGTGGAAGTTTCCATAAAAAGGAGGCATTTCTGGTTCGCCCTCTGGTGGTAAACTGCGGAATTACATAGTATGTTTTGCAGACATGCTACAGCACAGTCAGGCTCTTGAATGTTGCTGATTGTTTTGAATGGTGCCATGCTGGAAATATACTGCTTGTTAGGGAACAACTTGAACAGTCGGCCATCTGAAATGTTTCAAAAAAGACAAAAGGAAGAGATAGATGCTTATGTGATGGATTTTAGTTGGTAATTGCTCTGATATTGAGCTTTATAACCAATGAGGTCTACCCAAATAGCTCTAGGTGAGGGAGGGTGATAACCAAACACACATATAATACAATGCAGTGAGAAAAAATAACAATTATCTTTTGTAGCATGACTGAACTACATTTCTTTCTCGGAGAACGAAATGTTAGCCATTAAATCGTAGCACCAACCCCATAGCAAGTTACTTTCCAGGATGGACCGCCACAATGTGTGACGCTGGAAGGAATAACAAGGCCCAGAAAATGTTTATCCCATCTATTACCTTTGAGCTTATTGGGGTAATTTTGACCTCCGCATACAGACCGTCCCCAGGTATACAAATCCTGGAGCAAATATTGGTGGCTGATGCGCATAAAATGATTAAACGTTTTGTATATGTCGCACTAGCTTATAAACCTTACTAGTTATAATCAGATCCTACATCAATCAATGCATAATACTAATTCATCGACAATTGCTCAATGCTGTCCATTTCAAAACTAATATAAATATCTTAAAGCCTCATGAAGCTATACTTCAAGAGATTGCGTCAAATTCACAATTTGGATCTCGATATTTCTATCGTAATTGAAGAATGAAACTTTCCAAAGATGGCAAAATGGATGGATGTATTCAGTTATTGCTTTAACTTACAGAAAACACCCAGTCGTACTAACTGAGAATAGTTTTCTTTTCTTTAAAAAACAACTGCATCACCTGTATAGGAAGGATGTACTTCCACCTCACACAGTGTGAGTATTTCACTTGGCCCCGGAATCTGTATCTTGACAATTGCTCCCCTTGGTTGGGCAGGACATGTGATTGTCACTTCTGCTCCAGCAACTGCATAGTGATGGGCACAGAGTGCACCCGTCATACCAGCCTTTAACCAGGGCAGGACTCTCACATCAAAATCATGAAGACGTTCACCTACAAGTAGAGCATTTGAGTACTAAAAGACCATCGGAGTAAGAAGCATTGATCAACCCGTTAATGATATGTCTAAGCAATCTCGGTAAGAAAGAATTCATCAACATAGATATTAGCATAGCTAGGCAATCAAATATACATATCAGTATGTATGTATACATATATATATATATATATATATATATATATATATATATATATATATATATATATATATATATATATATATATATATATATATATGTGCATATATATATATATATATATATATATATATATATATATATATATATATATATATATATATATATATATATATATATATATATATATATATATATATATATATATATATATATATATATGAGATACATTGCAGCACCACGACTGCATGCTGAAGAGATAGTTAAATACTTACCACAACAATCTTGTCTATTTGTTATCTTGACGAAATCGATTGCATAGAACTCCCCCAGATCCACTGCCCACCAAGGAGATTCAGAACTGATTACTGAAAAAATACAATAGGCCAATCGTTATAAGATAAATGTGTGTTTCCCAACCCGCAGCCATCAATTTACAACCATATAAACCCCCATCCCATAAAATGCCAATCATATCAAGGTGTACGTTATCTGTGTTTTTTTTTTATTCATTTAGGATATTCATTTAGTTTATTTTCTACTTGTAATGAGGAAATAGTTTGTATCCCCAATTTTAAGATTAAGTCCAAACCTTAGCAATACAATAGGGTGCATATTGGATGCGCCCCTAGAGAGATCGGTGATGCTGAAAAACTCAACTTACATTTGAACCTGCTCTTTAGTCTAGTAACCTGCCCAGCTCTTCTGTTATTCTTCAATACTATTTTGGCCTTTTTTCAGGGATTTCTTTGCAATATGAAAACGGTAAGATAAAGTCCTGTACGTTATCTCCTGTTCTGCGCTATAATAAGCAGCAAGGCCTATAGGGTTATATCGAAATAATCAGAAAAATGATGTCTATCATAGCTTATACAAGTATAAATACTATAGCTTCTACACGTAGTACGAGCGAACACAGGGGCTACCTATTTTTTTTCGATAATATTTGTGATATATATGGGATCCATTACCGCATTTGTTTTGCGTTTTGAACTACCTAGTTCAATAGAGGGCTCCCTTCCCTCCCCGGAGGCCACTCGCCCTCCCCCAGTCCCGTTGCCTTACCCCTCCCCCTTCCACCTAGCTTCCTACCTGTCTTCCTATGCTTTCTAACCTCCGCTTGTTCATATTTGCTATATCAGGTACCATCCCACCTCGAGGATACTAGGGATAGCAGTAGTCGCCCACATATATGCGTTACTCCTGCCCATTGGTATGTGTGTACATTCTCATTTGTATCACCTTCATAAGCCTCATTTCAATTTGACCACATTTTTTGTTGTAAATATATAATTTACCCCTGTTAACCATATTCCCAAGTACTGCTACTTTTCCTCCTTTATCTTCATACAATAAGCAGCTGCCATGCCCCAAACTTACCACCTTCTGCATTGTTACCTCTGTTTCCTATGTTTACTACCCTGCTTATGGAAGAATTTAACTACCTTTTTTCCACTCTCTACCGGAATTACTCCCCTACCATTCTCTACAGTTCCTTTAATTCTTCCCCAACCCCTGTCCAATGATAACCATATCATCTTCAAAGAATAGTCTAGGTGCCACTATTCCCCTACCTTGATCCGTAGTCCACTTACAATAAATCTATTACCTAACTCTGACAGACATAGTGCAGGGTGCATCTGGAAAAGCGAGCACCCTTAATTTAATGCTCCTTCTATCTGAAACATGAAAGTCTTTATCTCCCAAACCCTACATGGACCCCTATATACATCAGTTACATTGCACTTTAACTGCAGCGCTCTCTTTTCCATCCCCCCCCCCCCCATTACTATTTCTACCCTCTATATCTCACTAAAACTTCTGACCCTTCCTCCCCCATCCAGCTGTCATATCCTTTCCCCAAACTATTCCAACAATTCCATGTATAAATTGCTACTCCCCCTCCCTTCACATACGTACATACATTTATTCATACACGTAGATAGATATAGACAGTTTACTTACATGTGTGTGCACAGAACACAGATTCCATGCAGCTTATGAACCCATCATGTATTCCATCATTTGCATAATAACTCGAAAGATTGCCGCAGTCATGCATATGTGTACTACTTTGAAAGGTGGGTTTGTTTAGAGCTACATTATCACCTGCAATAAATACAAATAGTATCTCAAAGTGTTAAATATTCAAATTCCAAATCTATATTTCTTCACCGATGCTCCCAAGACCATAATATTTGATTAATGACAATGTTACTGACCTCTGATGGTTCCTTAACTATAATTTATTTAAGAAGAGGACATTGTAAAATCACCACTGGAATCGAGTGTATTTCCAGTTTCCCGCTCTATTGAGTTACGCGTATCTACAATAACCTTTTCTAAATTACTTTTTCTAAGAATAGCAATAGGTACTATTCCTATTCCTTATTATGTCATATAGGAAACTATTTCTTATAATGTCATATCACATGAAGTCCCGACAAGCCAGATTTTGTGGGCAGTCCTGGGAGGGCTGGACATTTTGGTAGGTCCTTCTTAGGAAGTTGGCCCTGAAGATCCTAGCTATCAATCTATGAGGTAACGGGAAAATTCTATTAAAGATATAAATTTTTACTGTGATTATGAGATTTAGGGGATGCATTTGTGGTACAGGATGAGGCTAACACAGATGTCCCGTCAGATATCTTTTAGATGCTCGATCGCGTATTAACTTTCTTCAACGGATGCTACAATCCCGACGCTGCTAGAATGGCTATGATGAAGGAGCCAAAGACGTTGACTGATTCAGTTTGCCTGCAAGATGGCCTACATACACATATATTCCCAATGCAAACTACCTTCCTAAACTAAGACATCTCCTAGTGTGATGCTGATTCATATAACTCAAATTTTGGGGTTTCAGAAACTAACAATATTACGAGGTTTTCAAATTATAATGCAACATGTGTTTTGAACGGTAGTATTTCTAAGATCTTGAACACCCATCAAGTAAGTGAGCCGCATTTAGTAAATGGCTAGAGCACCTGCTGGGGTTTCATACCTTCCCCTGAATGATCAGACTAGGGCCTAGTGAATGAAGGGAATAGGTCACCTTCTTGACCTATTGCATAATATTAGCGCATTTAAGATGAGATCGCTACAGACACACGCACACACACAAATATATATATATATATATATATATATATATATATATATATATATATATATATATATATATATATATATATATATATATATATATATATATATATATATAAATATCATTGATTATAATCAGACTCGGCCGAGGTACCAATATAGTAAAGCAGTTCTTACCATCCACGGATCCAGAGAAAATGAGGATAGAATAGAGTAGATAGCGCACATATTGAGAATTTCCCAAGGTTCTGTTTCCCTGCATGTTGCCTGTGTACGAATGCTATCCTCCCTCTGTCGCTCCTTATAGAGTTTATGGTGAATACCAATTAGTGCTACTGCTTATGAAAAGGATGACTAAGACCATTACCTTGAAGTAAAATAGTTACCTGGATGTTCATTACAGCCAAAATCGAAATCTAGCGAGGCAAACTTAGGCCTATATATGCGTTGACCTTGAGATCAACTTTGTGCAGAACGTGTGCAACCATGCACATGATTACATTTTAATTACTGTTCACTGTATATACCAGTACTTCGCTCATACATACATACATACATACATACATACATACATACATACGTACGTACGTACGTAAATACATACATACATGCACACACACACACATATATATATATATATATATATATATATATATATATATATATATATATATATATATATATATATATATATGCAAATAAGAGAGTGAGGTTGATAATATGACTCAGATACGTGAATGGAGGTTATTCAATAACTAAGCTAGCTACCATATCAAGGTTAAAGTCCAATTCCTCCAAAGACTCTCTAATATGAATACCAAAGGTTGGAATGACTCCTGCCTTTCTACTAAAATGGTTCACTTACTGAGGTTTAAAAATAGTGTCATAAACAGGGTTAATTGTAAATTGAAATCCAAGTTTTTCTCTTCTGAAAAGGAAGCTCATTTGCCCCAACACAAGGATTATGCGTAGGTGGGGTTCTAAAGGCTCTATTTAACCCTAATTCTGAATTGGATCAAGCCAGGAAATATGTTTCACATGTTGCTCCATATATAAAAGGCCCACAACTTTGAGTGAACAAGGGCCCTATACAGCCCTAAAAGACCTGTATGATCCCTACTCAGGTCACTTGGAGACAGCTCTACATACATACATACATACATACATACGTACATAAAACACATACATGCAATCATGTATGCATACCTATAAACACACATACATACTAGTGCGTATGTACATGTATACATACATACATAAAAACATACAAACATACACACACATGTACAGAGGCACACACGCATGTATCTACATACATAATAGTATATACATACCTACATTAATATACATACATACATCCATACATACAAATGTACATGCGTTCGTACGTCCATATGTACGTACATTCATGCATGCAGGCTCTCCGGAAGGTTCTGCCAGTACCGGTAAATAGCTTCATTTAGCTTGTATTGAAGCACATTCGTTACATTGACACTTTACATTTCAGGGGATATAGTTCAAACAGATGCCCTTGTCCAGGCCCTGGAGTCGAAAACAATCATGGCTGCTGCTTTAGACGTGACGGATCCCGAGCCTCTTCCTGACAGCCACCCGTTACGTCACATGGAGAACGTCATGGTGACGCCTCATCAGGGGAGTAACACAGTGGAGGCGTTGAGAGAAATTGAGCGACTTTGTATCGATAACCTTAAGGCGGGCATGCGCGGAGAGAATCTAATCAAACACATCCCTCTTACATGAACACGCAAATGACCAAATTGTTTAAAACCCGTTTAATTCGGCAAACTTTTAGTGAGTAAGGCTTATTAATTGATTTGTACGTTTTTATCTGCAATGCGTTTGATTCTTTTCTGTTTTAGTATATGAGATGGTAATATATGGTTATTTCAAAATCCACTACTAGTATTCTTATCTTTATCATTGGCGATATGGCTGGTTTAAGTGAGAAATCCTTGCTATTTGCTCTGTGTAGGGCAAGTCAGACGAAGTGTTTTCTCGGAGTCCGCTGCAAGAACCTTGAACTTACAACGTGTGCTTATCGTAATTCAAAATGAATGTGGGGAGTGAGGGGGCTGATGATAGATGTGTTATCCTGTGCGCACGTGCGTATGTATGTACACAGATACACGTACGTACGATACATACATCCCTACACACAGAGAGACAGACTTCATATGATTCAATTAGTAAAGATAGCACATGTTCAAATCCCTTATATAGGTTCTTAGTTAGAAATGTGGTAAATGCAAATATTTCCTCTCACTCTCGTCCTTTGTTTAATTGAAAGTATTAAACGAAAATACATCTTTAGATGCCACAGGTAAGTAGAGTGAACGACTAAAGAGACAACTCATTCACCTCCTGAACTAGTTGTGGAATGTCTCAACATCTGATAATTTGTAAATTGTTATTATAACATGGGTACAATTAAAAAAGGCTATCATAGCATGCTATAACCTTTAGACTCTTTAAGAATAAATTTAAAGGATTTAAGTTTTAATTATCATAGTTATCATTAAGTAAAAGCCATTTATCTGGTTGCCGTTTGGCTTCGGAAACAGGATATAGGGTTTGAATTCAAATATCCTCTAATCACTACTTTTAGAAATTGTGTATTTTTCATGTCGCGCGTTATGGCAATATGCAACAATAAATGTATTGTGCATGCATTATAATGTATACTGTGCATGCATTATAATGTATATTGTGCATGCATTATATTGTATATTGTGCATGCATTATAATGTATATTGTGCATGCATTATAATGTATATTGTGCATGCATTATATTGTATATTGTGCATGCATTATAATGTATATTGTGCATGCATTATAATGTATATTGTGCATGCATTATAATGTATCTTCAGTTCTTGGAAGCGTTCACCAAAGTAGTATATGTCAGCGGGTCTGCCCCCATGGCACTACGGTCTAAATCAGTGAGCAACGACTACTACATGTAGCTGTGTTTCCAAACTGCATAGGGTTCTATACTCCCGTTTCAGTTTAACATTCTGCATATTAGGTTAATGACTCAGATGATACTGCTATATAAAGTGAATAAATCGGGATCTGAGTATTAGATACACATGTAAGTGTGTACATTACTCTGTTGTCCCTCAACTATTCAACTCTGGAAAATGTTTAAAATGGGTGAGAAAAGATGTTCAACAGGTTGTCAGTGACGTAGCTTAATTTGGAGGTTTAACCCATGTAGTGCGATATCCACCATTACACGGCGACAGCTGATGCACGTGTAGATGAAAGTGGAACTAAAACAAACTTTGGATTTTCGAATGAACCATTTTAGAGAAAATCGGAGGTCAAATAAAAAAAGGTATGTAAATGCGCATGCGTTAAGTCTCACCGAAGACAGTTTTTTATTGGACATATGTACTACACGTATTACCACATGGATTATTGGTCTCACTTGAGGTCCCAGTATCATTATTACCATGTGCAGGGGATCCAGGGACCTCTACGAGTTTGTACATACATATGGGACCCAGTTTCACAAAGCTGTCATAGGACTTCGACACGAAGTTGAAGTCCCAAAAATGAAGAAGATGTATACGTACATCTAATGATTTTTTTCCTATGAGGTTGCCTTGACTTTGTTTTATTCTATTCAACCTAGTGTGTATATTTAGAGATAAAACGCTTGTCATATGAAATTGTGATGAAAAAAACAAAGCCACTGTGTCCTTAAGAAACTTGTTCAGGGGTCATGAAATTTGTATGCAACTAAGCCTTTTGGAACATTTTTCTCGTGAGGTGATAATATGGGTGTTAACTGGATAGATCTTAGGAATTCTTTTCATTGATCACATCAAAACACGTCATTCCGTTACAATAACCTTTCTTGTGCTTGTTTAGTGAATAAAGCCGATGTATAGAGGTGTCATATGAAAGTGAGACACACCATCTTTGTTCCACAATACAGGGGCCGCTGTTAGCATCAATTGGTATGCAGGGTTCAATCCAGCTTCTTATCGCAAAATCCCTAAAATAGGACTATCGTCTTCTTTTGTATCAAATGCAAGGTCTTGCCTTGCACTGAGGCACCCCTATCCTTCACATAACAGGATATGTTATTAAAGAAATCAGCACCTTAAGATGTATTTAAAGTAACATTTTGCTGTGTCTTACTTAGAGAGCTAGAACGACTGTTTATATTAATATTTAGCCTACTTGATAAGTATTTCACTAAAAACCGTACGGTCGGACCATTTGATACTCTTGGTGGGGGGGAGGGGGCTATTTCCTTCTGACCTGTTTTTCTCCTGTGGCTGAACCAGATCTAGAAATTTTAATATTCAAGGCCAGAGTTTTTTTTTCTTTACTTTAAGGGTCAGAATTCATTTTTTAAAAGAGGATAGCCCCCACTCAAAATATCAGATGGTACGCCCCATAGTTGAAAATATCTGGTCGAGTTTTACTATCAACAGTTGATTTTGCAATAAAAAAAAGGTTGTGATGTGACATCATTCTGGAAAAATTACTTGAAACGAAGATGCCGATATGGGAAAGGCAGTCCATTCATGGTTTGTATTATTATACCACTTTAATATCAGTTTTCAACATATATTTTGTCATACGATATGTCATGATATCATGTGATATGTTATGCTGCGATTAGACAAGGTGTCTTATTATCAGCTCCACTCTCATTCTAGCAGCTGATTGGCAAATTTCTTTGTTGTACTTGATTGAATTGGGCTTCCAACATTGATTTTAACAATTGTCAATGTTAGGATCCCGCTATATATCCTGTTTGGGATACTTGTTAGGTCTAGGACCGTCATTGATATGATAAGTATCGATCGATCGAAATAATTTTTTCCAATTAATCGAAAAAACAATTATGTCAATTGCTATGTCAATTAATCGAAACACATTTTTTAGCCTTTTACACCATTTTTTGCCATTTTTGCCAACACTAATAAGAATTTTGAAGGGAAACTCTAGTATTCAATCAAAAAGTGTTGAGAAAACCTTCGCTGTCTTTGCACTGTGAGAATCTTAGGATCCTAGCCACAAAAATGGTGTGGAACATGGGAAAATATTCTATTATTGCAGTTGTGTAAAATCGAATCGAAACAATCAGAATCGAAAAATAAAATGTCAATGATCGAATTGACAAAAAATGGATGTCAATGACAGCCCTAGTTAGGTCACCAAAATTTTCGGGTATTGCCATGGCAACTGCATACCATATTCTCCGCCAAAAGAGGTCACTTTACCATAGCGACAAGTTGCAGGCCTTTGCTAAATCACTACCTGCTAGAAAGTGTTTCTTTTTTTGGTGTCTAAAATATTATTTGCACACTGCAATCTGCCAACATGGTGTATATCTGAGAGATACGATGCCAGAAAGTAATTTAGATGGATTTAGGTATGCAACTCGCGACTAGCGTCAGGTCCGACAAAGTAGATATATTTTCTCTGATGTCCACTGCAAGAACCTTGAAATATGAACTTATGCCTACCGTTATCCAAAATCAATGTTAGGGGGGAGGGGTAGGCTGATGACAAACTCGTTATCCTTGTTGTCAAAATGGTACAGGGCCATTGTCTGCGATCAGTCAGCAGGTGCGAGAATGCTAGCATCTCGCAGACATCCTGCCGTGTATAATTTTCACAACGAGGATAACTGATGATATGGTACGATATGATGACATGTGTACTGCATGGTATGATATGGCATAAAATGACATCATAAAATACGATACGATCTGAAAGGTTTTCATATTAAACTACGTGGGATACTAAGGAACATGTAGATGTATGGTATGGCATGATACAACGTGATATGAAATGTTCTATCTAAAATTGTGTGATATAATATTGATATAAAATGGTAATAAATTACCCTTTTTGTATCTGGAATGTTACATTTCTAAATGTCATTGGGTGCAGCTACTTTCAAGGCAGAGAGGAAAGCTGTTCATAACCCCACTTCCCATTATATTGACAGCTGTCAGTCAGAGTGATTTGAAATGAAGTTCAAATAAAGAGACATTGTAGGTGCGTTTTTATGACCCTATCTATTTAGCAATCTTTTAAGGCAACGCCCTTGAAACACAGCCAGCATTTCCCTCGATGGGATGGTATATAAAAGACCATGGCTACATAAGTGAGATAAATGCTTCAAGGTGTTCTCCGAGGAAACCTACAAACACTTCTGCGAGGACTGATAGCGGGACTTCAGCAGTTCGACGGCAAACATGAAAGTTCTGGTAATTTCGTTTATACTTTTCCTCTTACCCTTCCTTTTCTTGTGTGTGTTATTTACTAATACATTGCTCGCGCTTTCTTTATGTTTTTCTACTTAAGGGGATGGTATTGTATTCTTTTGGGGGCATACCTTTTGTATATGTATGATTAGTGTGCCTTATTCCAGTCATTAAACATACCATACCTACTGAAAAGACGGTGGACCGTCGGTTTTCCCGTGCTACATCATTATTGACAAGAGCCAAACTATCAGCCCTTCCAATGCCACACACGCATACATGCAGGTGTGGTAACATACCTAAACAACCATGCACGCATATATATATATATATATATATATATATATATATATATATATATATATATATATATATATATATATATATATATATATATATATATATATATATATATATATATATATATATATATATATATATATATATATATATGTGTGTGTGTGTATAAATATATATGTATATATATATATATGTATATATATATTTGTATCTATCTATCTATCTTATCTATCTATCTATCTATCTATCTATATCTGTCTATCTATCTATCTATCTATCTATCTATCTATCTATCTCTCTCTCTCTCTCTCTCTCTCTCTCTCTCTCTCTCTCTCTCTATATATATATATATATATATATATATATATATATATATATATATATATATATATATATATATATATATATATATATATATATATATATATATATATATATATATATATATATATATAGTCCCCATTACAGTTTGGCATCAGACAGTCATGGGGAAAATCATTATTTGGACCACAAGGGTAAAGATATCTAGCAATATAATGCAAAATGCCGCACAATTGCGTCAAATCATGAAACAGTTTGGTGCAATTTCAAATGTCAGCTATTGCATGTTAAAATGGATATCAAATAAAAATAGTGAAAATGAGATTTTTAATCAGCACAGCGATCCAAGTATATATCACAAATCGACGTCTACCGGCCCGGAGGTATGTTCTGCGTAATGACCATGCATGCTCAGGAGGCTCCTTGATAATGTTGCATTTACCACGGTTTTAGATTAGAACGATTTTATCCAAAACAATACGATGGGCCAGTGGGACTAGTATGAACCTTCGAATAACAAAGTCTTCGAAAACAGAGGGTCTTGATAGACAGGTAAATTACTATGTGTTTTCACTAAGCGGAGTTTCAGACTGGTCCTTTGAACAGGCGTTCGCTCTTAACAGGTGGTATCTCTTAAGAAAGTTTAACCGTAGTCGCAAATTGAATATCGCGATTCCCATAACGTATGACATTTTGTCTTCTTATTTCTTCTCCTTTTGCGCGATCGACACCCTACTCTTGAAATAAACAGAGAAAGACTTTTACTTTAAGGTTTGTACAGTCTTGCCAGCTTTCAGTGATTGAAATGACACAAACAAATTTGTTCTTTATTGTCTAACTGCGATGTCATATTTTAGTATCAAAGCCAGCTGGAAAATGTTTTTTTTATCAGAACTGATGTAGGAAAAACAGAATTTTTGAGATAAAATATTTAAAAGTGCAAATTCTGCATAGCTCATTTGTATGGCCTCACGTAGCCTAAAGTTGATCGTCAATTGTTCTTATCATGACATGTACAGGTATACAATTCTTTATCTTAGCATGAATCTTTTTTTTTTTACAGATTGCCATTGTGGTGGTCTTGCTCCAGCAGGGTGCCTGGGCCGGCAACCCAGCCGTCAAGCGCCCTAGCCCAAGGCCTACACCCAAACCTACGTCTAGCCCAGTACCCAACCCTTGCTTGACCCGTACAGCAATTAGGGCTGCGGATAGGGCGGTTATGACAGGCGTAGACGAGGGTGCCGAGGTGGACGCCCTGAACAAACTTCCCCAGCTGAAACTTAAAAGCCCGCCGTAAGTATATCAAAACTACAAAACTACCTACATATATATATACGTATATATATATATATATATATATATATATATATATATATATATATATATATATATATATATATATATATATATATATATATATATATATATATATATATATATATATATATATATATATATATATATATACATGAAACCGTGGATTCGCAGTCTTCAAAGCCCTTGCATTTAAAGCGCACGCACGCTCTGACAACTTAAAACGAAGATAAAACTTAACTGAAAAAAATATGAATCGAATTTAAGTAGAGATCAAACCTAGAAAGAACATCATCTTTCGGATGAATATTTCTCAATGTTTTGCGATATGATATACATATATCCATTCGTTTCAGATCATATATGCACTTCTTTAGTTGTGAATGGGTCAACCAAATATGCCTACTACAATATTATGTTTCGTACCAATGTGTATCTTTCGCTCTTTCAGAGCTGACGTTGTGTCTAAGATGAAGCAGAGTAATAAGACGCTCGCAGGCGTGGCAGAGTTGATGGGCATGGGCGCAAACATACCGACCTATGAAAGACGGTAAGTGCTGGACTGTGTTTCTTGATTGCCGTAGCAATAAACATCGTACAGCTGAACTGCCATTTAAATTAATATGGTCAACAGATTACAGAGGGCTCCCCCGTATCTGGAAGCAATAATAGCCTGATATAGTATATATCAGGCTTGAGATATCCCTGACAAGAGTCGTCCGAACTTAAGAAGTGATCATAAAGGCACAACATATTAGAAGGGGAATGGTGGGCGGGGTTTTGAACAACCTTTCTTCTTTTCAGGGAATTCCATTTCTAGGGAGATATCACCAAAATAGTCAATCAATTTTGGGCGTTACAGGCATGGATGGGTGACACTTAGAATGCTATGTATACATAGATACAGACATCTTTGTTTCTGGTTTTCATGATCCTGTTAGTCTGATTGATACTTCTGAAAAATCCTTTGAGCCGGATTAGAGCTTGGTCAATGGTGAGAGACAGCGAGCAGTCAGTGGCAGTGCCAAAGGCAAGAAGGCATCAGGAAAAGCTATAAGGCAGTCTCTCTGTCTCTCTCTCTCTCTCTCTCTCTCTCTCTCTCTCTATATATATATATATATATGTATATATATATATATATATATATATATATATATATATATATATATATATATATATATATATATATATATATTTCTATACAAATACACATGTATATATGATAGCGCCGTGAGAAACTTATGAATTCCTTCTCTTCCAGTATCCCCTACTTCTGGCCTCTGTGTAGTAGCAGGTTGGCCTATAGCAGTGGTTGGTCTGTGGTGTCCTACCGTAAGAATAGGTCCAAGTACCTGTACAATTACGCCTACATTCCTTACAGACTACAGCAACGTCTCTGCAGGTATGACAACAATATGTTGATTACATTCTCACATTGGTTTACGTGTGTTTGTATATGTTTAAGAATATTGAAAATTTCTAAATACTGAAAACATAAACACTTCATATGAGTATAGATTTCTCGAATCAGGGTAGGGGGGGGGAAATAAGGTGAGATCCTAAGATTTAGACTATGCGATAACAAAGGGATTGTTTTGCGAAATAAAGATTGCACGTATATGTACATCCGTAAAATCCCTAGTATCCTGTTTTCCAGACGGAAATAGAAATGTATATGTATATATATATATATATGTATATATATATATATATATATATGTATATATATATATATATATATATATATATATATATATATATATATATATATATATATATATATATATATATATATACATATATATATATATACATATATATATATATATATATTTCAATCCAAATCCATCCTCTAATAACTTTCAAATATTGCTCTAAGCGAGGAGTTAGGTTCAACATTGTCAGATAACTTAAGTACTCCCAGTATACAGTAGGGTCAAATATCACTTGTTGTGTCAATTTCAGCCCTCCCAACCAGAGGTGCAGACTGGTTGTGGGATGCTGCAGACAGCAGTACACCTGGGCCTACCTGCCTGTCATCATACGCTACGGCTGTAACTGCAAGTACTGCTACAAGGTGGCGCTCCGCTATGTACGCATCGGCTCCTGCTGCGAGTGCATGGCTAACCCAATGCTTAGTACATGGCGTTCTGTCAGCAGCTGTGAGAGATTCTTCAGCCCGTTACAGCCAACTGGACAGAGAGACACAGCCTCGCCTTAAAATGGCCACACCAAGAGATACTCTTAATAAGAAGTCTTCAGAATGCTACAATATTTTCGAAATAACTTATAAATACACATCAGCTTAGAATCTGAAGAAAGCCTTTTGGTATTATTCAAACAAACATTCACTTCTTGACTATTACACCTGAATTGCCTATTTAAATCCTGTACCAGGCAAATTGAAAGTAATAAAGGACCAGGGATCCCAGGACTGGTATGAGAAACAAGATTTGATTGCTTTTTCATATAGATTTAGACAAGTATCTGGATGGAAAGCGTGCAGATCTACTGTGTGACTTTCATTAGGTGCCACAGCAGGGGTCAACTGATATACCCTGCTTGCATCCAATATGCATACTCTATTTTCTTCAGCCAGGTCCTTCATGACCCAAGTGCAGCACTAATTACACTGCAGGCGCAGAACAACAGCCCTAACACTCACACTTCGCATTGGGCCTAATGTAATTGTATGGTAATTGCCCCACAGCAGGTCTCGCCTTACATACCAGTTGTGGGAGCGCCTCCCTTATATCGAACTTCAAACTATGCAGTTATAGGGGATTACTCTTTATCCGCTAAAGCACTAAATTTATATTGTTAAGTAGGCTTTAAAAGCGTTTGTTAGAAAGATATTACAAAAAGAGCTATGCTATTGGGTGCCAGAAGAATTCAGGATTTAAAGGGTGAAAGCCAGGACTATGCCCCCCCCCCCCCCCACCAGCAATGAGCTGTGGAAGAAACATACTATATATCCATTACATGTATCACATGAATAAGCTGCTACTACTGAGTAATTATAACTTAGTATGTAAAACATCGATTACCTGAAATAAGAGTTGGAAAACTTCCATTTAGTTAGTAATTGTGATATTGACTAAGAGGTGCAATTATTTCATGTTTTCCTTTGTCTACCAGAGTGATATGCCAAATGTATGTTCTTCTTTATCCATATTCATTCTTAAGATATGTACAGAATGCTGTAGATTTTTAATACATTTGAACTATCCTTTATTTTGAAAATACCTAAACCAACCTTTATATCAAATACATATGAAGCGTCCAATATTCTGAAAATATGTGGACACCCTTTGTTTTAAAAATATTCAGATATCCCCTAATATACAGACTTACCCTTATTCTGAAAATAGTTAGAGCATCCATATTCGGCAATATTTTGAATTTTTGATTACTTCTAATTATGAATACAATTAGGAACATCCTTTCTTGAGACCAAAATGTCTTTTTGATATAGGTTTTTGCCAGTGTTTATTTTGCTGAATCCTAGATGTATTTCCTCTGGCTGTTGTCATACATGCCATATGAAACTCGCACCACAAATTTACACAACAAAAAATAATTAACTAAGGTAATTACCTACCTAATTATATAGAGTTTCTGGTACATTCCCTCCCAGCTTTTGGGAACCAGCATTTTTTATTCAAAATAGACAATCTGACTTGTCCTGTTGAAAAGGGATAATAGCCTTTGATCTATGGTAAAGAACACAATACTACAAAGAAATGGTTTGTTAAATTTTATTTTTCTACAAAACAAAGGTAAAATGAAATGCCAACAAAGGAAATATACAAATGATGTTCGATGGGAGGGAGTAGAGTTTATACATAAACCAATTACCACTCTCCTATGGTATACAATTGCTGTAGTTAATGTCTCTCTCTCTATATATATAAGTTTAACACGTCCATAAACTGAACTCTTTGTGGATATCTCCTTGTATTTTAAAATGAAATGGAAATGAAAAGCTTAAAAAGATGAACATTTGAGTATGGTAAGAATCCTTTCCTGGCCATAAGCTTTTCAAAAAATATAGGTGTCACTATAGAAGTCTTCTTGAACTGCGACATATACAGCTCTAATCTTCATTATCACAGTATATATATATATATATATATATATATATATATATATATATATATATATATATATATATATATATATATATATATATATATATACTTATTTATTTATATAAATATTTACACACTCGCATGTGTGTATGGGTCTTTTGATTAAATCCACTATATGTATATTGTTTTATCACAGAATACAAATAAAAGCACGTACATATCTACTGACATGAAATTATCCAAAAATTCACTTTTCATGGCAAACTCTAGGCACTGAGAGGGTTAACATACAAGCACTCAATTATTTTTCTTGGCTAGTCTTCTACCAGATGTACATTGTTTAGTTGTAAATCCCCCTTCGTTGCTGCTGGTAAGTGTTAGTAGGTTTAAGCAGGCACGCTGGCTGCAGATGTCATTTCCAGACCGGACTCCTTATGGCTGCTGCGACACCTTTTCCATGAAAGAGGCGAGTTTCATGTCACGCTCGGACAGGCCGTTCACGTCGTGGGAGCTCAGCGTCACCTGAACCTAAAACATACATACACATGAAATATACATAAACATGAATTATACATACACATGAAATATATAAACGCATGAAATATACTTACATATGAAATATATATACACATGAATTATACATACAAAAATAACAAATATGGAACTTTCTCTAAATTATCTACCATACTAGGACTGCAATTGATACAGTATCCTAGACACTTAGTGATGTTTTCACTTAAGAATAGTCTAAAATCTAAACCATTTACCTCATACACTTGAGTTAACAATGCAATGACATAATGTTCAAATAGGCCATAAGACAAGGTATGAAATTGTACTCTTACCTTTGAATACTAACCTAACTGATTTTGGACATTTACATACTATATATATTACATACATCACATTAACAAAAATTCTTCTGGAAAAATAAATTGCACTTGGTTGTAAAAGAATTTTGAAGAATTTTCTGAGATTGAGCTAACCATAGCCTACTGTGGCACTTACTCAATAGAGGGCTTATGTGTCGGTAAGCAGGCAATCAAATTCAATGTTTCATATATCTATTTGCCAATAGGTGTCATGGTTGGCTGGAACAGCCAGTCAGGCACAGGAATTTAAATGTGCAGGTCCAAACTCCACAAAAATGCGCATTTTAGCACCTTAAATTTCCCTCTCACAAGCCTTCTTGGCAAGTCCACTCACCCATCACACATAAGCCATTTTCCAGCCACTTGGATATATGGTTTTAACCCTTATGCTGCTGGTGGCTAATTTGACAAATACAAAATCTGGAAAATGACTGAAACCCTGGCACATGGGTACTCATCACAGAGTATTCAGTGGGAGCATTACAATGAATTTTTAAATACCAACATGACAGGGTTTAGATGTTTTTCAAAAGGTTTTGCATCCGTGTGCTTTGGATGAAAGTAGCCTCAGCATTAGAAGGGTTAATCTAATGGCGGCCATGGTATTTTTATGTAAAGTTATTCACATTCGTGTTAACTTACCTTATTGTAGACATTGAACCATTCTGGGTGGTGGTCCATCTTTTCTGCTAACAGAGCTACTCTTGTCATGAAGCCAAACGCCTGAAACACAGACATCAACACAGAGATATTAGCTCACGTCCATTTCACACAGAAACATACATCATCTAACCTGCAATGAGGTCCAGAAGGCCAGGAAATGATGTCCAGACTGGACACTGCAACCTCATGTTATGGGGCCTGGCATCAAAGTCACTAAGCGAACGAGTTCTAATGGATATTTTCCTTCTGATCTTTTTCTCAAAATATGCTATCGTTGGAAAAATTTAACCAAAATTACACATGTTGTTTTGGTCGCTATATGCACCAATGGATTAAAGTCCTTACAGGATGAAATTAAGGCATGCCTTGGCCCTCAAGAAAACATCATGTGAAATCCTAAAATTAAACCTCAAGATAGTGTAGGCAACGGAGCCCTGGTTAAGTCATGCACCTGGTTGAAATTCTTGAAGAGATACTCTTTGTAGATTGCGTCTCTCCCGTCAGTCTCGGTCCATCCTGCTGCCTTCAGGGTGGCCAGTTTGGTCTCCCTCTCCTCCCCACTCAGCTTGACCTTCTTTGCTTCTGATGCCTGCAACAACATGATATCCTCTAGTATTCTATAGATTATAGTACTTATCAGTCATAATATAATAATTAATTAATCTAACCATTGGGTGTCCAAATTGTAATTTTTCCTACAAATGTCTGATGCCAAATTAGTATGGGGATTGTTGGCCAAAATCTAGTACTTTATAGTACTTGTTTGACGATTAATGAAAATTTTGTCCATCAAAATCATGTGACATATCAGAACGAACCTTGAATTGGGCACAACATTCTGACAGCCAATCGCCAAATTTTCAAACTGTGCAGAGGGTCTTTTCTTTAGTAGTAGTGGTCACTAGGCACCTGGTTGCCAGAATGTTGTGCTCAAACCAAGGTTTATTTTGATACGTCACATGACTATGGTGGAGATCATCAAGCATGAAGAACCTGGTACCAGATTTTGGCTTCAGACATTTGTGGAGAAAATTGCAATTTGGACTCACAATGGTTAAAATACTGATGTGTGCCTCAACTTATTCACTACCTCATAAATGTCCCTAGTGTATTAGTCACACACATAATACTATATGTACTTGGCTAGGGCTAATACATTTCACATTCTACTCCCCCTGCAAGGCAAGCATTTTTAACCATTTCTAGACATTGATCCATTTTCAACAAGATAAGTACCCTACTACCTCAAAGACCACAGTACCACTCACAGAGACAGCCCTAGGGCCTAGGGTAAGGCCAGGGCAGGTCAATTTCGGGTTAGATGCTTACCAGGGTCTTAGCTAAGATTTAGAAACTTGGTGCTCAAAATTGGCAATTGTAAAGATTTAGGGAATCCTATTTTTCAAGTGTGACAACAATATACTTAGATTGAAACCATAAAGACATACATATGTATTTACTTATTGAAATAAGGCATTATATCCTTATAATACATTGTCATTGGAATTATATGTAGATGAATACATTCTATTATGTGCTTGAAATTGACATTTTAAGAAATTGCGCTCGCAAGATTTTGGGTGTCCTGAGGGGTGATTTATGAGGGTTTGGGTGTCCAAATGATGCCCAGATGCCCTACTGGCTAAGTCTATGATGCTTACCCTGCCAGACTGCAAATATCATAATTCATTATAGATCATTATAAATCTGACTGCCGCCTAGCTACCCAATGTCTACAATATCACTCACACTACTAGGAGTTTGGCAGGGGTAGGTTATCTTAGAACTTGTCTTAGTACTTATCCTGCCAAGCTAGTAGATACATACATGTAGCTATTGCTGGACACTGATTCATTATAAATCAGACAGCCACCTACCTACCCAAAGTTTGAAATATCACTCACAGGGTTAAGTTACCTACTTAACCTGCCAGGCTAGTAGATACATGTAGCTATTGCTGGACACTGATAACTTTTTAACCAGACAACCCACCTACCTTCCCAATGTCAACAATATCACTCACACTACTATATGTTTGGCAGGGGTAAGTTAACTACTTACCCTATGGCTACCAGGCTAGTAGATACATGTAGCTATGCCTATTGCTAAACAATGATTCACTGTAAATCAGATAGTAACCAAATAGGTTTTGACAATGTTTGACATCTTTAAAATTTTCACGATACAATATGATATCGATAATTCCCTAATGATACAATATCTTAACACAATTTTGTTAACGACACTTCCTGCCTCCTAGTGACTTAAATTTAGCACAGTTAACTTCACAAATTTCACTAATACATAGAAAACTGTCTTTGAGTGGACATGTCCAAGTAGTCAATTTTATATCCTTAAGCAGTATCAGTATAACAGATCTTGAACAATATCAATATCTTTCCTATCCAATATCGATATTTTGTACTAGCATTGTATGAAGTATTGGCAGCATCCCTAGTAACCTACCTCCCCAATGTCCATAGTATCAGCCATATTGAAAAGGCAACTGGTGATTCCTGTTCTCTCACTCTGAGTGTCTCTAGCCTAGTGCAGCAGCAGCTAATGTATTCCTCTGCTGAGGCCCTGAGCTGCAGGTAATCACCAACTCTAATAGCCTGATTAACCCCATCACTACCCAGACTAAGCCTAGCTACTAGGTATCACCATACTATATATATATATATATATATATATATATATATATATATATATATATATATATATATATATATATATATATATATATATATATATATATATATATATATATATATATATATATATATATATATATATATATATATATATATATATATATATATATATATATATATATATATATATATATATATATATATATATATATTATGTATGTGTGTGTATCCCAATGACACCTAAAAGATGCCCTGCTGGCTATGCCACTGGCCACTTGTATCCAAATTTGTGGATATTCTGCTAGCTATTAAAAGGGGCATTACTCCAGCTTCGTAATATTGTCATTATGCATCCAATAAAGAACACAGCTAAAAGTACCATTAATATCTTCATAAATGGTACCTCTATATGAATAATTATTATGTGTTATTGTGTAGCATATGTTGTACTATTTATGATTCTAGATGTTTATGTTCTAGCACCAACTTAAGGGTGGCATACCAGGTATTTAATAAATTTCCGAATCTAGAGGCCAGTGAGGCCACCTATGGGGAGCTTGTAGAACTACCATTTACAAGTTGATACATGTTATCAGGACAGCACATGATATATAGTTACTTATAGATCATTTCCGGAGACTAGAAGCTAGTCTATGCATTTCCCATGCTACACTGCCCTAGCTGACTTTCTAATGTGTACACACTAAGCCTACATGCATGCAATTATTCATTGCATTCATTGTTTAAACAGATCAATATTCTCCGCTCCCCCCCCCCCCCCCCGCCCTCAATGTGATACTGATTTATTGACCCATTAGATCCCACAGAATCTAGACAGCAGTGTTTCTCATATGTACAATGTAGAATACATACAAGCATTACATTTACCCCTATGAATCCCCCAAAAAGAGATTAATGGACAGCATGGTTTTAACACAAAACATACCACATATTAGTGTTGGGACGATCATTGATTTTAATCGATTGTTTGACTCTTTTACTGATAAATCGATTACGAAACTGGCAATCGATAATAATCAGAAAAGGTGACACCTAGTGGCAAAATATAGAACTAAATGACAGGCAAGTTGTCAGCTTTCTTGCTATGAAACTAAGCTCCAAAACGCGTCAAAACAAATTTAAGGTAGGTGCTAATAGCAAGTAATTGTCAAAGACTATCATTTACTATAAGGCTCTAGACCTCTAGTACCCAATTACTGCATAAGTGCAATTAACCCTTTCATACCTGGAGATCTACTTGACTAGTAGCAGTTTTGGCTGATACGGGTATGAATGGGTTAACTGATTATGATCGATAATTGATCAGTTGGCTGCAACTGATTATCGATCATGAAATTGCAACCGATTCCCAACCCTACCACATATACATAATTCACTTCAAAGCCATTTACCATATCTTAAGGTCTGGTAGGAGCTCAGGACATGAAAAAGTTAACTCAGATTCTCTTTTTATATCAATAAGACTAATGACTATAATGCTGATATCCCCAAAATAGTCTTACTGATGTGATAAGGGCATAAATAGGTTAAAATAGATCAATAGTCACCTACAAAAGCAATATGGCTTCATTATGTTATATCCTATAACACAACCTCCTCCTTTAGCACCTACATTAGTCTATGCCTTACAAGGTAACATAAATTACCTGTAATATGGGACACTTTAAAAACATTAGGATTTTTATGGGCTTAGAGTGAATCGCCCAGATTTCCTGCAAGATTAAACTGTTGTGACCGAGTGACCACTGAGATCTGGGAGGTGAGATTACTTTTAAAATTGAATTCAGAATGTTCAAACCTGTCCAGGTCAATTCTATGTGCTGTTTGTAGACATTCATGAATGGGTTAAATTTAAGACTAATTGATTTCCCAATACATGGCTCAGTATGATAATTACGGTAGTGACCGATTGGAAAGTTGGGAGTCCTATTAACCAGTCACCATCTTGGGTAGCGTGGCATATGATCAAGACACTGCTCATGACCACTGGCTGCTCTGAAGGCAATTTAGGGTGAGGGCTCAGCCAATGGGAGGCAGAGAATAATGTTAAGAACTCTCACAATATCGCTATGTTAATACATGTATGCAGGGCTCAAAATTAAGACTTTTTCCAGGGAGTCTAATTGCATCTTCAAAAGGCACTTAAGTACAGGTGTTTTGTACAGAAACCAGTATATTTTTGGGCTCCCTGCAGAAATTTGTGGGAGCCGCTAGAGAATTAAAGAGAGCCCTCGTCTGCCAGCCTGAGCACCCCCTGATTTCGAGCCCTGGTATGGAATGAAAATAATGTGAATAGACATTGACTCTGAACCCTTTTTAGTTGTTGCTGCTAGATTGTGTTGTTCCATCCATGAAAGTTCTTATGAGATTAAATGTGTACATGATTAACTAACTGGTACCAAATGTCAGAAAATGACATACCTTGCTGACTAATAGCACTTAGTAGGATAAAGCCTACATGTTGAGTACTGCACTATCAACTCCCTCAAGTGGCAATATTGTGAACTAAATAAAGAGTTAGTATGTACACCTGAGAAGAAAATAAAGAAAATGTAGCAAAAAAGGCTCCAACGGATAAGTATGTGGAATCTCCTGATCAGAGTGTCTAATATTTTCAAAGCGTACTATGCCAGAAGGATTGACCAACTTTTCATGGCCTGGTGAACATCACAGGCTGGGGAACAGGGAGACTATGTGCAGTAGCCCGAGTCTATCTATTTCTAGTACAATCCCTTGACCTATTATCTCAACTGTCAATGAGTTTATATACTGACCCAAAAGTGACCATGTGTCATGAAGTACACTGCTGCAAGCTTGCAACACAAACATGTTGCTTTTATTTGTAGATTTTTATGATCATTTCCAATTTGTAAGTAATAAGTCGGCTTTGCATAAATCGATCTGCATGTAGTATGCTATGAAAAGATGTTACCCACTCCTTTACATTTATGGCTCAGTAACTCTATCTGTTCACACATTTTTGTTACAACATGAGCAAATCTGTATGGATGACCTACATCTATTCAACCAACAACCCGGGCCTAGCTGTAACAGATACTACATCATGCAGAACTTCAAGTGGTCTGTAAAACCACCAATTGTGTATGTACACCATCCAGCAGTTACACCCCTAAGAGCAGCATGCAGACTGCATGCTATATGTACTGTCCCAGCCATTTCAGTTGTAATAGTAGGCCTTATGTACTAGAACTTAAAGAAGAGAACTAGGCCTACCTTTTACCCCTGAACAAAATATGTAGTGCATGCAGCTCTCTGCTCTTGATGTGTGCATACTGATCCCAGCCCAGTAATACTGGCCAAACTAGTGATGACTAAAATAAACTCCAAAACTAATGCCTTTATATTAGCTCATTAAGAAAGATTTGGAAATGACCAATGTCACTGTCATCAACTTGACAAGCATGACATGTGAAATTAAACGTGCTTCCTTTGAATAGAAACTGAAAATGCATGACAGTTAAAGACTTGTTACCAACTCACCATCCTTGCTAGTCCACGCACCTGTCTAGTCACCAGCCTGCAGGTAAAACTAAACTGGTACCCCCTTCCCACAGCCACAGCCAAAGACATGCCTCTCCTCTGCCCTGATAATTCACAGCATGACACAGGTAAAATGCATGCCGCAATCCAGTAAAAAAATAAAATTTAAGTGTCTAAAATAATAATTCATTCACATATTTAATTTATTGAAATAAAATTGTCTATAAGATGTAAATTTATTTCGAATATTTCCGCATCTTTCAAGTGCGGGACTGTTTCTTCAGAAGAGCAGACGGCAAGATGGCGGCGGTGGTTAACAACAGTCAGAGTTCTGACGAGGACTGGTTGGTTTTTAGGTCGAGAAGCTGCCTGAAAACGGATCCCTATGCGGCTAAGGCATGGCTCATCACTGCAAGAACATTGTTCCCTAGGAATTTTCTGATTCAGGTGTGAATTGACCCAATAAAACGAATCCGGCTTAGTCGAGTTTTTATGTTCTGGCTTCAATTCTTATTTTGAAATCACAACAACAGCATAAATTGTTTTGGGTAATAATAAATATTTAATAATAACATATTTATTTACAAGTAATAACAATGTCAATAATCATATGCATATGCATAATGATAATTGATATATACCATAACTCTGTATTACAGATGATGTAGAAATATTCTATATACCGTAACGTTAGATATATCTATTTATAGATATACCTTTGATTGTTGCAATTTTAATTCATTAGATAAATATAATATGATGAGAAAGCAAAGCTTTAAATGCTCGCGCAGCTCGATGATATTTCTGCATTCCCCTTCAAATGCAGTCACAAAGTGTTTGTTATTGTTATCCGTGACGTCATTCTTTACTTGAACTTCGCTGAAACATATTGGAAGCCCCTTGATATGAGCTTCATATTTGTGCAATAACCACACACAGTATGCGTAGCGATTGACCGAAAATATGGCATAAAAATTACTACGACTTCAACCTGTTGCAAAATCGTCATTTCACGACAGATTTCATCTAGAATTAAGAGACATGTAGAATTATTTGTGGCGCTTGTAGCAATTTAAACGGCATTGAAATCGATTCACGGAAAGATGAGTAAAGTCATTTTTACCGTGAACATCGAAGTTACGACTTTGGAATACGCGGAATTCCATCGTAACATGACGTCATTTCAATACGTCAGCATTTGTCGCACGTGAGCATGTATGTTTCAGTTGTTGCATAGTTCGGCGTGTGTTGCACGATAGTCGGCGACCAAGACGCTATTTTGACACAATTTAAAGGAAACAATCCAAATTTATTATTTGATTAAGAAATATTTAAAACATGAAACGATCTGGCAGCAAAATGTGCTCTTAAAGCAAAAAGTTATGCTCATTTTTCCGAGGTAATCGAGCGAGCAGGGTCGAGCGAGCGAGCCCGACGAGAGACGAACAGACAGACGTCAACACCAAAAAACCTGCCTCAGTGTGTATCCTGCCATTACACTATATATATACCGTAAATGCTCGCTACGCTGAGCCGGCCTTCGGCCGACTCACTACGCGAGCTATGATGAGAAAGCAAAGCTTTAAATGCTCGCGCAGCTCGATGATATTTCTGCATTCCCCTTCAAATGCAGTCATAAAGTGTTTGTTATTGTTATCCGTGACGTCATTCCTTACTTAAACTTCGCTGAAACATATTGGAAGCCCCTTCATATGAGCTTCATATTTGTGCAATAACCACACACAGTATGCGTAGCGATTGACCGAAAATATGGCATAAAAATTACTACGACTTCAACCTGTTGCAAAATCGTCATTTCACGACAGATTTCATCTAGAATTAAGAGACATGTAGAATTATTTGTGGCGCTTGTAGCAATTTAAACTGCATTGAAATCGATTCACGGAAAGATGAGTAAAGTCATTTTTACCGTGAACATCGAAGTTACGACTTTGGAATACGCGGAATTCCATCGTAACATGACGTCATTTCAATACGTCAGCATTTGTCGCACGTGAGCATGTATGTTTCAGTTGTTGCATAGTTCGGCGTGTGTTGCACGATAGTCGGCGACCAACACGCTATTTTGACACAATTTAAAGGAAACAATCCAAATTTATTATTTGATTAAGAAATATTTAAAACATGAAACGATCTGGCGGCAAAATGTGCTCTTAAAGCAAAAAGTTATGCTCATTTTTCCGAGGTAATCGAGCGAGCAGGGTCGAGCGAGCGAGCCCGACGAGAGACGAACAGACAGACGTCAACACCAAAAAACCTGCCTCAGTGTGTATCCTGCCATTACACTATATATATATATATACCGTAAATGCTCGCTATGCTGAGCCCGCCTTCGGCCGACTCACTACGCGAGCTATTAACAAGTATATACATACAATTACCTTAGGCTGACCTGAAATAGCGCCTAAACGAATAAGATACATTATGCTTATACACTTATAACAAATAGGGAGGGATATGTGGTGGGTTTTTTAACGAGAATAATTAATAAATTTGACAGAGCTATACTACGGAGTAGCGTATAGTTCCGTTGCTGTTAGCCGGCGACGAGAAACCCGTAACAGCGTCCCGTTGTTAGGGTATGACGTCACGATACAGGAAGTGCACGAGAGAGATGCGCGCGCACTCTAATCCGCCATTACAACATGAGATTTACGACGAGAGGTTAGGGTAAGCTTTATTGTGTTTCAAAATACGTCTGGGTCCGTACGGACACCAAACGTATGATTTTGAAATCACAACAACAGCATAAATTGTTTTGGGTAATAATAAATATTTAATAATAACATATTTATTTACAAGTAATAACAATGTCAATAATCATATGCATATGCATAATGATAATTGATATATACCATAACTCTGTATTACAGATGATGTAGAAATATTCTATATACCGTAACGTTAGATATATCTATTTATAGATATACCTTTGATTGTTGCAATTTTAATTCATTAGATAAATATATTAACAAGTATATACATACAATTACCTAAGGCTGACCTGAAATAGCGCCATAAGGACTTTCTATCATGTAATGATAGAGAGGACTGTCAGCCAGACAATATATCTTTGACGTATTTCAAAGAATAAATACATTATAAATACATACTTAAATTGGAATGAATATTGATATGTTAATGTCTCAGATTGTACAATATCAAACACGGATGAGTGTGCAGTCACCATAGCCAGCATATATAAATAACAGGATTGATGTAGGATTTATTTAATTTGGCATGTCTATGTGGTTTGGCCTTATATATTTTTTAAATGCTGCACTTTTCCATCTACCTACAGATTTTATGAATGGATCACTGTATTCATCTGAAGCCATTTGTGTTGCTCTACCAATGCGGAATGAATGTGTATTGTAATGATTAGCTGGAATTTCCCTGAACGCCAGGCAATTCTTTAATGTATCACTGAATTGTTTACGATTGATTGGTTGACCTGTGATGTCTATAAATATTGGTCCAGACTTATTTGGGCGCAGTGCTAAGTACTTAGACAAAGCGCTAACTGGACATTGGTCTGAACCATTGGGTTGTATGTTAATTTTTGGACAGTTTGTTCCACTGTGCTTGTATGAATTCAGAATTATTTGGTAGCCAAACCCAGCATCGGTTTTTGTTGTTCTAAGTTGATTGATGCAAATAGTATGTTTGTTAGTATTTGAAATTACTATCTCACCTGCACGTAAACAAGCATAAAATGTAATCAAGAATAATGCTTTATACAAGATCATGTTAAATTTGCTGTCGGTAATGAAAGGTAATGTGTTCACCAGACTATATAACAAAGCCTTATCAATTGGTTTAAGAGGTTGCTTTTTGTTATAACGAGCTTTTTGTACGCCTCTGAGTATTTTATTGACTAGGAAAGCACAACCTGGGTCCTCATGACCCTTAATCTTATGTACAAAAGATATTGCTGAAACGTATGATCTGATAGTACTGTACATGAGACCCTGTAAGAATAAGTGAGATATGAACAAAGCTACATCCATAGCCCGTACAGGCATACGGATTGTGTTTTGATTCAAATCGTTCAGTAAGAACTTGGTGAATGTATTCCAATGATGATTGTAAGCTTTCTTAGTAGAATCTGCTAGTGACAAGTCTAAAAGAGTCATGACCATAGTTGAAAGTTGGTTGGTTTGAGAGTTTCTGGTATGTCTAGAGGTTTCTCTTGCATGCCATACATCTCCAGCATCTTGTTGTCTACCTGGTAGCGAGAAATAGCATCAGCTAATACATTTTTTACCCCTGCTATGTGTACTGCTTTAAAGTTGATGTTAAATTGTAAAAGTAACAATACTAGTGGTCTTACTAATTTCATAATCAATTTATCTTTGGAAGTCTGATTATTGACGATTGATACAACAGCGATGTTGTCACAATGAAATAGGATCTTAGAGTTGGTAAGTTTCATTCCGAACATTTTAATCATAACATATATTGGAAATAATTCCAATAAAGCTATGTTAAGAGCTTTCCAATTTTCTGGCCAAGTGCTTTGTATCCATTCGGAACCAAATGTAGCACCAAACCCTAATTTTGAAGCGTCGGAATACATGTGTAGAGTCAATGAATCATTAACTGGCAATTCACGGATTATTGTTTTCCCGTTGAAATTCTTTAAGAACATTTCCCAGATTTTTAAATCCTCTTTAACTTCCTTCGTTATACGGATAAAATAGAAAGGTTTTGCAATACCTTTTGTTAGGTCGTACATACGGCGTGAATTGACCCAATAAAACGAATCCGGCTTAGTCGAGTTTTTATGTTCTGGCTTCAATTCTTATTTCTCTATTTGAATCAGTATCTGTCACTCTGACATGTCATCTTCTGTTAGGTGGTACCTGTAACCTGAGTGTTGTCACTGTTTCATATTTATTTCAATACATTGCAGTATGCTTTAGGGATTTACATATGCAGTTAAGAAATGAAAATTATACAACTTACCGGTACAAGTTTCATTAGTTTGTAACTTTGTACAGGAGCCTAAAACTGAATTTCTCAAAACCTTGGCTTGGTAAATTAACTTTTAGAAATCTTTGATATGATCCTGGCTGGCCTCAGGGACCTGGCATGGATAATTTCAGGTATAATATGTACATCTGACATCCTATGGTAGTGTGGGAGTTTTCAAAATTCCCATGCTTTCTTGAAATCATTTTGAACAGTAAGTTTGTGTGGCTTTCCACACAAGGTCTTAGCTAGGATTCTAAAAATAAATGCTTGTCCGAACGAGCAATCACACAATTTTTGCCTGTCAACAGTTAGCTAGTCAACTGCTTCAATTCCTTATAACAAATACATTTAATAGCCTATTTTGTCAAAAGGGGGGTAGTATGACCATTACGCCCTGGCAAGTCTGTTCTCGTAAGAGTATAAACCTGAAAAAAAGAGTGGACACCACTAACTTCACTACAAATCTCTATATTATGAACATAAATAACTAAGAACAAAAGAGAAAAGGAAAAAGAAGAGAAATGTGAAAGAAGAATAAAGACCCTAATATGAGTTTAAGTTGGGACGTATTAGGACTTGGGGCGAAATCGCCTGACTTTTTATTCATAAGGGGTAATTTACATATCAGCCATGTCTTACAAGATGGCTTGTAAGTAAAACCTTTGGTTATTACCCCAAGAAGGTCATAATTGACAATTCTTCAAAGAAATTTTTGTCTGTCTGAAAAGGTTTTCTGGAAACTGTTTGTCCAAAAGACGGTGGAGGTGTTTTATCTTTAATTCTCTGTTTCAACACAAAGGTGCTATCAATAGGTAGTGCTTTTTCTCTTGAGAATCCTTTTCAGATTCAATGGCTGATATCACCCTACTTGTTTAATCTATGTATTTTACACTTGTAAGATTAGTGGCATAATAAGAGATTAGGTAATCGAAAACAATTAATCTTGATAACAATGAAATCTTGCTGAACAGTCATTGGGATCTTAGTGTTACCATGAAGTAAAAAGCTTAAAAAAGTATAAGATATCTGTTAACAATGGCATGATATTCATAAAGCTACATGGCTTCTCTTATTCTATTTATAGTATACCTCCATGAAGTTCCATGACCAATTTGATTATCAATTCTTTTTTCCCATTACAATTTCAGTTTGAAGCATATGGTATTGAAAAGAACAGCAAAAACATTAAAGAAGCTGCCAGGCTGTTGGAAGAGATGTAAGTCAATTATGTTTCGGAACTCTGGGTTGAAGTTTTTCTGAAACTCATGAAATGTTCGGTTACATTAATTGTTTCTGCTATATAAAGGCTCAGTTTTCACTAGCCAATAGTGTAGTCTTCGATTGAGGAAACTGGAGTACCTTTACATAACCATCAACTATTACCCCAGGTTGCTGGTATATTTCTCACATTCCTCACTGTGCTAGTATACATGGCCAAGGGGACTGCCTTTCATGTTAGAGAACAATTAAGAGGTATTTAAACTGAAGTTACTCCTTTATGCCCATTATGGCTATTTTAGGAGAGACAAAAGAATATAGGTACAAAATACAAAGAAGTAATTTTGTTATTTAATTTCGTTTGCATACACTATGAAGTGGACAATCACAATTCATTGAAACGTTCATTGAATAGGCAGGAAAAGGAATAGGAAAAGACAGGTCACCCCTACTAGTTCTTAATCATACTATCTCTGATTTTGTCCTTCAGAATTCAAAAGCAGACTGGTCTTGCCATTATACAAATGTATGGCATAGTGAATGCTTGTCTATGATGCTTTTGCAGTGAAAATACTTGCATTAAAGGAAATGTTTGCCCCATTTTGTCAGGTTTCTATCTTGTTCCAGTATGAACTTTGTAGGCTGTTAAAGGCAATGGAAGTGTAATGAATTGATAATCTCTGATTTCAGGTTTGCAGTTTTCCCTAATGAAGCCAAGTTGTGGTCTGAAGTACATAGCCTGTCTGAAGCTCTACAGTCTGACAGCTCAGATGCAAGGACACAGTTTCACAGAGGTACATTAAAATGGTTTATTTATGATTAAAAATCAGTGTATTCATACTGATGATTATATTAAAAATATATTATTAGTACCTAATTATATTGATACTATAAACTTTAATTAGACTATCTAAGTTTTTCACGGTGAATAATTCAAAAATGTGCAAAAAGATGTTTAAACCAATATCTTATTATTATTATATTATTTTAATTTCCAGATCTTTTCTCAGCCATACCGTCTGATGTACAATGCCACATGCTGTTGAGGATCACAGATACAACCACAGACGTCCTGGACCAATGTCGGCTACTTCTCCTGGCCCTCAAGCGCTTTCCTGAACTTGTACCACAGCATGGGGTAAGGACTTTTTGTAGCACATTTTAGAATCCCATCCCTATGCCAGACCATCGTAAAACAAAATGTGATGAACTGCTTCTGCTCACTCTCAAGACATTTTCAAAACGTTTACCACACAATGGGTTAAGGGAAAAAAGTTGACCAGCACTCAGATTATAACTTGATATCAATCTTTTTTCCAAATTTGGTCCTTTATTTCCTATGCATTTTTTTCAAGATCAGAAGAGGTTTTTTTTTGGGGGGGGGGGGGGGGAGGCTTTTATGTCATAGAGGAGCCTCCATAGTGATCTTAAAGATTGAACATATCCATCGACAAAAGAAAGTTTCAAACATTGTGGGATTGTTGGTAAAAGAAGATGATTTTACTAAGTAAAGTATTATTGTATATGGTAAACAAATAAAGTATTGAATAATAAATGTATTAGAGAGATTTAAAAGAAGAGAAAATAGTACCAGAACATGTGTATTTCATGAATGTTTCTTTTTATTCTAGATGAAGTTGGTGGAAACCCTCCTGACGACTGAGAAACATGCACATCTCCACACGCCAGTCAACTGTTACAGGAAATATGCCAGTAAGTGTGCACCCTCTTTTCTGTCCCTATTCCATGATATGTCAATTTGATTTTAAAGTTTGAATTCTTATGATCAAGTTTAATTTATATTTGATATTAAAATCAATAAATTAAACATTCACAGGAGATCAGGTAATAGCCATTTCTCTCTGGTGAGAAGAATTAGATGTTCAATGTGTATATATATATGTTTTTCATTGCCTATAGCGAGAGCTATAAAAAACAGTTCATACAAATATATACTAATGGAACAGTGTTACATGATAAATATTGAAATATGACAGATACAGTACTTAATAGTTATTGGGCCACAATCATAGTCCCGTACATAAGCAGTCATTCAATGTTTAGATGTGTAAACAGTCAAAACACATGTTTTTTTTATCATAAAATAGCTTTAACAGTACACTGAGGCATCTTCCATTTCTTTGCAAACATTTATATTTTATTATTACTATTAGAATCTAAAGAAATATCACAGTCAACCTTTGCACAGTTAGGTCAATTAATTAGAAAAAAGTTTTGCTTAAGTTTAATTTTAATTAAGGTTAATTTTCCTCATCTTCATTTCTGGTCTGCACAACAATTTTGTCACTGTAAATGTTTGATATGGAACATAGCAAATTATCATATAGGGCAAAGAATGATAAATTGATTTGTGCATGTATTGCAATTTGATAAAATCATTAGATATTTCCAAAGTGACTTGCCTTCACCAGTTTGAATACTGTTGACTTGTGCCTTTTGTTTCAGGCCATGATGTTCTGCCTGTTATATTGCGCAACACAGAGGTGGATTTCTCTCACAAGTGACATGTTTTCATCAGTATGCAAGGTTTTGACGAGTGCCTTTTGTTTCAGTCCATGATGTTCTGCCTGTTATATTGCGCAACACAGAGGTGGATTTCTCTCACAAGTGACATGTTTTCATCAGTATGCAAGGTTTTGACGAGTGCCTTTTGTTTCAGTCCATGATGTTCTGCCTGTTATATTGCGCAACACAGAGGTGGATTTCTCTCACAAGCAGCTGTACCGTTTCCTGCAGAAATCTGTGGAGTTCTATATCAGCTATGTGACGCAGCCTCCTTCTCAAGAGACCCACACTGTACCTTCAACTCCAGGTAAAACTCCCAATCAACACATCTGTGCCTGTAGCACCCAAGAAACCTATTCACGTCTGTTGCACCCTCCAAAATGGCTACTTAGATGATTTCTCTCTATTAACAAACATCTAGACAGTGCTAATCAGAATTTCAGTAACCTCTCTGCTTGATTTGAATCCATGATCTATTCCTGAAATATTTTAAAAAGTGATATTTCACCAGATGATAGTTTTGGAGGAAAATTCTAAACATTGATGGATATTCGCTTGCCTTACATCTCTGATGATAGTCTTCAAATCTTGATGTATCACCAACCTCTAAATGACTGAAGTTTGATATGTCTCCTATATCTACAATCTCCTTAAATGATTGATTTTTTGCAGATCTATTATCGCCCACCAAGAAGCTGTCTCTGTCCTACTCGGGAGGTTCCCTGAAGCGGCAGGTCAGCATTCAGGGTTTATCGGAGAAAGATGAGCGAGTGAGCCGACCCTGGGAAAGCCTCTTTGAAATCATACAGCTCGTCAATAACTCATTTGGCTGGCAACTGGGAGACCTCTTCAACATTACTAGGTCAGTGATCACCATACATACTTTACACAGTCTTTTTCAATATAATTAGGTTAGTGATCAGAATAGAAAATTGAGCAGAAAAGTGATCTTTCCATTGTAACTTGGTCAGTGATCAGAAAATAGATCAGTGATCCGAATATGCACTTCACATAAGGTAAACTTTACAACATAACTAAGTCAGTATCCAAAATACATCCAGTGACTTAGACTGGACTCGTCTTACCTATCTTTTGGACAGGCAGTTTCCCAAAAACCTCCTTTTTGGACAGGCATATATATTTCTCTAAAGATTCTTCAATTTTGACTTTTTGAGGGTAATAACCAAATATTTTCTGTACAAACAATCTTCTAAGACATAGCAGATGTGTGAATTGCCCTTTTTGACACAATAGGTTATTAAATGTTGGTGTTATAAAGGATATAAAGTAGATCAGTAGCTAAATCTGGACGGGCAGAAATTTTGGAACTGCTGTTTTGGACAGGCATTTTTTAAATCCTGGCTAAAACCCTGCATACTTCATATAAGAAGGTTTCCTTTACACTAAAACATGGGCTGTAATCGAAATACATACTTAACACTAAAAGATAATTTTTTCAGTACCTGGCTCAGATTTTGAATCCTCAAGTTTTTGCTTTTCCTACTATTATGTGCTTTTCTCAAGTGTGGATATTTGCATCAATTTCAAAATTTACTACATGTGCATAATCTTTTTAATGGTATTTGTTTCAGTCTTGCATCCCATGGACAGCATGCTGTTATGAAAAATATATGAATACAATATGTCACTCTATGTTAGGGTTGGGAATCGGTTGCAATTTCATGATCGATAATCAGTTGCAGCCAACCGATCGATTATCGATCATAATCAGTTCTTCGCACTTTTGCAGTAATTGGGTACTAGAGGTCTAGAGCATAATAATAAGTGATAGTCTATGACAATTATTTGCTATTAGCACCTACCTTAACTTTGTTTTGAAGTGTTTTTGGAGCTTAGTTTCATAGCAAGAAAGCTGACAACTTGCCTGTCATTTAGTTCTATATTTTCCCACTAGGTGTCACCTTTTCCGATTATTATCGATTGCCAGTTTTGTAATCGATTTATCAGTATAAGAGAGGCAAACGATCGATTATCGATTATAATCGATAATCGTCCCAACACTACTCTATGTTATGATCATATTTAATTTTGTGTTGTTCTTTCAGCCGTGAATCTCAGTGGCAGCGTATCTCCTCTATGTATGAGAGTCTAGTGGGCAGCTCAGACTACTCCCAGAACCATAAACAGATTCTCTACTGTGGAACCATTCTGTTCCTACACTGTCTCTACACCTACGCCAGCAAGGTGGACTCGGAACAGTTCGCAAGTAAGACTCTCTTTTAAATAGGGATGGCTTCTAAAAACAAAAAGGTACATTAAGGTATTGGCACAAATGAAATGGTACAGTATTTTGATGGTACTGGCAGGGGAAAGTTATTGCATTATTACCATTTAATTTTATTGTGAAGTCATGCATAGGATCCTGGACAACCCCCTAATAAATGATAAATTAACAGTGGTTAGTAGCGTTACGAGTACCTTTAAGGAATGAAATGGTATGATAATGTACTTTTTGAAATGATACCAGTACCGGTACCTTTTAACAGTATCCAACCCTACGTTTAGTCCTTACGGAAAGTCCTTTTACCACATACCATAATGGATGTTGGCTATTACAAATTTCCCCCTCTCTTTCATCCACTACATGCCATCTTTTCAACACATAGCCCCGAAAGATGTTTGGCAGACTTTTCAAATTACATGTTCTGACCACAAGATACCTTGAACTTAAATCATGCTTCCTCTAACAAACATTTTGTTATGTTGTCTTACACTAACAGAGTTGACTGAAATTAAGACTATTTTTATCTTAATTTTGTTATCCTTTTATTTCGTTTAAATAAGATTTTAATTGTGAATCTTAATACACATTACCTCTGCATCTTAAAAACAGAACCAACTGAAACTAGTGAGTGAATAAATTCTAATCTCTGCAATATTCACTGATTGATTGTTTATTACCGTGAAACATGTGACTTCTGATCTTGAGTTAGATAAAAATGACCCAAAGTTGTCCTATAAAGACCATTCACATTTGTTTTCTTGTGTAATCCTAGCAGATTAAGACTAACTCTGGCCGCGTAAAAATGCTTTTTATGTTGTATGTTTTGGTTCCTTGTAGGTACCGCAAGTGGAGCCACCACAATCCCCCTGGTGCTCATAGAGGCATTTAAATCAGGAGAGGAGGAGGCAATATATGAGTGAGTTAAAATCATAGTCCTAGCCAGCAGGGCATCTGGGCGTCTTTTGGGCAACCAAACCCTGAGAAATTCCTCCTCACAGTCAGGACATAAAAAATCTTGGTAATTTCGTAAAATGTCTTTTTCAAACATATAATTGAATTTATTTCACCTCAGTATCAATCCCATGAAACAGTATACGAATATTATGTCTTATTTCAATAAGTAAAAACATGTTTTTGGTTGTAATCTGAATATATTCAATGTGGTCTCCCTTAAAAATAGTACGCTCCAAAATTATAGGATTGCCAATTCTGGGCACCTGCTTTCTTAATCCTGGCTAAGACCCTGGTTACAAAAGGCCTGACTATTTTGGTAATATCATTCTGACCAATATATACTCAGAGAAGTATTGAGAAATGTTGGTCAGATGCTACCAAACAACTGTCATTCAACCAGGTTGCAAATTTATGATTTATTCCTAAGTTATTTCCAAAGGTATAGTCTATAGTGTATCAAGATAGAAAACATTAAGGATAACTTGAAGAATTACTGGGTTAAGAAACTCGGAGAAAAGTTATAAAACCCTTTTTCAAGTCATGAATGAGTTAGGAATGTCGATGGATGAGAGTCTACTGGGCAGGAAATAATAAAATAAAATGAGACAGATGATGTGTGTACATTACAGAAAACCTTTCCTGCATTTTTTGATCAATACCTATTTTATCATGCAGACCTAAAACGAAGAAACTGAAAAAAGACAACAACTCAACGCCTACCATTCATGCAGGAAGTCTGATCCCAGAGTCAACTGTTATCATAGAGAACTTTGTCACAGCCTTGAAATGCTGGGAACTTCTTCATGCCACAGACTTCTTAGAAAAAGGTGAGTATCGTTCAGAGTTTGTCCTTGATTGAGTTAAGCAACACAATATTGGATGCAAGTGTTGGGAATGTTAATTTTATGTACATGTTTAGGTTTATAATGAGGCAAAATGACACTCCATATACCAATATTAAAAATTAGTGCCAGATTTAGGCCAAACCTAATCTATTGTTTTAACTCTTTCTTGTCTAAAAGCCTAGTGATATCTGTAATTTGTAAGATCATGGTCACCTGACCACCTTACAAAATTGTTATTGGGGTGCAATATCACTTTTACCGTATGGTTCAGGTGCTCAATTCTCAATTGTATTGTATGGTGTCATTGTTTCCCTATTTTTCAGATTTGAACAAGTTGCTGCAGCACTGGAAGGCTGATAGCTGGCAGTGGATGAAGATGTTTGACATAGACATGCTAATACATAAGGTAAGTCAGAAGAGGGGGTAGTGATAGAAATTCTATTTTCAAATTCTTTAAATTTTTATCCGGCATCAAAGATCTGCCCTGGTGGCATTGCCACTGACTGCTCACTGTCTATCCCCCTGTCAAGGTTCAAAATCCTGGCGGGGCAGGCGAGAAAGTTACCAGTATCTTGAGGTTAGTTGGTGGTTTTTGTCGGACACTTAGATCACTTAGGTTTCTCTCCAGACTGTCTCGATTTAACCTGAATATGGCAAAAAAAATGATGATAATCAAGAATTTCAAATTCAACAGGTATCAAAAAGTATCATACATAAGATATATTGCCTTTGCTCTGATGGTAGGGTTAGACAAAATTATTTGTTTTCAAAATGATTTAGTGAAATAAGAATAATTATCTTTATCCATGTGGTTAAAAGACTAAATAATGTATTAAGGCAGTTCCATTAACAACATTTTATTTGAATGAAAATAGCTTTTATATCTTTTATTCACACGTATGTTGTTATGTAGAACAAAATATGGCATAGTGCTTTTTTGTCTTTGCAGGATAATCTTTTTTTTTCATGATGATATATCATATCTTGATTTGTATTTCTCTTTCTAGGGTCATTTCAAGGAGGCAATCAGTAAGCTCCAGAAGTCACAGGCTGCAGCAAGTGGTAGCTTAAAGCTGAGGTCTGATCTACAGCTAGCCTGCTGTCATTATTGCCTGGGAAACTTCTCGGTATGTTATCATCATACTTAAGACCTTGCTTAGCAAGTGGTAGCTTAAAGCTGAGGTCTGATCTACAGCTAGCCTGCTGTCATTATTGCCTCGGAAACTTCTCGGTATGTTATCATGTTAATTAAGATTTTGCTTAGCAAGTGATGCCGTAACCCTTCCAATGCTAAGGCTACTTTCATCCAAAGCACAATGATGTTAGTTACCCCGATTAGCCCCATGGCTATTTGTAATAACCCCTTTAAAGAAATAAAGATTATATTAATATTAATGATGTTAAGATTTTTGAAAACCATCTAAACCCTGTCATGTTGGTATTAATTTGAAAGCTCTCGCTGAGTACTTTCAGATGGGTACACATGTTCCAGTGTTTCAGCAGTCATCTTCCATGATTTTTGCATCATTTTGTAATGGGCAAAATAGCCACCAGCAGCATAAGGGATAAAGCTGAGCAATGGGCTGGCTAGTATGCATAGATAAGCTCTTCTTATCTGAGCCACCTTGAAGAAAAGGAGAGAATTTCATTTCCTCTTTTAGAAAATAAGATCATGCATGGGCAATGTTTATTCCATTTTACAGCTAGGTTACAGTGTATTCCTAATGTTGTAATCATCCTCATTACTGTTTCCAGAGTACGTGTGAAATGGTCCTGAGTGTGGTCCACTCCATCCCACAGTCTTGCGAGCCGCAGCAGTATCCCGTTCTCCCCAACTACACAGGCTCGGGGCGCCACCTACAACTGCTGGGTTGTAGCGACCAGGAGGTCCTTCCTTACTGCATACAGTTACTACTAACATGCTTCAAGGTAAGACATTTGGGTGGACCAGGGGTCAGTTACATATACCACCTGGAAGAGATGACATACCGATTACTTTTAGCTAGATGAGGCCGTTACCCATTTCATATATTGATGCTATCTAGTAAGAGAGTCTGGGAACCTCCCTATACCTGGCAATGTTAAAAATCTTCCTTCCCAAACTTCTCCCTAGGTGCCCAACTTACTTCAATTTTAAAAATCTTCCTTCCCAAATTCCTTCCTCAGTGCCCAATCTACTTCATACCTAACTGCACTAGGATGATTGACGTGAGCTAGCAATGCACGACGCTTCTTTTATATTTTTGATAAACTCACTTATAATGGAGAGGTAGTCTAAAGAATTCTCAAGAGCATTTGTTTACCTCTAACTCTGACAGCCATTTTTAGAGATTGGGCCATAGGGAGCGGGAAGTTATTCCATGGTAATGGCACCGTGATTTGAATAGACTTTGAAGCCATTAATGAATTGGAGTTCCTCTTAGGAGATATTGCCTGGGTGTATTATACTTTTGAAAAATAAAACTTGGATTTGTATAATATTTCAAGAGAGTTGTACATAGGTTTGAAACCAATCAATATTCCTTCTTCAATCTTTGTCCAAAAGAGAATTTAATGGAAAAATGGAAAATACATCACTAAAACAGTTTAGGTTTTGGTATCCCACAGGCATGAGGGTAAAACAGTAATGATTTGTCTGTTTATTCTTTAAGCTCACCAGTATAAAAATCAGGAATGATATGTTTTTGTGTGTGTTTTCCAGGAGAAGGCCTTTGCTACCAAACATGGTGATGATATGGCACTAGGTCATATGCTGGTTCTGATACAATATGATTGGCCGAAACAGGAGCCCCTTTTCACCAAAACTGTCGACAAGATCAAGCAGAGAGGGGCATTCACCTACAACATCTTCTTCAACTACATCGTCAGTATCCTTTAGACTTGCTAGTCCATGGCGCGTCATCAGAGTAGAAGAAAAACACTACTTCAGCTTGAAATATTCACTTTCAGCAATGCAAGCAGTTTTGTACAATTTTTTATTAATAACAGTAATAATGATGATGATTAAAATAATAATGATTATAATAATAATGATAATAATGATAATAAAAATAATAATGATAATAATGATGATAATAACTATACTACTACTAATAATACTGCTAATAATGATGATGATAATAATAATAATAATAATAATGATAATAATAATAATAATAATGCTAATAATGCTAATAATTGGTAATGAGACCATTGACATTCATGAAGTTTAAACCAGAGAGATCCTTAACTGGCTGTAAGATATTGACATCCTTGAGGAGTTTGCCTACGTCAAGACTCCAGATGCCGGGAAGGTCAATCTGGACATTCTCCCTACAAGCACCAAGGTCATAGCACAGTAAGTATTGCGATCTCAGGCACCTAGTATTAGTAACATATCTAATGATACTAGGTAGAGAGGGGGCGGAGCGATTGTTAAGGCGTATGTACCAGTACTCGATACAATACCAAATAGCTGTATTGAATGGGAAAAATTATTGCATCAAAATGTTCAGTGTCGTATCGGATCATGAAGATTTTAAATATATAGAAAATTGACTTAAATCTACAATGAGGTAGATGTACTCCTATTTAGGGCTGCATACCGCTAAGGGTGAAGCGGTACGGTACCATAACCGGTACCGTCGAAACGATACGGTATTTTATCGGTACTGCTATCGGTATATTGAAGTTGAACTACGCTAAGTACAATACTTAGCATAGAGTTCCTGATATAAATTTAAAACGAACTAATTGTCTGTCAGGTATTTGAAAAGTAATACTTACGGTTGACAAACTTGTTGACTTGAGTAGATCCACATATTCTTGGATGAAGATACGTTATAGCGGCGAAGCTGGTACCATCGCCGCTGGCCGCTGCCATTACTTAGTGTTGTGACTTGTGATTCTTATCGCTACTGCGTAGTGGCGCTGTATATCGCTACAGCAGCAGCGGCGCCATGCGGTAACAAAAAGAACCACAACTGTAACAACGCTAATGGCAGCGGCGATGTTACTAGCTTTGCCGCTATATCGTACCTTCCAAGTTAACAAGTCTGTAAGTACAACTTCTTACTGATTTCTTTTGTAGTTTTTGAGGTTTGACAGTTGTTTGAGTTTTGCAAAATACCGATAAGCATACCGTTAAAAATCGAAACGGGTATTCACCGGTATTTTGCGAGACGGTATTCTTAACGGTGCTGGTACCGGGTACCGGTGTACAGCCCTACTCCTATTTGAATAAACCCTCCTCATACAGAAAAAACCTTACACACAGATCCTGGATCCACCCATGCCTTACTGATTAGTTGTCAAAAGATCTGCATGCAGTCTTTTCTTGTGCCACCGTGGACTAGCAGCATGACTAAATGGTGCTAAAAGGTTATTGGATGTCATCTTAACCACTTTCTGTTGATATTGTAGACAAAGGACGGTGACGAGAGGAGTGAATAAAGGAGTGAAGGAGGATTTCAAGCTTGCGATGGAAAAGCAGGTCAGTCGTACAGAGGAAAACATCGAGTCAGTCATCCGAAGCTTCCTCACAGAGGAGAGAGACCTTATACAGCATACCTTGAGATAGGAGGGTATTGAGGAGAGAGACCTTATACAAAATACCTTGAAATAGATAGGTATAACTTATACAACAAACCCCAAGATCATAGGTAATGGAGGAAAGAGACCTTATGCAATAAACCCTGAGATATCACGGTATCAAGGAACAACCCTTTACAACAAACCTTGAGATAGGAGGGTATGCAGGCGAGACCTTATACAACAAACCCTGAGATAGGAGGGTATGCAGGAGAGAGACCTTATACAACACACCCTGAGATAGGAGGGTATTGAGGAGAGAGATCTTATACAAAATACCTTGAAATAGATAGGTATAACTTATACAACAAACCCCAAGATCATAGGTAATGGAGGAAAGAGACCTTATGCAATAAACCCTGAGATATCACGGTATCAAGGAACAACCCTTTACAACAAACCTTGAGATAGGAGGGTATGCAGGTGAGACCCTATACAACAAACCCTGAGATAGGAGGGTATGCAGGAGAGAGACCTTATACAACACACCCTGAGATAGGAGGGTATTGAGGAGAGAGACCTTATACAACAAACCCTGAGATAGAAGGGTATTGGGGAAAAAGACCTAATACAACAAACCCTGAGATAGGAGGGTTGACTCCATGTTCCAGTGTAATACAGATATATTATGGTCTACAATCATTGTAGATCATAACCGATTCTGAAGTATTTCCAAAAGTCATATTTTTGTAGAATATCAAACAAACAATAAAATTGTTTTACAGAGATTCATGTGTGTACTTGTTCTTTCAAAACCCTTCGATAGAGCTATACCACTAGTGTATATTCAGGGAATCTAAAGATTACAGAGCATTCTCAAGGTTCTAGTGACCATATTAGTTAAAGAAAGATATGCAAGAGGTGTTCCCAAGACTGAAGCGAGGTATTCAAGCGAGACACGTAGCGCCAGAGTCTTAGCCTGGATTTAGAAACTAGGTGCCCAAAATTCTTTGGGCATTTTCAAGGGAGACCACAATATACTCAGATTACATCTATAATAATATATTTACTTAAAAAAATATATCATAACATCTATCTACAATGCCACGGAAAAGGTGGAAAAAAATCCAATGATTTACTTGATATTGACATTTTAAGAAATTCCTCACAAAATATCTTGGGTGTCTTGAAGGGTGATTTTTGAGGGTCTATGACCAAATGATGTCCAGACACCCTGCTGGCTAAGACAAGGCATAGCGCCTAGCCTCTAATTTGCAGTATGACCGCAAAGAAGGTTGAGTCTGACAGACCATGACCAGCTGGTGTTGCCTGCTCTGTGGCCACCACACTTTGGGATTAAAGGGTCTTCACTGCAGGTCTCACCGTAATAAGCAGTCCTATCCTCAAGCCTACTTCAGCTAGATATCACTGCCAACAAGGGAGCACTGTAAGTTTTAGATACCTTCAATTTCAAATTAGGTCAGCTTTAATCCCTGGACATTATAACAGAGGGTTAAAAGTTGTGTCCTTGTTGCCAATGCTAATAATATTGCTAAATATTCTGCTCATTCAATGTACCATGAAGTGAAGAGGCTGATGTACAATGAAGAAGGGAATCAAAAGTTATGGCATTAAGTAACAATTGAAGTTGATTTAACACAAATAAGTCACACCTTGAAATGATAAAAACACGAAAACAAGTTACTTTCATACCATCATTTTTATTCAATTTCATGATAATTATTGCATGATCTCAATTGATTTCCTATCTAAGGCTGGCATCCATAAGATACGCTAGCTTGCTCCACAGTACTGTAGCTGACTCTCTGAAATACTTGTAGAAAGCACTTGAGGACAAGGCCAACTCTACCTTCCCTACTACTGATAGGTGTCACGGTCAAACTAATTTGGTAAAAAGAACATGTTACTTTCTCAAATGATGAGTTTAACATATATTTGGCTATGCTGGTGCACTTTAAAATCTACTCAGATTTATCTTTGTGAAACACTTAGAAAGTCTCTAAACTTGTCCTATACCGAGTGTCTTCTCAAATGGCTCGACTTTTTGGCCTTCCTGGGAAATGTTGATCCAAATTTTTCCTTTCTGTATTTAGCCAAGAGATCTTATGATATAACTCCTATTTCCCATATGTTACACTGTAAATACAGGAAGCTGTGAATAGTAACCCACAATCTTGCTGTTTCAAGCATTTCCAGAGTAAGCCGGTCAAATTGCACTTGGTTGGTTTGCTGTTTCACTTTTAAGTCTTTATTTCTGGCCACCTCTATGAATCTTTCTTCAATGTGGGTACTGGAGCATCATTCTGAAATAGGAAATGATTTACTATATAGTGTATCAAATGAAGAGGGGGGTATGTATAACATACATATGTTATTATAAAGTTGTGTTTTGGAGACTGTTCATAAACCCTACAAACAATGTTTGCCTAAAGCATCTTTTTGAAATATGAACAAGACTGTTAAAGTAAATAAATGTGCAAAAATAAATGTGTTGCAGATCAAAAAGTAAATTTTCTCAAACCAAAACAGTTATTTTATACATGAACAACTATTTGAAACTATTAATAATTTACAAATAGTTCAGCTAGTCTATAGAAGGGCCATGGGAACTTAAAAGGAATGGTTCCTACAACATATCAAAGTACTTAATACTATACCAAGTTCATCTAAAGGCAGGCATGTTTCAATGTAAAAAGATGATCAAGGTATGATTTCATTACCATGATTTCTGGATGTTTTTGCATTCAATGACATTCAGTAAGCAAATATTTCTTATCTAGCACCATTGCAAACAACACAAGACATAAACCGTACACATTGCCTTGTGCTTTTGTGGCTCCTTGATTACATCCCATATATAGTAGTATCTTGATTCTGTATTTGTTCATTTCAGACTTAGAAATTGCACAAATTTTCTGCCTACAAAAAATCTTCCTTGGGATGAAATTATTAGGAACTTTATAATAACTGATACCCCCTCTTTTGAATAGCTGGGAGAACCTCCTGATGCTACCATAGTATGGCCCCATGTTCCTAAGGCACACAAAAACCATTGATAGCTCTAACAAGGAAATAAGATGCTTCACAAGTAGAGTAAAGCATGATTCAAGGTCAAAGCCTGAAGCATTTTGAAATAAAATAGTTCATGAATATTGCAATTTTTCAAATTTGATACTCACCAATAGCTTTGCTCTCTCCTGTAATAACTCATAGGCCCAGTAATGAAGCTGTAAGGTAGATAAATATTGATTAATGTCTGAATGTGGGATCTGTATTATTCATATTTCGGTAAACTGCTGAGTCAAGGTTTTTGTGTTTATTGGGTCAAACAATACCTCTCAAAATAGTTAACTAGTATTACTGTATATAGGGATTGTCACACAATAATTTTGCAATATAATCTGATATAGAAATTTCCTTAACTATACAACATCTTATCAATATTTTGACAATAATGCCTGCATCCTAAAGACCAAATTTATCCCAGTCTGCTTCAGAAATTCTGTTTATAAATAACTGTTTCAGAAAATGTTCCAGAGTAGGTTTTTCTTCCAGAGATCTATTTATTTCTCAATAAATCTCTTACCATAAGTTCCCTTGGTATAGCAAGACCTTGCACCCTTTTCAGCCCACCAAAATCAGGACTTTCTATGTCATGTATCTGAAAGTAAAAAGTCAGATGTTGTCGATGGGTATAAAATAGGAATTAACATGATGCATTTTAACATTTAACATTTCAAAACAAATATATGCCATTTAATCATTCAGTGCAAAAATAATCCAACTATTTTTTGAAAAGATTTTCATATTAAGCAGTTCCTTATACCATGATTGTTTATCATTTCTTACACACATCTGTCCATCAAATAACTTCGAAATATATAAGTTATTACAAAGTTATTTACAAAAACATCCTTGATCCATATGACACTTTCCATTGGGACTCTATGCATGATAGACCTAAATACTTTCATGCTGGTATTCTCTCAAAAACTTACTTTTACAATGTTGAATCTGCCTATTTGATTTGTGTTCGCTATAAGGGGCCCTGCGGTGATGTCGATGTGGTCAGCCATCCTGTAGAGCGTCACAGAACTGCCTGAGGGGGACTTGGCTGCTATGAGGGGAATCTGAGCACTTTTAAACCTGAATAATACAGAAACCATAATGAACAATGAAACACTAGTAGCCAAATCAGAAAATACAGATAAACTTGAAAATATAAACCACAAAAGATGAAACATTTGTAAATAAATAAGAAATATACACAGACTACCAGGATGACCTCAGTAAATTGGATCCGTCAAATCTCCTTATTTAGCAAACGTTCAACTTGAGGCATATTTTACGAGTTGTTTTCTTTGTTAAAAAATGGGTCCTTAAACAAGCAAAGTATTTTAGCTGAACCAACCATTACTCTTAGCATACCAACAAATAGATTCTTTGATAACCAACAATGTACCTGATACCATACATTTCTCTCAACTTTATTAGAGAATTCTGAGAGGTGAAAAACATTATATTTACTGAAATGCGATGCTGCCTTTCACTTTGATTAAATTTAGTTGTAGCCATTCATCTGTGATTGTGTAGAATAAAATGTGTATACCTATTTTCCTCAAATATCTTCAATGCCACGGATGCATCCACCTCCAACCGTTCAAACATGTGTTCTCCATAATGCAACTGCATCCCAGCACGACTCAAACAATGGATCTCTTCCTGAAATAGAAAATATAGAATAAAATAAAAACCCATGAAGTCACAAAGGATTTTCATTATTTTTCCAGAGGGATTTTAATCATCGTCACTTTTTCTGCCATATTTATTCCAGGCTAATTCATGACTGACAACTTGTAAGTGGTGAAAGAAACCAAAGTAACTGGCAAAAAACACAGTTTAACCCCAAGTCAAGGACAGCTTAGAGCAGCTAAGTCCCCCTCAGGGAGTATGGTGCAACTAGGCCATCAAAGCAGACCTTAGAATTTTGGGATTTAGTTTGTGCTTGCACAGAAATGTATAATGTGCCACATTACCACTTGGTCGACTTGAGTCCAACTTTAGTAGAACACATGCAAATTTCAAAAATATTCTAACTAGAATTTACTCAAAGTGTAGAAAGACTTCAATGAAAACATTCAAACATAGACAGCCATTTTTAATCATAATATTTCAAAATAAGTTTACAAGTAATGAAATATGATGTAACACACACTACTGAAATATTTTCAGTCATACATGACATTTTGTCAAGTACCTCCTGCATATATGCAACCTTTGAGAACATCTTAAGAATAAGACAAAACTATTTGAAGGAGAGATATAGGTTGAATTTGAATGGACGTCTTTCATTCAAATACTATCCAAAATATGCTTTAGCCAGATAGATAACAATAGTCAAGTCTTTTGGGATGGTACAGGCATGACTGGGTCGGATAGTTCTAATTAAGTACCTGTGATGGTGTCCATTCCTCCATTCCAAGGTGTGCATCATAAACAAAGCTACCGCTCTTAACTGAAAAAGGGGAAAGTCTCTTTATAGCAATACCATATGAATTATATACTTTTCATTAAAAACTAACACATCATACAAAGTTTCAAAATATTTAAATATTAGGTTTTTAACCTGTATAGCAAACAAAGTTTACACCCCTGTATTTTTCAAAATCTGTTAACATACACAAACGCTAATTAACAGGTACAAGGTCACTTCCAAATTAATTCAAAAGATATGAGAAAGAGCAAATACTATATAGTATTACTGCTATTGGCAAAATACCCTACAAACAAGTTTACCTAAGAGCCAAGAATAAGCATATTTATAAACAAATGTCTCCCTGTATAAATGAGAGACAATGACAAGGTTAAGAAAAAGTGTATATATCCTCACTAGAGACTTACCATTGGGGGCAGGAAAACTGCAAAGTTCTATGAAGAAATCTTCTCGAAATGCTGTCTCTAATATATGTCCTGTGATAAAAGAGCACGTTCTCCAGAATGCCTGCAAGAAATCAAAAGGAAGAAAACGTTAACACAGTAGTGCTGATATTTATTTAGTCATTATAATTCTTATCTCTTTTGATCACCAAATCAATAAATAAAACTTACTAGCTACTATGGCCAAAAAAACACAAAAAAATAGGATATAAGGGTAACAATGATATTTTGCTAATTGTTGAAACATTAATTAGACACTGCACATCAAAGCCTTAATAATGCATTTTTTTTATCCAAGTTTATATGACGATACATTTACTACCAATATTAATGTTTTTAAACAAATGTTTTTTACTGCATTTTCAAATTCCCCCACAACTTACCTGATTTGGTAGGTATGGATCATCACTCTTGAAGTGAAGAAACTGTAGCTCACAGTCCTCTGTTAGGGGGCGATGCATGTCCCACTGTTGTCCATTTACGAGAGCAATCACTGATCTCTTTGTGAGTAATTCTTGGATATCTGAAATCAACAGCAAGCATAGTGCAACTGAGTACCTTGCACCTAGAGGAGGTTCATATCTGTCTTATCTTAAAATACTGGCTTCGAAGACTGTATTGTCATTCACTTTCAGCCAAAAAATGAGATGAAAATTTTGGTCAAAATGGTCTAGGCCAAATGAATCTGCATGGTTAAAGCAGACGGCCATGTCGTTTGGGACCAATTTAACATGGAAGGCCCAGAGGGACCCGCCCTTTGTTCTCTTGACCGTACCACAATAGAAATTTGCTTGGTCAAGATACGTGGGGAGTGATCACCACTCATGTGTAATCTTTTGTTCTGATATCCATTCCTAGGGACCAGCCAAGGACACCACCTAGTGGTGATAATCTTGGTGTACTAGACTATCATCTTAATAAGGTAGAGGCCAACTTACTAATAGAAATAATGGTTCAAAATATTTTCTAGATATTGATGTATCACCTATCAAAATAAAGGTTCTGAATCAGATTTCAGATCTATTTTGGTATCAAATTAAAAAGTTTCGGATATTTCTTTTTGAAGGAGGTGGTTGGTTTGTTTATACAATATTGGCAATACCATTCAGTTTCCGGGGTCCAACTTTTCTTCTGGTCAGCAAAACTAGAAAGTTTCTGAACAAACATTTAACACAAAGCTGGAAAATAAGTAAATATTAAAACACTAAAATGACCTATCTCCCTAATGACATTCATTTCTATGTGTGATACTTACGCATGGCACAATTATATGGTGTGGATAAATTTTTGTTCATGAGAAGTGTACACTGTTCAGGAAGTCCTGTATATTCCACCTTGATCTTCTCCACTCTTGTGATGAGTCCCATCTGTCGCTCCTTCTCTTCATTGTAAAGAGAGTTACGTTTCCTTCTTACCTCTGAGTTAGATAATTTAGGAGATGTGCTGGAACTAAGAAAAGACCCTGCAAAAGCAAATAGTTTTGCAATTAGAAGTGTCCCTATGTGAACTACATGTATATTTTTACAAGTGACAACTGACTAGGTATACATATAGCATGCATCATGCAAAATAATCTGACACTGACAGTTCGGGCATATTTTTCCAACCAAAGCATCTTTTGTAATATACGCGAGCAAACTGTTTGTTTTTTAAAATTTACTATGCATCTTAAAAGTATATATACAAGTAGTTCTTGTTTAATGTAAATTTAGTCTAGATAGCCCTATGGCATTTTCTTTTTTGAAACTTGAGAGCAAGTAGTGCGGTGTTTTTTAAAGTAGGGTTCAATTTACATCTCAAATATAGCATTAAAAGAAGAGTAAATATCCACTTCAATTTACATCTCAAATATAGCATTAAAAGAAGAGTAAATATCCACTATTCAGATGATATGTTTTGTTTAATATTTGTTTCTAATTCTATTTTACTAGTTTTGGTCCAGATTATATAGATGACCTTCTCATTAGTCATGAAAAATATTACCTCACATGCTGTACTTAAAATGGGGATACCAAGGAGAAAACATAGCTGTTGACAGTAAAGGAATAAGGAATGAAATTTATAAGCATGTGAAAATTGAAATGGTAAATCAAATCATTTTTTCAGTATCCTGAAAGTGGCAAGGGCTCTGAATACAAACTTTCAACTTCAGGTCTTTCAGGATCATGGCCATGGTTAAGGGCATTGAAAAGATAGAAATTAAAACACATTATACCAAAGGATGAGGAATCAAAACTAATCTATTCCTTTCAAAATGTATATGAAACTTACGAGAATTATTTAAGTTCCTTAAACCAGTTATCAATCGAGTACCCAAGTGTTTTGCCATCCTGAGAAAGGAATGGAGAAAGTAGTGAACATGTAGGCATGTGTTGACTTTCCTAATATCGCTCACTGGCGGATAACTTATTAAATTTTTTTCTACCGCTAAGTAGTTCTTTAAATATACACAGATGAACAGCAAATCAGCGATCTAGTTCGATAAGTTTTGCCGACTCCGTATAAATTTACTATTACATTTTGCGGTGTGTACGCTCTTGTTTTCAGTTTATAAGTCAATGATCTACTTTCGGACGGATCACAAATACACGGTGTTCTTTGATATCCCTACACGAGAGCGGGCACTTCAATGGAAGCTCGCTAGATGGCGACACTTCATGTCAGCTGCGCTGTCGCCATAACGATGGCGATGTAAATACTAACCTCTGCGCAGTTGGCAAGCACAGGCAAACATCATAACTAACAGGGGTGGTTTCTTATTTTGTAAAGAGAAGGAATTCAACACTTTTATCGCACCATTTTGGAATAAACAGCAAAGATGGTAAGTGATACATGTTTGTGACTTTTTAAAGTAACATTTCATGCGGGGAAAGATCTACACTGAACCCATACATGGGAAGAATGCTTCATAAAAAAATAACATGTTAACATCAACACAGTCACAGATGACATGTAGCCTTGTAGGGCCTGGATCTATGTCATCTTACACTTGACTTGAATGTTAAAACCCACAGTTATGAGTTTTGACAGCTCAAATAATGAACTCATTCATGTGATGGACTTGAAGCAGAGCTTATATATATATATAAGAATGTGTTGCAAAGAACACATTTTCAGATTTTGACTGTCCAGTTATAGTATTTAAGTGCTTGTTTATTTAAGTGTAGTACATGCACTGTAAGAAACTATATGGCATCTTTATATTGAGGATGTTTGTGTAAAAAGCTGCGTCAACAAGCTGAAGTTTTCAATATTCGAATGCCATCTAATGATGATCCTCCAGTTATGTATTAGTGAACTGTCAATCATATCACCATTGAATTATGTCCTCATTCCTGCTATTTTAGGAGTAGGCCATGGATGGTATTCTCGAGACAGGGAAAAAATATTCACAAGAGCTGTTCCTATCGCAAAGGCATTTATAGCTACAGTTTCCATGACTAATTTTTTGTATTGTCTTTTCAGCCGGGCAGTACAGTAAGTTCTGCCACAGGCAGTGCTGCTTCCTCTGCCTCAAGACGAGCAAAGACCAGACAGTACCACACAGTCGCCAGAACCTCCAATGTGGACGAGTCCCTGTTCGGCACCCCCAACCGAGTACAACAGCGCGAGGGGATGCTCGCGGACAAGTGGGGAAATGGCGCTGGTGATGAGATGGTCATTGAGAGACAGGCACAGGAGCGTTCAATGAGGAGGAGGAGTTCAAAAAATAAGAAAGAGACAGTTCAAGTTATAACAAAAGATTTGATTCGGAATTTGATGTGAGTATGTTAGCTGGTTGTTATAGAGCTCGAGCTGCACTGACCACTCACAAACTCAAGTGGCTCGAGTACTGACGCCAGACAAGCCAAGTAGAGCTAAAGTGGTCGACTCGTTTATGTAGGGAACACAAACCATAACACAGAATATGATTATCTAACACACACCTTCTTATCAATGTCAAGTCTTGTTTACAATCCCAAATGTATACAGGCATTGTTCAGTGTTATACTGACCTTTGTACCTCGCCAGCACATTTTAAAGTGAAATAAACATGTAAATGTTGATAAATTTCCATCAGTTAGTATCAACTTCTTGATTGCTTGGCTAAATGATAAATGTTTATTTTAAAAAAAAAACTGTGTCTGTAGAGCTGCACTCACCACTCGCGAACTCGAGTGGCTCGAGCCCTGGGGCAAACTCGTCGAGCTCGAGCTGAAATGTTCAAATCGTGAGCTTGTCTATGTTGGGAATACAAACGTAACACAGAGCACCCAACACACATTATTAATATACATAACTGCTTATCGCTGTCATGTCTTCTTTACAATCTCCAATGTATACATATAAGCGGTGTTAAGTGTTATACTGACCTTTGTACCCTGTCAGCAAGTTTTAAAATTAAATAAACATGGCAATGTTAATAAATCTCCGCCAATAAATATTGATTTCTTGATAGTTGGGCTGGAAAATAAGTATTTTTTTGGAGAAACGGAACCACCGTGAGCTCACGAGTCAAACGGGTGGTGAGCTCATGAGTTAATCTCCCTCCGTGAGTGCAGCTCTATGTGTCTATGAGCTCATGAGTCAAAATGGTGGTGAGCTCATGAGTTGATCTCCCTCTGTGAGTGCAGCTCTAGTTATAGCACATAACAGTACTAAGAATGATGCCAATTATTCTTTCTAATCACAACCTAAGTGGGCATAGAAAGCAATTAGAATCCCAATTGTTCAGGAGGAATTTCCTTAATTTTGACCCTACAGAGTTCAAAATTCCAAAAAATATTTTTTTCTATGATATTTCTGAATATTTAATTTTTATGCTTTTGTGTGGCATACTTGAACAATATTTCTTTTTTTTTCACTTTAATTGTTGGGTCCAAAATATTACACTTGCTGGTTATTAAATTCACATTCCATCATGGCAGAGGGGTTGAATATGTCTGTCTAATTTTTCAGAGTTCCAAAAGAAGATCCTTCGGGTCAGTCATTAGTGATATCCAGAGGAGAACTGGAGCGCATCAGAAGAGCATCACAGGTCATCACAAAGGATCAGCGATTAGCGTATGAAGAATACAAAAAGCAAGAAAAGGAAAGATTACAGGTAAAAACTTCTAACGTTTAAATCAGATTCCCTATGTGTTGAAATATAAATGTGGCTTTCATTCATTGTGTTTGACTAGAAACAATTTAATATTCAATAAATTTAAGTAAATTTTCCCTGTTGCACAAACGGAAATGATTTTACCATATTTGATTGGATTTTAAGTGAAGGGAGTAAGCTCGCTCTCTCTCTCTCTCTCTCTCTCTCTCTCTCTCTCTCTCTCTCTCTCTCTCTCTCTCTCTCTCTCTCTCTCTCTCTCTCTCTCTCTCTCTCTCTCTCTCTCTCTCTCTCTCTCTCAACTCTCTCTCTTTTTCTCGCATTCATGTATGATTAAGGCATGTTTGTAGTGATTAAAAATCTTAAATGTTTCTAAATGTACATTCTCTACTTGAAAGGATGAAAGCACGGAAAGGAAAAATTTCATGAAAACCATGGACATCAGTCGACAGAAAAACCAGAAATTAAATGACCTTGAAGAACAAGAAAAAATCAAGGCAGAATATTTATTACAACATGCGCATGAACAGAGACAGGAACAGGAGGACGAGATCAAACATCTCAACGAGGTAAGATATCACATAGTGTAACATTATGAAAAATGTCATCAGAATCTACTGTAGTTTTAGAAAAAAACTTCAGAAGCAGGCATAAATTCACAAAAAAATAAAGGAGGAGAGTTGATCATTGAATTCTGATATCATTTCCCCTTCGAAAACTTTCGAAATATTCTTGACTCTAGTCCAAAGTACATCACCAAACAAGTAGGGAAATATTTAGGCCAACGGGCATGACTGGGTTGAACATTAACAACAGAGTGCCTACATATACTGTTATTTTCAAAGAGAAACATATTGCTTGATTAATTACTCAAAGTGTGGACAGACCACTAAAGTCATTAATGAGAATTTTTGGAATTTTTCTGAGCTGCTGTGCCTCTCTGCAGATCTTGGGTCTTATTTTTGACTTTGGGATTTTTATAAATAACTCAAGATGAGACTTTCAAGGGTACTTATAAAATTAATTGAGTTTTGCCCATCTTTTTGTTATTTATTGCACCATATGTCCACCTACTGTGTTTATTTTGCACATAGTAATACACATGACGGGCAGCTACTTTTGATGCACAGTTTAACCTTTGCGTAAGGGTGTTGAATGCAAGCTATCATCTCATTGTTTTATATGATACTAGGATAGGACATGGATGTCCAGATAATGGTGCACAGTTGAATGAATGCATACCTCAGGGATGCGCAAAGTATGCATAAACTAAACTGCTACAATATTAGCATGGTATACACTTACAGTATGTTTGATAGTCTTCAATTTCACCACACATAGCCAAATGAATTTGTGAGTTAGGGCTGCATACCGCTAAGGGTGAAGCGGTACGGTACCATAACCGGTATCGGCGAAACGATACGGTATTTTATAGGTACTGCTATCGGTATCTTGAACTACGCTAAGTACACACTTAGCGTAGTTCCTGACATAAACCTAAAACGTATTTGTTGTCTGTCATGTATTTTAATTACAACATGTGATCAGATGTGAAAATTAAGCAGTCATACTTACGGCAGCCAAACCTTGTTAACTTGAATAGATCAACATTCTGCTTGAAGGTACGATATATAGCGGCGATAGTTCCATCGCCGCTACCATTAGTGAACTTGTAATTCTTATCGCTACCGCGTAGTGGCGCTGTATATCAGCAGCGCCACTACGCGGCAACAAAAAGAATCACAAGTTCACTAATGGTAGCAGCGATGGAACTATCGCCGCTATATCGTACCTTCCAAGTTTACAAGTTCGGCAACCGTAAGTATAACTTTTTACTGAATTATTTCGTAGTATTGAATGTTTGACATGGGTTTGTGTTTTGCAAAATACCGATAAGCATACCGTTAAATATTGAAACAAGTATTCCCCGGTATTTTGCGAGACGGTATTCGGTACGGTGCTGGTACCGGGTGTCGGTGTACAGCCCTATTGTGAGTAAACAAATTATTATTATTCTGTTTTATTTGATCTTTCAAACTTTGTGTACTGACCCTTTTGCTTGTTTTGTAGTTGATGCTGAATGCTAAATGCCACGCTATCCGGGACGCACAGGTCATGGAGAAGGGCCAGATCAAGGGGGAGATGGAGGAGGAGGAGCTGCGATTGGACGAGATGATGGAGGTGGATCGCGTCAACGCCACAAAGATTCAAGAAGAAATTGACAAAACTCGCAAAATGGAACGATTATCAGGTAGGGCTGTGTAAACATCTTGGTAGCCCTTTGGGCCTCTAAGTTGTCAGAAACTGCTTGCATCACTGTAAGATGTTCAAATCCTTAATTTAATTCATTTTTACCCTTTTCATTCATAATTGAATTCATCTTTTTATAGTCATTTTCAAATAATTTGAAAATAAGGCAAGACTTTATAAACTGTTTGAAAGTAAGCTATTTTTCTGTGTTCATTATTTTTTTGACCCAAATATTTAAGCAAAAAAAAGATTGCCTGTAAGATGTCACAATAATTGTTAGATATTTAGATACATTGGCTATGTAAACTGAGTTGTGTATTATGCCTAAAAAATTGTATGTTTAGTGTTCTCCAAAAATGTTTGTTTTAAGTGTGTTTTATGTTGATTAAGAGTTGGAAGGGAAAAAACTTCATGTATGGAATTTTTGAGTAAAATGTGTTAGAATAGGGTTCCAGGAAACAAACAACTTTTTTAGGCCTTACAACCATTCAATATCCACTATTTTCCATTCCTAGGTGCTGCTAAGCTGTTGGAGCAGATCCAGGACAACGAGCAGGAGCGCCTGTTTGAGCTGGAGCGCAAGGACCAGGAGAACGCGCTCATGCAGCGCTACCTGGAGCGCCTCAACCAGGAGGAGCTCGAGCGCCTCGAGAAGAAGAAGGAGGAGGCGTCCCAGCTCCGCGAGGACCTCAACAAGGCCAACGAGGACATACTCGTGCGCAAGGAGACCGCCAAGGATTGGGAGGTACAGCAGGAACTCATGCTGGCCGAATACCAACGGGCAAAAGCGGTACGTTTCAGACTATATCTACTTCCCCAAGCAACTCTTAAGTCTTACAGTTAATGATGTAACATGCATATGCTGAAAGTGTTTTGTCATTATTTTGCCAATAAAAAAATTCACACTGCAATGACTGCATTCTTTTCTTTTGAGCTTCTATCAATGCTTCTTATCAGCTCATGTGAATCCTTTGTAACAAAAAAAGATAATTTCCATATTTTCTTTTTATGATTTGTGTACGATAACTTTAATAATGATATATTTTTAACACCATTCCCATGCAGGAAAGAGAGGCTGCGTTTGAGGCTGAGAAGGAGCGTATGCGTATTGAGAAGGAGCGTGAGACAGCTCGGCTACGCGCACAGCAGGAGAGGGCGCGCGATGAGCAGGCCGAGCGGGACGCGCAGCGAGCCAAGCGCATCCAGGAGCAGGCGGAGCGCGAGTGGAGGAAGAAGGAGGCTGAGGAGGCACGCAAGAAGGCAGAGACAGAGGATATGCTGAAACAATCGCGCGCCCTTCAGATGGACCAGAAGGAACATTTCCTAGCTGTGCAGGCGCAGAGAGAGAGGGCAGACTTTGAGAGAGTGCTAAGGTGAGACATCCTCCATTGTTGGAATGGGATTAGCTGAACCTAAGTGATCTAGATCTGTGTCTTTAGCAAGGATTTTGAAACTGGGTGTCCAAAATTGACAATGGTAAAATTTTGGGGCCACAATAAACTCAGATTTCAACCATGAATATGTATCTACTTATTGAAACAAGGTGTAATGTCCATATACAATACCATGGGAATTATGTTGAGGTGAAAGGATCAATTATATGCTTGAAATTTACATTTTAAGGTATTCCTCACAAATAATTTGGTTGTCCTAAAGGATGATCTTTGAAGGTTTGGGTGTCGGACTGATGCCCAGACAACCTACTTGCTAAGACTATGATCTAGATGATCCTTGGACCAATGTTTAATATTTCCAGTCTAAATCATCTGCTGTTTTGCCATCCATGTTTTTAAAGTAACAATACAGCATAACTGATTTTTCAATTGTTTTATGATATGAAATTATTGAAAATTTAGATATGTTCTATTTAATCCTATTTATCTCAGTGTGATTACTGCATAACTCATTTTTCGAAAGATCTTTATTCTATATTCAGTGCTCTATAATTTGTTTTTGAAAGAAGGAAGCTGGCCAAACTTTTTCCTTTGTTACTTAGCAATGTTGCTCACTGGTTTCTGTTCTTTTGTATGTTTTTCTTGGATACAGCTACATGCAAACTTGCACAACACATACAAATGTGAATGTTTAAAACCTGTCCAATTTGGTTGAGATCCAACTTATGAATATAGCTGGTTTAAATGGAAGTGCTTAGAAACTATTTAAGCTTTTGTGGAGGAAGACAAAAATCAGAACAATTACGGTAACTCTGAGGTAGGTATAAAGAAGATAGCTATGAATGATGAACTAACAGTTTCAACCATCTTTTTAATTTTCATTCCAGAGCGCAGAAAGAACTTATTGAAAAGGAGAAGGCTGAGGAGCGAGAAATTCTTGAAAAACGCCACGTACATTCGGACGATGTGCGCTCGCAGATACGAGAAAAGGAAGGTCTGCGTATCGCTGACAGGAATAAGTGGTTTGAGGAAGGAGTGAAGCTGGATGAGGAGGCCAAGCTCCGCAGGCAGAAGCTGGACGCCGTCAAGAAGAAGAAGCTGGAGGATCTAAGGTATGTCCTCATTGAAATAGGGAGTCAGGGTTTAGAGTATGTCGTGTTATTGATTTCAACGAACCCCCTTCACCCATATGTGCCTAGACTTTTGCCTAATACATATCCTGAGAGTGATATGATACCTTTGATACATCCATGACAAAGGGAGTCAGGGTTTAGAGTATGCTGTTTGTTGATTTTAAAAGGCCCCCTTAACCCTTATATGCAGAGAGTTTTGTCTTAAACATGTTCCAAGATTCATATGATACCTTTCATATGTCCATGAAAAAGGGAGTCAGGGTTTAGAGTATGTTGTGTTATTGATTGCAATGAACCTAATATATGTATTTTGCCTATGCTGTATGTCCATAGAGTGATATGATATCTTAAATAACTAACTTAAGGTTAGTTAGATAAATAACTCATGAATAAAGCAGGATTACTGGTAAACATCCCATGTGATATTTTCTAGAGAATGGTTTGGTCAAGGAGATATGACTAAAAACCATTATTAAGACATCCGACCCCTATGCTAATATTGTACAACACGCTGACACTTTAGCTGTTAATTCAACACCAGTACGGAAAAATCAAACTGTGCATCAAAGGCAGCCCTGCTGAGAGCATTATTTTATATGCTCAAAATTAACACGTTTTACAGTATGCCTGCTAAATGAGAATATATTTATACATAATATATTATATATGATGATACACAATATGATATAATATGATAATATGTATACTCCATGTATATACAATATACTTTAAACTTTATGATTAATGGTATTTCCTGAAAATCATTGATGATATGTACATATAGCACCCTCTAACGTGCACCCACTGATCTTCACTTTCAGAACTGCCGGCGTTCCCGAGAAATATGTGGCACAGGTGGCGCGTAAAGCCCAACTACCACCCGACGTTTTTGCTACATAACTCGTTCACACTTCGTGGATAGGTTACTGCTTATTCATATTCATTTTGAACATCTTTCTTTGAAGCGATTGCCAGGGGTGAAGCTTAGCTTAGCAGCTCTGTTGTGTCATATCCCATTCATTCCTGTAGTGCTGTATAGTCATAACTTTGCCGCAATAACGAAATTCCAAGTTCCAAAATCACCCTCACAATTTTGGCACTATTTTTGTTATCAGAGCATTTTTCTGCAAATATTTGAATGGGTGAGGCAACGTACAACTCTCCCACAAATATTTTGTGATATCCTAGCAAAATTGGGATAAATTGGGTTGTCGGTTTTGAATTAGAGACAAACAAACTGATAACTACAAGAAAACTGATTTTTTTCATCAAAAGAAGAAACCAGTGATTTGGGTAAAGAAGTTGCTACCTCTTGGTTTACCTCTGGCAATTGGAATGTTTTGATTTATTAGTACTGTAATAGCTTATTCTAGTTTCATGTATGTTTATTTCAAGTATTGTAACAAACATTTAGCAAATATCCAAATCAAATTCAATTGAAAATATAACCTTTTTTTAATATTTTGCACTAATTGACAATAAGACAACTCGTAATTGAATCGTAGTTTCCGCGATCTGCCGAACTAAAAAAAACCACCTGACGGGGGAAAAATCACTCATAATTTATTTTTATTTTAAATGGCTGACCCATCTTAACATTATCTGATGAGGAATATATAACAGTGCAATTTTTAATTAGATAGATAAAACATTAGTTAAATGTCAATAAAAAAACTTGGAAAAACACAACTTGGTATTGCTTGGGGTCAGAAAAAAAACAGGATTTTTATTCCATTTTCATTTACCTCCCTACCGCCTCTGCAAAAGTGGTCCGAGAAAGATACAGGAAACTACAAATCAATTATGGGTCGCCTAAGTTGTGGTTTTCTTTGATAATAAGATACCAATTCAAACTTTTTAAACTTACTTGGCACAATATATTCCCATATTCTGTACCTTTTACATTTGATGCACATAGTTGAGATCCTTTCTTGTTCTTGGGCATGATTGATGAGATACAAATATTAATGCAATCAATAAGTGACAACAAAGATTCCTGTTGGTTGCAAATATTTATGCCTTCGTCAATTCATCAGAGGAAAGTTTTGTAACTTTATACTCAATTTTACGACTCATTAATAGTTTCAAACCTGTTTAAGAATGAAACATGAAAGTTAGCAGAATATACATCAATGCTTAATGATTTCAGATGCAGCCCTATTGGAAATGTAAAACCAGATTAGTGCTTCATTTTTAAGAATTGCATTTATTTATCTTTTCGTTTTTTTATACATTTCAGGATGGCTGGTATTGATGATCGCTACATACAACAAGTGGAGAGAAAAATCAACATTTCAAGACAAGTTGTCACATAAATTTCAAACAAAGACACTCTAAACAGGTGCCTCTGAAGTAGAGGAATTTTCTGATGAACATGTCACCGTATCATATCATACTGTAAACTGTAAATTGGTCTGTGGACTTCCAATTCTTCACAAACTATGATTGGATTCATCGTTTTTAGCACACCTGTACTGTATTTTTCACAGGTGTGTTTCTCGTGAGAAGGAGCTGTAGAATATGTTGCTGTATATTGTAGAATAATAGTTGCCTGTAGCCACGATGACCTTTAATTTTAGCACTGCTTATGCCACTGACATTTATATACCTGTTATGTATATATTGCCTAGTACTGTTTGGATATGATGTTTTAATATATGATGCTATGAAAATAAAATCAGTCTACGACTAAAATGATGTTTCAATTATAACTATTCCTCCATGATTTCTGTTTAATATAATTTGTTTCTCCATTATTTTCAACAACTCCACACATAAATAATAAGTAGGAAGTTGGTTTCCTAGCATATATAGGGCCTATTTCTTATCCAGAGAGGGATGGAACAAATTAAGGCAAATGAAATGGACACCCTTGGAAGAAGCCTTCAAACAAAAAAGATAATAAAAGATTGATGAATAAATTGGAAATCCTAAGGAAACTCTTTCAAAAATATTTAAAATACAATCATGACTCCCTCAGTCACTAACTATTGTATCAGGGTTGAGTTTCTTCCGGAAGAAACTTATTTCTTCCAGGACAACGGAAGAAACATGTTTTTTTCCGTATTTTTCCACTTTCTTCCGGAAGAAATGGAAGAATGGGATCTATGATAAGAATTGAAAAAGCTATGGGTTATGAATAACATTAATGGGCAGATAATAACAAATAAAAAGATCTGAGGTAGAATATTTTATATATATGCCATTATAATCTTACAATATATTACATCAATTCCTGTCACACTTAGTTTAACCCTTGTAAATTTGCGGTTTGCCCTTGTAAATTTGTTTTATCTGATAGATACCTTGCACATACATGACCCTTTACATACTAGTTTAACCTTATATATATACTGATTTAAGTTAACCATACAAAGTTATTTAGTAAGAAAACAGAGAGATTACATCCTCTTAACTTAACATGAGTGTCATACACCTGGACTAAATAGAAATATCTTGATGGCAAAGCAATATATGAGACACGTATTTCCAGTAGTTAACCATAAACAAATGGGTGCAAAAGTGAGGAAACATCCTCTTAACCCATTCACATGTGAATCATACACCTGGCCTGACTATTATAGAAATATCTTAAGAACAATGGCTGAATGCAACATTTGAGAAATATTTAGTTGAAAGTTATTCTTACTCTTGTGTTTAGCAAACACTCATACAATAAGTAATGTTCTAGTTTTCCACACAATCTGTGTACTCCTGGTGCTAATCTGTTGATTGATGCTGATTACTGTTCAGCTATATGTCTAATGACAAACTGTTTCTTTATAACTTGAGTTAAGACATTAACATTGGATTAATTTCATATCCAGGTTGCTGGTCCATTATATACACAGGGTTTACATTAACTATGGATGTTGAAAAGAAGCAGTTAAGCTATGTAGTCAGATCCTTTCTAATAGCAATTCAATGGGATTAACTATACAATTAGAGGCATTTACACTTGACCTACACAGGGTTAACTAATAATCCAGGTCCTCCTTTCCCCTTAATCTCTCATGTATGAGTACAGGTGGAAACCATATGTGGTGTGACAGTAGCTAGTTTGAGTGGTTTAAGCTACTTTATTTTATTCCAACATACCTTATTTAGTTGAGTACATGGAAACCATGCTTATCATACCATAAGGCATATTACTAACATGTCAATTTGAGGGATTTAAGATTCCTCATTGTTTTCTATTTAAGTGCTGCTCATTTGCTATCATACTATTCCTTATCATCTATAAGAAAATTCAAAGAAAACTGGAAGAGATAGGTTTCTTCCAAAACATTGGAAGAAATGGAAGAAACATATTTCTTCCAGGAATGAAGAAACCGGATTTTTCCATGGAAGAAACCCCCCCTCGGAAGAAACTGCCAACCCTGTATTGTATGATAAAAACCTCCCCGAGTCATCTACCTGTGTTGTTCATCTGAAAACTCACATCATAGTATACAGCATGCTTTAACTGTGTTTATTTGGCATTCGCAGCTACCAAGCAGCCATGGGCAATGTTATTGTTACTCCTCCCCTCATCATACTCTGTTCTAATCTGATTGCATCTATCTATGCTATCACATATTCAATAGAACATTCTTAACACATTAATGCACACAGTGGTCAAAAGCAGCCTTGTAATTTATCTAAATATTCCAAGCAAAAGTAAAGTTGGGAAAATATCTTTAAAAGGATTGTCATTTAGAACACTACCAACAACTCCCCTTCAAATATTTTCCTTCAATAAATTCTTAATTCTAAAGTTATCATAAGAAGTAGTATAGACGCAGACAACAATTTCTCATGGAACTCCAGCATTTATATGTTTAATGATAAAGACTGTTTGGTCAAAAGAGGCGGATTCATTTGACCAGGGTAGGTAAAAGGTAAGGCAGATTGCACTGGGCAAAGGCATTAAGATGCGTCTACCTTCTCACAAATCGAGGAACTTTCTAAGCTGTTTGGTGGTGTCACCTATTGGGGATTTGACACATTAATATTGAAGAGGACTGTGGTATGTTCATACAAAGAAAGTCATAGTGGGGCGGCTAAGGCACCATTTTGGGCCAAATCGTGCACTTTTTGTTAAAAGCGTGAAATATGGCAGAAGTATACTTCCATGCATACTGATCAATTCTGGATATGGATCCACCGCGCTGGACTTGGGATACACCTATTTCACAAATGGCCCACATATCTCATTCGAACATGCATATCTTTTGTTTTGATTTATTCGTATACGCAGATGAGCTCTTTTATTAGACTGCATAAAGATATTGATGTCAGATTTGCTTATCAATACATAGACCCCACGAAAGCTTTCGTGTTTGTGACGCAACGAAATGTTAATTGCGAGGCGAAGCCAATCTGATTTCACATTCAAGGTACTATGTTAGATGAATAGAACACCACAGCTTCCGAGCGGAATTTCTATTATCGTCACTTTTTCTGCCATATTTGAATGAAATCATTACTAGTCAGTTGTATTTAGTGGTGGAGGACAAGAAGAACAGAATGGAAACCTCTGCTTATCCTCGTATCCCTAGATCACTGGCAACTGAATATTTTCACTTGTTACCCCTCGCTTGCTCAAAGCTTTATTGGCCACTTGCCCACGAACTGAGTGTAGTAATAAACCAGAGAGAAGACGACATGAGGTATGCAGGGTCATGGAGCACAATATTTCGTCTTTTGATAAGGCTAGCTGGCATACTGGATTCTGACTCACTCTGTTGAAAAGGACGTACATCTAGGATTAGCGCTGTCAAAAAAAACTGCACTCTGTGCCTGATGTGATTTTATCCTAATTGGTTCCTGTTGCATCTCCCTTTGTTTTATTATCTCAGCAAAGAACTGTGTAACATCTTTTGCGGTTTTGGACATCTATATTATGGTGTGTCATCTACCACACGGTTTTTGAGGTCTGTGATTGGTGGAGGGCATTTGACTCTGGTACAGTACGTTCATGGTAGCAAAACATCTACTCTACAACACCTCTCGATGAGCTTTGCGTTCTATTGTATATTGACAAGTAGCGCAAGTTTTAACTTGGACATTAGACGTTTACGCCATCTATTGGTGAAGGACATGCATTACAGTCCCACATATATCCATTGTTTCCATATGGCAATACCAACTGGCAGTGCATGCCTGTGTAACCTTAAGAACGTACAGTCATGGTTTTTTGGTACATTGTTGTGACCAGAGAGACTAGAAATATCTGAAGGCAACTTTAAATATCTACACGACACATACCTAGGAAAACTTCAGTCATGCAATGGGATAAAAGCCGTTAAATGCGAGCATAAATGGAGTTAATATGTCATACTAGTAATAACACAAGTGAAATGTTAAGAAGATAGTTCATGAATTTTTTTTACAATTCATTCGCATACGAACTGACGTTGCTTCAATAGAATCATGTTAACGATATTCATACACATGGAGTTGCCTTACACAAAGAATTTTTTATTTACTGTCACTTCATTATCTGTTTATGGTTTGTTCAAATTCACAGCAAATATCAAGGTATAAAATTGTTTCCTTGAAAAAAATTCCGGGGAAATTAATTCTATACCAAATGATGTCACATCACATTTGAGTGTGCTTTGGTTTGTTAAGGGGCAAATTCACCATCAGAATAGTTCAGATTTAAAACGAGCCTATACATGTCACCTTTCTCCACCAAACCTGTGGAAAATTAGCACGGAAGGATGACCCAAGCTTCTCAGTCCTGTCACTGCCATTTCATGACCACTGCAGGCAGAGGTGCTCCAGCTGTGCACCAAGCCTGGCAAATATTGCCGCCTCCACGGGCAATGTCAGGCCTTTTACTACTCACTTGTGTTTTAAAGCCATAAATCTGGAGTTCTTGAGTTAAGCTCATTTTAAAGCTAAACCTTTCTGGCGGTGGATATGTCCTTCAAATAACAAGCGGGGGCAGCCCCCATAGCCTAGTGATCTAATGTGTTAGTCTCAAACCGCAAACTGAGTTACCGCTGCTGAATGCTTCGAGTCCCGCTGTGGTCATGTGAGAAAGTCACCAGTGACTTGGGGGTAAGTCGTTGGTTTGCCCGAGTACTATTGCTTCCCCCATCATTGCCTCCAGGCTAAGCAACCCTCAGCTCTAAAAGGCAGGAAAAGTGACTAAAAAGCATTATTCCAAATTGAAGTAACTAAACCTCCTTGTAAAATCTATACCGAAGGTACTTAAGGTCAAGAAATGAGCAATTTCGTGCCTAGAAGCATATCTAGACATTTTTCAGAAGTGCGAATGAGGGATATGGCCAGGCAAAGAAGGTCGGTACATAATCATTTTTATTATTATCATTACTATTGTTGGGGGTGGATATTGCGTTTTCTGTTTACATGTGATCAGGAGTAAATTGGTGTGCTTGGGTGAGGCGACCTTCGAGGGTCGACTACTGGACAATGCCTGGCAAAGAAGTGATGGGTGGATTAGGTAACCATTTTTTAGAGGGGGGGGGGAGGGGATGTTTTTTAGCCGAACGGATAATAGCTAAGAAACAGCCAACCTTGCCCCGAATACTCCATGCTCTCGAAGACCCTATGCATGGGGTATGTTTGTACCTACAGCAGTCAGTCAAGCGTGATAGCCATGCATAGTTATAACAGTACAGCTGTAACCATGGTGCTACGCTTTCACTTTCCACGACTTAGTCGGTGGGTACAGCAATGGCGGTTATAAATGGGGTTCTAGGGGTTGATGCGGTTATTCGGCGGTTTCAGCAACAATGCATGTGTTTTATGGGGGAATACTAATCGCACAAATAAATGACTCAATTACTGGCATAATTTAAAATATTTACTTTAGTTGTACATGTACATACCGCAGAGGCCATGTCTTCAGTGTGTTACATCGTGTTCCAACCCTCCCCTCCTCCCCCTCCCCCAAGTCACTCAAGAAGGTCATGCACCCGCTGACGTACGTCCTGTCTTATTTAAGCCATACCAGGCATTGTTATCAAAATTATCCAAAAATAGATTCCACTACTAAGGGCCAGATGTCAAAGGTATTTTGCAAGAGAGATGTATGAAATCTAAATTTAAAAAGAAAAAACAAACTTCATACTAGTAATGCTAATTTCTCACAGAGGTTGGTGATAGAGATATGTGTCATTTAGTTCGTGGTTTAAACGGGAACATACGAAACTAGAATGACTTGGAAATAAAGAAATAACACCGAGAAATTTAACACTTTGATGCCTAGAGTTTCCCTGAAAAGTGATGTATGTTTTTTACTGATTATAACTTGGTTAATGAGTATAATTTAACTGGCCTGTCATTGTATGGTGGTGATTAGAAATTCATCATGCAAGTTACAAACGTCGAATAAACGAACACTGGTCGCGTTGCAGAGAAATGATGCTTCCTTGCTCCTCATAATCGATTTGTTTTAAAGAGGTCCTTCCCTATCTTAAAAGTTCGTCTGGATCTTTGATACATTTGACTATAATTTTGGAGTTGAGAATAATTTTACAAAATATTTGAAGGAGAGTTGTTGATATTTTTCTTATTAACATTTATCCTTAAAATAGTTTTCAAACTATACTTTGGCCTGAAAGATTTCGGAAAAAATGCCAGGCCGCTTTGAGCCGCTATTAGCATTAGATGGTTAAAGAAACGAACTTCAATATATATTCGATACGGATACGTTTTATTGCAAAAAAACATAAACACCGTTGGTACTATACATTTCTATGATGACAGCATATACCATCAGCGCAAGTATAGCGATAACTTCAGCAGTTACCAAAAAGGCTTATAAACGTAATAGTGAATATAAAGTCCAGATTTGTACAAGCATCTATTGAAATATGGAATCTTAATCCTAACTTACGTAAATGTTCACTGTTATTGACGCCTATGGACACTACACATTTTTTTCTTAAATTCTAAGTATGTATAAGGTTAAATGCAACACAAATCTAGATGGGGATAGCTTGTGACAGAAAATAAAATGATGAATGAAAATAACTCTTCGCAGTTCGCAGAATATATGTGTAAAGTGCACTTATCATACAACGCCCTGTACATACAACTCTCGTATAATCTTGTAACGGTCGAACAACCCCCGACTGAAAATGTTCAAATCTTTAAGTCGAAAATATATTGCAGAAAATATTCGAATGTCAATCGGAAGCAAGCTTACAATTATCCTTTAAGTGGTTTGCAAAACTATGCTTTGTTCAAAAGATATTTTCAACGATCTAAGAACACCCAGACGCCACTTTCATGTGAAACTCCGAGATTGGGTGGTGAACAATTGTTATATTTGGAGCTTTAATATATATCAATCTCTGGATGTAAGGTGTAGCAATATCGCCTCACCTAGAATTCGTTATTAACCCATTAACGCCTAAGAGTTCCTCCAGCAATTGCTGTCTAGATTTAAAAATACCTTTGAAAATAATTTAAGATAAAGAAATCTCATAAAATATATGAAGGAGAGGTATATGGTCTGATTAACAGTTCCCCATCAAATATTTTCTTACCTGCGTCTTTGTCTTCAAAGTTTTATCAAAATCAAGGCTACTTTAGGCTGCTGAGGCCATTAATATCAATGGTTTAATCCATTTATGGATACAGTTCATCTTCAAAAGTGTCTTCTTGGTGCACGATGCTCATGCCATTGGACTTTAAACGAGGCATGTTGTCACAAAATATACGAAAGGTAGTTGCAGGTTTTACAAACATTCTTTTTTATGTTTCCAAAATGTGCTTTAGTCAATGGGATATCACGATACTAATCAGGTCTTTATGGGGCGGTGAAGTCAAAGACATGTTAATACCGTTTGCCCGTGCATTATTCTATTCCTTTACTTTTTTAAGGATGCTAATATATTTCAGATTCTCAATGTCCGCAAATTTATTTGAAGTACTTAAGCAAATTTCCATAAACTCTCTTTTGTTCCTTTGCGCCAAGTCAAGCAAATTTGTTATTGGTTTTGTAATACTTCTCCGCTTGATTAATGTCTAAAGGCAAGTGGCAAGATTCCGTGATTGATTAACAAAGAGGGGGCACACCCCCACCCCTGGTCGTGCCCACTGTACCCCGGGGTCTCCGCAGCTGCCGCACCCCACGGCGTACCCACCCACCCCTTGGATCCCTCTCATTGGCACCATTAATCATCCTGCTAGGTTTAACCTATTCATAACAGCACCCGGTACCAGCAGCGCTCTAAATAAAAATAAATATCCTTGGGATTTTTATGATAACTCCATGACAAAAACATATTTGTGGAAATATTTGAATGAGAAATGTTCCTAAGAACTCAACCTACAACTCTTCTTGAAAGTTTTTGTGAATGTACATATCATTCTTTAGTTATTTTTCAAAATTATGAAAGAACCAGACGACAATTGCAAGAGAAATACTCATATTAGAAATAGGCATGTGTGAGGTAACTCATCCATGGTCACTGATCCATTGAAAAATAACGTCTGGCATAAATGAGATAACTCATCCATGGTTTCAGATATATTGAAAATAACGTCTGGTTCCGACATATATCTTTATGTAACTAAGGAATATTTCAAGAAAAATAGTTGATATGATTCTTTTTAACATTTTAAAGATAAGAAGCTATTCAAAAACTATATTGCCGAATTAGTCAGAATTCTTGCGCTTCGTAGGTGACTGGGTTAAGAGATGTCACGTGTAATATATAGGGACCCGTGGAATAGACATTGGGTAGCCTGCCATAACGGAATCAATAAGTAGTGAAAAATGATTTGTGCAGAGTGCGGGCGATGATCTATCATTGCTGATCTGTAGCCCGCCCGATGATTCATCGACTTTTACCATGGTAGCCCAAATAGACCCCTCTCGGTCTTTGTGATCGATGTTAACTGGTCAAGTCAAATTAAACCCGATCCGCATCGCGAAACCAGGCGAAGAAAGAGTTGCACGCTGGGCCTTAAAGGCCGACCGCTGTTCATTTTGATCATCTTTGCACACCTGGCGGCGAGATCAAAGGAACCGGCTGAGTACCTGATGAACGCCCCGGGCCGATACGGGCAGAAGTCATGGCATGCATTTCGGGGTGTAAGGGTGCGCCCGGGTGGAAGTAACGAGAGTTAAATAAACCTCACGCCCCAATGGGTAGCGTACCAAAATACTACCCCACCCTCCTGATAGGGGAAGGAAGTGGACACCGCAACCCAAAACACCCCTTTGTTCAACCAGGGGCATCATCAGCAGATACCATATCAGCTAGTAGATTACACATTCCTCTGTGGCTGGGCCAACTTTGATTAAAGCTACAGAAATCTACGGCGTGTGAATCTTGTGATGGCGACTGGTTTAGAGGCAACCATTTTCTCTTAAGGTTTTTAAAAATCACATCTAACACAAAACATACTATCTTGGTAACACATTCGTTACAAAATCGTATTCTCGAAATTATTTGGAGGAGATATGTTAATGAGTGACCCCAGTTGCTCGTATTCAAAGAAACAAAATCTACATACTCTATGATTGGGAAAGAGATACTTTAAACATGCAACGCATAGCACTATTTATTCAACTTTGTTACCCCTTTTGCGTCCGGAGCATGCACACATTCTGATAATAATGAAGAATCTTGGCAATTCAGCAATTTTTAGAAAAATATTTGACTGAAGGATATTGTTCTTGTAAGGTTAAAAAAAAACTCAGCAAATATTTTTCAAACGAGACTATCATTAAAGGACAATTCCTCCATGTATAAAACAGGCCCAAATAGTTTCTTATGGTATTCTTTACTTAAACCGAAGTTCCCACCAGTGCCAACCTTCATACAAGAAGTATATTGCTGTTCAAACACCTCCTAATAGACACAAAACAGAAGCACTTGGGGCGGCCATCTTAGCCAGTTCATAGCCTCTAAGCAGTTGGTGCAACTATTAGTCATTAGCAGTAAGGGAACTGCTAATGACTTAGTTCTAATTCTAATTCTGTCCTAAGTTGTCAGATCATGAGTGCACTCCAGGTGCGAATGTGAATACAGAGACTGCAGTGCGCAGAGACACAATCCTGTTTCTTTTGCTATGGATATTTGTGACTTGCTTGGCATTAGTTACTTTTAGATTAACACTTTATCTACCAGTACCACTCACTGAGCAGACCCCTAGATTGGTTCTGGCCTAACCTCCGTGGTAGTCTTTGAAAAGCCATTTGCCAAATGCTCTTTGTAGGTTCTACTATGGCAGTCCGGTGGAAATCAGTATGCACATGCAAGCAGTGTAGTAATTAACTCATTGATGCTTATGAGTGAATCTTGAAATTGTCGGCGGGATCTTTGATACTTGAGACAATAACTTGGAAATCAAGAACTCCTTAAAAACTATTTAAGGGAGAGTTATCGGTAATGATATTATTATCACTTCTCCTTCAAATCTGTTCCCAACTATGCTTTCACCAGAGAGATTTCACCCGAATTGTTAGGCTGCTTTTGGCCGTTTTAACCATTAATGGTTTAAGAAATGATTTCAGGACATTGAGATACAAGGCTGGATTGCGGCATTTCTGTGCTCCCAGACGTAGAACTGAAATCGAGATCAAATATGCGCCGCCTCCTGTACTTAACAGGTTAACTTGAATACCTTTTCCACAAAACACGTTACCAATTAGAATGTCCTACAAGGTTCATAAACTTTAAACTGGTGCATAACAGAGTCATAGTTTATAGTAAACTACATGTTATGCAAAGAGTTAATTTTACAAACATTTTATAATGGTACGAAAAAGAGACTGTTGCGCATGCTTTTTTTATATTGCGAAAATGTTGTCCAACTGTGGAGACATGTTGAACTATTGTTGAAAGATAGACAGGGACCCCAATTTGAACTATCCGTGGTTGATAGTATACGAAAGAAAATGTTTGTAATGAAAACCATATTAAGAAACTGGGGGTTATCTACATCCACAGCGCATTCATAACTCGCTTAGATTAAAAATGTTAAATGAAGAACATGGACAATTTCACATGATGCACTAGATCCACACAACTTAAAATTGAATCCTATTAAATATGGCTTGTTATGATTATATGAACATTGACAGTAATGTATTGTATAACTTTACTTATATACAAGGATATCATCGACAATTGTACTATACAAAAGGTTGTTCACGCAATTCAATCTTTACTATTGCTGCCCTGATTAAATGATATAACTTGGATATGACGGACCACTGTACGACGGATTTTTGTCTATGACGGACGATATGCTTGGTCTCAGTCCCATGCATATCAAGTACTAGTATGTGTCATATGTATATGACGGATTTTGCATATGACGGACCAATTTTCCTTGTCCCATTGAGTCTGTCATATCCAAGTTCACCTGCATTGCATATTATTCTGGTCTTTGACGGTGAGATCATTCTTTAAGACAATAAAGAAAAAACATCCATTATTTTGGAGAACATAAAAAAGAGTTAAACAAATAGATACTTGAAGCCAAGCATCGAATAGGCATCTGAATTCAATGATGCTTTTCGAAAATTGCAAATCCAACGATGTAAAGCATAAGTGTGCAATGCGTTTGCCAAAGGGTTGGTAGTTGAATTCTCTTTGTTTCTTTTCTATCTGATATATTTTAAAACATAATTCTGTTACAAAGATAATAAATCGAAATAGACAAGATTTTGTGCGCTTCAGGTTGGAATTGCTTGATTCTATAACACATTTCTATCGATTTCGTGTGTCTTTTAAGTTAGTATCGTAGACACCGTTCTGTACAGTATATAATTAGCAAGCATAATTTGTGCAATGAGTTTCGTAAAACATCTCATAGTTTTGTCCAATAAACTGCGAATTTCATTCAAATAGATGTTGACGTGAATCTTCATCGAAATTGCACTATAAATGACAAAGGACATAGATAATTTAACTATGAAACAGATAAAAATACGACACGTTATGATTTCTGGTATTGATTTTGATTATGATCTGAATAATAAGATTCTTTGTAAGTTTATATAACTTGGAACGCTATTTAGAAAATTTTAGGAAAATGCAGAAAGTTTCATCGCATATATTCAAGGTTAATTGAGTAAGTGAATAGTTAGATTGGGGGATTGCTCTCTTATGGTACGATAATAGTTAGGTTCAATCATTTCAAAAATGAAATACATGCTATTGCCTCTCTTAAGGCCAACCAAAGAATATTAGAGAACGTGCGTTCTATAGTTCCAGAGCTAATTCAGGGCAAATAACTGTCCCGCTCACTTACTTAACCCTTCCAATGCCACACGCGCGTGTGTATTGATGATGATGAGGATGATGACGATGATGATATTGATGATGATTTTGCAGCTGTTGATGATGATGGTGATGATGATGATGATAATGTGGAAGCTTCAAAGAGGGTCCTGCTCCGATGATGATACTGAAGATGTTGCTGCTGTTGTTGTTGATGATGATGATGATTGCGATAATGTGGAGGTGATGGTGATGATGATGATGATGATGATGATGATGACGCTGATGATCGAGATGATGATGGCGGTGCTGATGGTGCTGCTGTTACTGATGACGATGAACAGCTAATGCTGATGATGATGATAATGTGGAAGCATCAGCATTAGAGGGGGGCGGCTCTGAGCTACAGGCCATTCGTCTTTCTTCACCCATCGACCGCGCATCATCAGGTGCCCAAAACTAACGAGAGATGGCGACTTTTATTTTATCCCTCTTCACCCGAGCCGTAATTATTACCATGGCAACTGCATCATCAACCCGGTAATGAAGACTGTGCGCTTATTCCCAATGCCGCCGCTGGGAGTGATAGAAACAAATAAAACACCATCAAAATCCATCATCTTTAATCAACAGTTGTGTTTATGAATTTATGACATGGCATTGGAGGCTGATGATGGGAGGGTGTGTGTGCAGCAATCTATTGTGATGTATGGGGGCCCACCCTCCCCCCATTAAGGGGTGCGGGGGTTTATGGGCCTCCCAGAGTAATGAGGAGAAATTACTGTGTTTACTCTTTCTCCTACATCTAATGGGATAATGCGGAATAATAAAGATAATTCTTCTCCTATGTCAATATCAAGCTCCTGTCATTAGTGCCTTTCTTGGATTTTTTCATCAGCGATAACCCATAAAGTTCATAATTGTCCGTTGCTTTCCCCGCACCGTCGGGAGGATTTAAACACTTCATGCATTGATATCGTGAAGTTCCTCTTGAAATGAGGGAGGAAAAATTCCACGTTTGAAACTGAGTGGCAACATACGGGCCACGTGGTGAAATTGATAACGAGGTGAAATAGTCGATTTCAAGGCGATCACTACACATCTGAGATTGCAGGTTCAAACAGAGATTGTTTGCATTCTTAATGGATTGTCAATTTCTCGGAGTGGTTGTCAGTTTCATTGTGGTATGTGTACTAACCGCGGCAGGTGGGGACGTGAGGGGGACGAAGCTGTATTGTTCTAGAGGGATGCTGCTTGTATTTAAGGGGGCGGGTTAGAGGCGTGCACCAAACTTAAAGACGGCTTTAAGGCACACAACCATAAGGTTTTAGCAGTCTATTTGCAGGGCTTTATAAGGCACGGATATGCTACAGCATTATGTTATCAAAGAAAGCCACAATGTAAATCGATCATCAGCTAAATGACGCTTAATGGGAGATGATACAAGAAGTAGCTCTAATCAACAAATGTTTTGCAACAGACAACTACACCAATGAGAAAAGTACGAGTTCATCACACCCTACTTATCTAAATCTATCCCTGTACATGACACAGGACACGAAGGTGTTGGCCATTAGCTATTAAGTGTATGTATGTATCTTTAATGACACAGCTTAAGTCTCAAAATATTTGTAACA
>OZ012689.1:33294459-33306959 GCA_963942565.1 Maea johnstoni
TGCATTGCTTTCACGCACGTCGCTGCTGCGCAAAAAACGAACGCAACCCCACCTGCCGCGAAGTCGTAAAACTACAGTTGAATTCAGCATCCTCTTGTGGGCAAATCTGATACTAATCTAGTGTTCGACTGCATCAGGGATCAGCCTGGAGCCTATGAGAGTTTGATGAGTAACACGATTACCTATGGCTATTTCTATTCGCATAACATTTATATTCAAGATTCACGATGAGTTTGCAATGCAATGCAGAAATGAAATGTTCGATGAGGCCTTAAATTGAAATAGTTTGTTTCCTGTAACCCGACCCTATCAACTTTTTACTCAAAGAAATCCCTCCTTTTAAGTTTTTTTCCTCCTTCCAACTCCAAATCAACATAGAACATGCATGAAAAACTTCTTTCTGAGAAGATTAAAATGATTAAAATAGTTTGTTTCCTGTAACCTGACCCTATTAAGTTTTTACTCAAAGAAATCCTTCCCTTTAAGTTTTTGCCCGCCTTCCAAATCCAAAACAACATAGAACATGCATGAAACACTTTTTTATGAGAAAAAATTAATTAAATGAAAATACCTACCTACTCTATTTTGTCGGACCTAAACAGAAATAAACATTTTAGGCCTGATTGTAGGAAGTAAAGCGACACCTAATAAGAAAGCAGCGAATTAGAAATTTCCACCATAGACGATGATATTGATTCTATCATGAACGGCAGTCTACTTATGGCAACAAAAGTTGTTTTGGGACAGTTTACTAAAATCTACATAGCAAAAATATGACATACTGATGATACTCAACCACGTGTTCACTATCAGAGTAACATTAACAATGAATTATATACCGAAATAGATCCATAGTGTCCATCTGATGTAATGCTTAATACGGTATGTACATGTAAATGTGCAATGGCGAATGTATAATCAAAACTAGTTACTGTATTTGATACTTAAACTTTGTTTAGTTTCAAATGTCCAAATTCAAATGACTCCTTAAAAAGTTGAAAATACAGCTCGTGGTAATTTCCGTGGACTGAACTGAGTGATATTTTCTGCTTGGAAATTGGAAGTCCCAGCATTGGCATTCTCTTTCCCGTCGACCTACCTCCGTGAAGAACTTACTGCATTACGGGAGACCAAATTAAGCTACATTAAATCACCAATTTAGTTTATGTCAGCATGTTTTTCCTCATCAAAAAGACTAGTTGGTCACGCACCAGGGCCAAGACAGCTTCCTCCCTAACTTAGCCGCAGCTTCGTACTATTTTCAGCAGTAGTTTCACACCTTTCATTGGTGGAGAGCTCCACGCTCACGTGCCGCGTGCTGTTCTTGGATTTAACGCGCGCCTGCGCCGGTAGGGGGCGCTCTCAGAGGCTGATCCTGGCGTTCCAGGCCAGGCAGGGGGATTCAGGAGGCAATCACGTTGAAGATGGGCGAGCGAGACCCAGGCTGGATCAAAGTGGATCCTCCCTGCCCTATCCGCGGGAGAGAGAGTTTATTAGGCCTTCAGCTAGCGGGTCGGGACAAGGAAATTAGCTCGCGAGCACAGCCGATATGCGAAAAATGTAGAATACAAATTACTGAGGTGGGGGAGTTTACTAGGCAGTTAACCCTAAAGTCGCTGTAGGGGCTCACTCTAATCACTTGTAATTTCAATAGCAGTTTTCCAACAGCTCACATCTCACAACGATAAGCTTTTTCTATAGGCCTTCCCTAAAATAGCAGTATTGTTTAGGTAGAATCCTTAATTCGAAAACGTCTTAATGTCTCTGGTTTAGGTCGCAGTTTGTAAGTACCAACTGGAGGCTCATTTAGAACTGTAATTTGATATGGACGACTATGAATTGGCATCAGGTACATATTACACATTGGTTAGACCACTTCAATACAAGAACACACACTTATTCACTTGTGTGAGAAACCCCTTTTCTTAGAACGTTACGAGGACGATCCCTATTGCTAGGTAGTGGCAATCATTAGAATCCTCTTATAGGTACACCAATAAATGATAAACCTGAAATCTAAAATACAGTAACATTCAAGAATATTTTTGAAAAGTTGTTTATTTCAGCTTTTCACTAGTTTTACAAAGTTAGCAACATCAATGGCCTTTAACGTTCATTCTTTCTTCACTGCACTTTTTGGTCTAATATTCCAATATCACAATGATTGTAAACATCCCCCTCCCTTAACCCTTTTGCTACCGATGGCAAAATAAAATAGGTTCAAAATGAAATAATACAAAAAGCTGAAAAAAATACTGAATCACTAGCATTTTTGTATTCCTCTGATAGTACTCAGAAAGCGCTTTCAGATGAATACCAATAGGTCAGGGTCGATACAGTTTCAAAAATGTTTGCAAAACTTGTACCTTAGACAAAAGCCAATCTCGGCAACTACAGGGTAAATTGGTTCACTGAAGCCAAATGTCCTGTTGTATCACCTTCCATATATGAAGTGAAGCATATGAGCTCTTTGCTATCACATAGGTAGACAGGGGCTGCCCATATAGCTCGGTGGTCCAACGCTTTGTGTACCGATGCACTCTTGTGTCTCAACCAATGCTCACCACCTAGCATTCTAGGCACGCCAGACGCATGTGAAAATGGTGCCATGGACTTGTATATTTAGTGGGCTCTTGTCGCCGAGTGCTCAAGATCCTTAGACATTTGATTGCTGGTACGTCACGATTGTGCCTAGAATAACAGAAAAAGGAGGACACAGCTATGCATGTCCCGCTAAAATGTTTGGTGCGAGCTTCCCTTAGCCATTCTACACATGGAGGGAATACCCCAATGGCCGAGTGGTGAAGAGCATTGCACAAAGACTGCTTGCTTCGGGTCATTGCCGCGTGAAAAATTGCGTGTCTTCGCTTCTTTGTGCGCTGCCTTCGCTATCCTATTTGTGCGGAGGGATGCTTCAATGGCCGAGCTATCTTAGGTATCATGCAAAAGATGCTCGCTGCGTCTTGCCGCAAAAGCGAGGTACGAGATTCGAATCCTATTTAAGTCACATGGTAAAGTTGTCAATGACATTGGGGGAGTTTGATGCTGCTTCCCACGCAGTACGGTTTTTCTCCGCCGTTACTGGCTAGCAATGATTTTCTGCTGAAATGGCAGAAAAAGTGATGCAATAAATGAAATTAAGTGCAATAAACTCCTAATTGATCTGGCAAACAAATGTCTAATTCAGTGTGATAACTTCACTATGAGTTTAAGACGAAATTTTGGAATCTACAAGTATTTGATTTTTCAATTACATTACATAAAAAGGCCGCCTCAAAGTCCACACGATATAGCGCATGCGCATGCACCACCTCCGCCACCCTCCTAGCTGATTCTATCTCAGCGAAAAGTCCTTACGTTGATTGCTTTGCCATAATCGCCGTGCCATCTTCAGCACGTGGCCTTCGCCTTGTCTTGGACACGCACTATACATCATTTGACCCCATTCTTCGCCACTTACAAAAGGTCACAGGTCAAAGGTTATCATCATATCCGCACTTACTCATATTTTCATTAATTTTAATGCCCTCATATCGCTCGTTATCGTTTCCATAAACGTAGATAAAATGGAATTTACATTAGTGCTTGATTTTGCGCATATTTCTCGCAACGGGGCGTTGCCATCGTTTGAATTATATCATGTCGTCGCCATGACGACCGGTGTAATTCTCCGTCTTTCAACATGGCGCAGTCTCGAAGGTACAATAAAGTGAGTTTAAAGCTTTTAACATAATATCATAAACGGTGGAGACTTAATCAAGACAAGACTGGCTTGTCCGTAAACGCTGACTTTAAGACCTTGGTATGAAATATATCACAACGTCCAACCATCACCCATGTTAAGGGGTATTATTAGGGGTAACCTCCTCAACCCCACCCCCCCCCTCCCCCTACCTTCCAAAGCACGGGCATTGAAGCGCTCCGTAAACTTTTGTTACACTCGTGGTCAGTTACGAAATGAACCCTAATCATTTCATCCGTGGTGCATTTTTATATCATTTGTTCATTGTATAAGAAATCACATCGTAGTTTAGTTTTTGTTGACTACCCATTGTTTTATATCCACTACATGTAGGAGCACTTACTGTATTACAAAAACCTGAAAGATATTCTTAGATGCGGAACAAGCCGCAATGGGCTAATTTCTAACTTACGCATCAGATACACCATCAATTGCTATTGGACAACCATCAAATCAAGATAGACGTAAAGCACGTTAAATTAATGAGACTTTAATTGGTAGTTGGTCGAAAAATATGCCTTTGGATATACTCAGTGAAAACACATCGTGACCCATTCATGACTGCTACGGCCCACACACGCCTGGCCTTATCCTTCAACTTCCCTGTAGAATGACCAATTGTTTTCGATTAACATTTAGAAGCTAGATAAGCTCACACCTTGTAGAAAATAGAAAAATGCTAAGTTATGCAACATTGAGGGAAATAGTTCAGATGGTTGCAAAGGAAAATGAGCGGTATAATAAAACAAATATGACATCCCGGTGGGGATACCCTGATGGAATATCCCACTCGCTGTGGCACTATATTGGAAGGTAGGTGAGTCTCAGACACACACCAAGTTCCTTTTGCTTATTCCAAAGGAAATGCACCTTGAATGCACACATGGTCTGACAGATTTGACAATAACCTACCAAGGAGAGCACCTATCCAAAAACTATCGTTAAGTGCAACTGGCCCAAAACAATCAGTCAAATATTACAGATTGTATTTTATCAAGATATCATAAAAATTCAGAATCTGTCACAAGCGCATGCTCCAGGTATAAATGGCAAACATTGTCCAATGGACCACCTCGACGGCCGAGTGGACCAGTGCATTGCGCAGCAGCGGCTACACGATGTGACACACCAATCAGCAGTATCCGGGTTCCCAGTCCTGCTTACGGCATGTACGAAAGTTGTAAGTGACCAGGCATAATGTAGTCGTATTCCCCGGGAACTTCTATTTTTGCCACCCATACATATTCCTGGGCTACAATCGTTTGGAACTGGTCAGAGAAGATATTTCCACTAATACAATAATACTGGGGAATTTTCTGGCGTAAAAGGCGTGGAAAGTTTCTGAGCAGAAGTCTACGAGCAAAGCTACATGCACCCTCTATAAGGGCTTAAAGATTACAATCATATATTTTGAAACTAAGCGCATAGTTTGCGAGAACTACTTTTCATATATCTTGGAGACTCCTTTCATAGATCCTAGAGACTACTCTTGCATATCTCGGATTTTAGATGGCGCCAGGAGGCTCATATGCATTAGAGTTGAAAAGATTTTATCACAGCTATTTGATGAGCAAGTATAATCTTAAGTGATGATAGACCCCGTTTTAACATATGTAGCACATGGCGTTTGTGTGGACTGGCCTCCTAGTCCCTGAAATATTATGATTTTCCTATGTTGTGGTACCAACAACGGCCCATAGATGGCACCATATGGTTCTAACCTCATATCTCTAATGTGTCCATATTCAAGCAGGGCCCTCTATACACCTGGTGAGATACTAGTAAATGTAAACTTATTTGGTCACCTAGACCACTTTGACCACTTGGTGCCTCAGTTAATCAGAAAAGACAGACAAATTATATAGTGACACAACTTAGAATCTAGGCTAGTCCATTCAAATAAGAAATCATTTTTTACAATTACATGTAGTAAATATTAAGTCGTCTTATTCACTGTTTACAGTCCTTACTGCGTTGAAGGTAATTAGTGTATTTTCTAATCAGTTGTTCATTGGAATCTACAGCGGTGTGTTTTGCCAAGATGTATAACAAAAGGTCACAATTAGTAAAAAGGTGATACTAAACCTTTCTTGTCACTTTATTCTTCTTTGCATGGACTGGGATGGCTCGATTTTGAATAATTTATTTAAGAATGGTTTGCGTAGAAGCAATCTCTATGCATTTGGCCCACGTCAAGGCTGGACAGATTCTATATAGACCAGTAAGGTATATTATGACAATCATTGATTTAATTGTATCGTATATTTGAATGTTTTCACGATTGTTCTTGGTCCATTATAAGCCTCTATAGCTGGCCGGATTTTTACACTGTATTAATATGTATTGATTGCTTTAATTTGGATTGGACGATAAACTATTTATCAACGACGACAGCAACAACTGTTACAATTGCCCTCGCCCGCGGACTGAGAGCCCTCGTAGAGGCGAGTAGTGACAATGGCCGGAGTGCGTGCAGAGAAACGTCGACGAACAATAGACAACGCCGCTACCTTAATCAAAATGAGAAGTCTAAATTGCAAATTGCAATAGCAAGTAATTTCCATAATAACATTCTTGATTGACATTGGAGCTGAGGGCTCAATGAACTGCATCCCCTGGTCGCGGAGTGGCTCCGTTAATGGCTCACGTTAATGTGCCAGAGTAGGCCATCTACATTAGTAGTATACTACACGTCCAATTGCTTCCGAACATGACGATACCCATCCCCCCGTTTTGAGGGTGGGGTAGTAGTATACTACACGTCCAATTGCTTCCGAACATGACGATACCCATCCCCCCGTTTTGAGGGTGGGGTAGTAGTATACTACACGTCCAATTGCTTCCGAACATGACGATACCCATCCCCCCGTTTTGAGGGTGGGGTAGTAGTATACTACACGTCCAATTGCTTCAGAACATGACGCTACCCATCCCCCCGTTTTGAGGGTGGGGTAGTAGTATACTACACGTCCAATTGCTTCAGAACATGACGATACCCATCCCCCCGTTTTGAGGGTGGGGTAGTAGTATACTACACGTCCAATTGCTTCAAAACGCAAAGACACCCATCCCCCTTTTTGAGGGTGGGGTAGAGTAGGCCATCTACATTAGCAGTATACTACACGTCCAATTGCTTCAGAACGTCATGACACCCATCCCCTTTTTGAGGGTGGGGTAGTAGTATACTACACGTCCAGTTGCTTCAGAACGTCATGACACCCATCCCCCTTTTTAGGGTGGGGTAGTAGTATACTACACGTCCAATTGCTTCAGAACGTCATGACACCCATCCCCCTTTTTGAGGGTGGGGTAGTAGTATACTACACGTCCAATTGCTTCAGAACGTCATGACACCCATCCCCTTTTTTAGGGTGGGGTAGTAGTATACTACACGTCCAATTGCTTCAGAACGTCATGACACCCATCCCCCTTTTTGAGGGTGGGGTAGTAGTATACTACACGTCCAATTGCTTCAGAACGTCATGACACCCATCCCCCTTTTTAGGGTGGTGTAGTAGTATACTACACGTCCAATTGCTTCCCCCCTCTTTCTGGGGGTGGGGTAGAGTGGGAGGTCTACACCAGTAGTATACTACACGTCCAATTGCTTCAGAACGTAATGACGCCCATTCTTGCTTTTTGAGGGTAGGGGAGTACAATGTAGTATACTACACGTCCAATTGCCTCAGAACGTAATGACATTATACCCTCTTTTTGAGGGTGGGGTAGAGTAGGCAAGCTACACTAGTAGTATACTAGACGTCCAATTGCTTTAGAACCTAATGGCATCCATCCCCCTTTTGAAGGTGGGGTAGTATACTACCCGAAACATTTATTCAGAACGTCATGACACGCATCATCCCCTTTTTGAGGATAGGGTAGTAGTATACTACACGTCCAATTGCTTCAGAACATCATGACACCCATCCCCCCTTGTTGAGGGTGGGGTAGTAGTATACTACACGTCCAATTGCTTCAGAGCGTAATGGCACCCATCCCCCCTTTTTGAGGCTGGGGTAGTAGTATACTACACGTCCAATTGTTTCAGAACGTTATAAAAACAGCATCTCTTCATCGGAGGGGGGATATATTTTACCTTAGCAGTACTCTACACCTCCGATTAATTCAAGACGATGACGCCCAACCTCAACAGGTCCAAAGGCCTCAGAATGGCATAAATACCATCCCCTTTTCTGAGAGGAAATGGCGATCTGCATTACTAGTTGACTATATGTTTGGTCGCTTTAGAACGTAATAAAACCTAAACCCTCCCCGGTTTTAAAAGAAGGGGTCTAGATCAGTAATATAACTATACGTTCCATTGTATTCAGGAATGGAAGTCATATTATTCATCTGTGGTGTGTTTTTCATTGCCAACTTCAATAATTTCACCACTTGCTTAGAAGGAAATGTATATATACACACCGCCTAAGCATTTGGGATTGGTCGGCTAAACTTAAATTGATTTTAGGATATGCTATGCATTAATTTACTTCCCTCAACCGTTCTTGAGTGAATACATGATCTTTCCTCGTAAACACGAACTCATTGAACTGAGCAATATTTGAAATGTAAATGTTGGCGAGTTCTTGTTTAATTGAAAATTGAACAGGAACAACAATTATCCATGAAATATTTACAACAATATCAAGTTGTTCTTAACATATTACGCCACATCCTTGAATGGCTTAACCCATACATACAGTGCCAACATTTAATTGCTATACTAAATACGTGGGCAGACCGCCCTATTGTCACCCAGTTAACTGGGTGTGAATGCATGGACGACCTCACAACTGAACGTAGCTAGGATTCACAAGCTGTGTCGGTCTTTGAAGTGCTTTGCATACTTTTTGATATATCAACTATGGGTGTTTGTACAGCCAGGCACTGCCAGACGTCCGGTCGACCGTTGCAGGAATTAAATATCTGTACTGTGTAAAGAGTACGCATATATTTTATCTGCTGATCCATAAGAAGACATCTTATGAACAATGAGATATTTTTAGAAGTAATTGCCTTAGAAGAGTTGCTCTGATTCGTTTTACATCCACTTTTAAATGTTTTGAGATCATTCTAATTTATGAATTATATTCAAAGTTGCCAGATCATATGTCAATTAAGATACAGATGGGTTTTGTAAGCTAATTTTGGGTTAAAATCAAATATGCATGTGTGTATACTTTTGTTGTAAACTACGAACATTTTACACAGTGGGTCCTTTAATGTAATTAGGCAACAGAAGACAGCGAAAAATATGTGCATGTATCATGACCCACTTGCTGTATTTATAAGCCCTAAAAGCGTGGTAGCACTCGGCTTATGAGAACCCAGTTCAATGGAGATTGCATTCATATCGGAATGTATCATGATTAGATTAAAGCTAAAACAATATGAATTAGCATCACGAAAACTAATCAGAGATAGTACCCTTTAGGCAAGCACTGAACTTCATTGAATCAATTATTTCCAGTTTGCGCATTATCTGAAGATAGAGAGTTTTGTTTTGTTGGATCACTAGACTCAGTCTTTGATTGACAGTGTGTTTTGTTCCATGGCAAACCACAAACCAATTGTGCTTAGAGTTCTACTTGAGATTTTCGTCTGGATATTTGCTACTTTTGACAATAACTTTAGAATCACGATAAATTTTACTAAACATTTCAGAGGGAGTTGTTGATAATGGTGCTTCAGATATATTCCAACTGCAAAATCTCATTAAAATTGCCAGGGTGCTTTCGTCCGTCAGAGCATGAATTGGTTAGCCCATCTGTGCGTCGTAGAGTCCTTCCTGAAAAAGATATCGTCTGGATTTAGGATACTTTAGAAAATAACTTTGAAATATAGCTTGAATTTGCACATTACTTAAAGAATTTTGTTAGGTGGGTTCTGAAAGATACTAGTATTTCTCCTTCAAACGATTTGGTAATACTTTTACCTAATATATTTCTCCTGAAACTAGCCAGGCTCTTTTTGGTAGATTCATGCAATAACATATTGACCCTTATGCTGCTGGTGGCAACTAGTATTTGACCAATAAAAATGATGCAAACAACCTGAAAAATTATTGAAACCCTGGCACATGGGTACTAATCTGAGAGTACTCAGCAAGAGCTATCCAATGAATACCAACAAGACAGGGTTTAGATATTTTTTCTAAAAATCGTTGCATTCTTGTGCTTTGGACGAATGTAGTGTCAGCATTGGAAGGGTTAATTAACCTGTAGCTATCTTTGTCCTCGCAATGCTACCTCTCCAAAATAGCGTACCTTTTCCTTCACCTACTAATCGTATTTTACCTTATCTAATTATTGAAAAAAGTTATTCCGCATGTGTGTTGCTTGTGAGTAAGTTAAAGAATATGTTGAATGGTAGAAGATTGGGCCTCTCGAGAGGTACGTGACAATTAAGCCTTTCCATCACAAAAATAAACACGGGAGCCTAGACAACCGTATGCCTGTGAATGGTTCTCTTCCAAAATAAGTCAAAATCTTCAAATCAAGTGCTTTAAAGTTTCTTATTAATAGCCATTTGGCCATATCTGGCCATTACGCATTGACCGGTAACGATAGAACACTTAATAGAATAGAAAACTCTTCTTCTTAATATCATACTTTTCCAAATGTTTGTATCTTTATTTGCCATATATTGAACTTACGTGAAAGGTTGAGGACATGCAATCTCGCCAGGCTAGGGAAACACAAAGTCCAACACACATATCACACTAGGAAATATAAAGGTTAAAGATAACCCCTTCAGGAGGACCCAAACAGTTCAGATAAAAATACATTCGATCTTCCTCAAGGTACTCGAATCGAGCAAATGAACCACATGCAGCACTGCACAAAACAATAAGAATCATATTAAATTGGCGTTTAAACTCTCAAATCCTCAACACCAAAGATAGGTTTTCCGAGTCATTACTCATGTCCATACGCGATATCATGCCTTTTTTTCAATGTATGACACTTTTCATCTGATAACAAAAACATTCGCATAGCAGGGAGAGGGGGAAACCATTGGCTGTATTCAACCTGCTTAGGGAATTTGGAATTTTGATTATGGTCGCCTTTCTACCATATTTAGGCGAAGTCGTGATTAGCAAATTGTAGGAAACCAGAGAGCTCTGGGAAAATACCAAATTCCAAATTTAGACTTTGTACTATCAATATTCTTCAAGTCAAATGTCCATTCTAATACCCACATTATTGTGTTATCAACCCCCTCCACTAATACAAAATACACTTCTGTTTAGGCCGTGACTTTCCGCGGGTACTCAACTATCATCCACCATTTACACCATTTAGCCGTTATTTGATAATAAGTTATGGTAAATGAAGGTCCAAGTACGTATTCTACCCCCCCCCCCCCTTCCCTCCTGGTGCTTTAGGGGTTGTGTTTCACGTGGTAAGAGGGGGCGTCAGAAGGTGACATGACAGCTCTAACTGCTCCGCTACGAAGCTTATTTACCAAATGTACGTGCTAGAGGGTCGGGCCAGAGAGCAGATTTTTCCATTTCCCAGATCGTTTCGGGGGAAAGCATTTTAATAAAAGTCACTTCTGCGGTGCTGGCGTATCTGTCATAGGGGAGCTCTGGCGAGGAGAGTGAGAGAGGGGGTTGGGGGTAGGGGGTTGAGAAGAAGGGGCGTGGGTGACAGTTAAGAGTTGGTTTTGAATGAGCAAGCAAACATTTATTTCAGTCGTGGTACTAGTGTTCCGTGTAGATTATGCTAATTATATCCCAGGCAATACCCTAATCTTAGCATCGTGAATTTTAACCAACGGATAGTCTAAAGCATATTGATTTGAAATTTTGCATAGAAGTAGTAGTAGTAGTAGTAGTAGTAGTAGTAGTAGTAGTAGTAGTAGTAGTAGTAGTAGTAGTAGTAGTAGTTATAGTATTATTGTTAATCATCTGTTGTCGTTATTATTATTATTATTATCATAATTATTATTATTATTATTATTATTATTATTATTATTATTATTATTATTAGTAGTAGTAGTAGTAGTAGTAGTAGTAGTAGTAGTAGTAGTAGTAGTAGTAGTAGTAGTAGTAGTAGTAGTAGTAGTAGTAGTATAATTATCATTATTATTATTATTATTATTATTATTATTATTATTATTATTAGTATTATTATTGTTGTTATTGTTACTATTGTTGTTCTTCTTCTTATCATTGTTAGTATCATTATCATCATTCTTATTATTATTATTATTATTATTATTATTATTATTATTATTATTATTATTATTATTATTATTGTTATTGTTTTTTATCAGTAGTAGTAGTAGTAGTAGTAGTAGTAGTAGTAGTAGTAGTAGTAGTAGTAGTAGTAGTAGTAGTAGCAGTTGTAGCAGCAGCAGAAGCAGTAATAGTAGTAGTGTCTTCTGCATATTTATCATTTTTTGTCTTCTTCATCATCTTCATCACTACCATTATCTCCATCATCTTCATCATCATCATCATCATCATCATCATCATCATTGTCATCATTGTATTCTTCTTCATCGTCTTTTTCTTCTTTTTCATTTTCAACTATATTTCAATTATTTCAATTACAGCAATATGTATTGCATATTAGCCGTACCTCGAACCATGACCCCTTCGTGGTGGTTTCTCTAATGATAAGAGAGATTACTGACGAGATGACTTTAAAGCGGTCGTTGTAAACAGGTGGTCGTATTAAACAGGTAGTACTTATTGTTGATGGGGATATTGAGACTGGTCGTTATCGACAGGTGGTGTGTCCTAGCA
>OZ012689.1:33311560-33331560 GCA_963942565.1 Maea johnstoni
TTGAGGTTCACTGAAAAATGTTGAACGTTCTCTGATTGAGATGAACCTTAACATTTCAAGCGGGTAATCATTTATCAATGAAAACATATTTGGGAAGATGTTCACCCAGTAATAACTAATTAGTGCAATGTTCACCCAAATTATACAAAGGTTAATCCTTTTCAGATCAATGTAAATCCAAACTAGTTGAATCTTTACCGAACCTTCTTACAGTGTATGAGTAATGAGGCAGGGACAACTGTCATGGTGGCTCTGCTTGATGAATGGCTTGATAAACACAGCACTGGCAGTCTGCTTCAAACAAGTATACTCACTTGTCACTGCTGACATTTACAACTTATTGACAAACGAAACATTACAATAGTAATCCAATTTGCCTGCACAATCACCAGATGCTCTGACAAAATTAAACATGCTTTGCCAAATATTGCTCAAACAGAAAATGCCATGAAATCTGATTTATAGTGATGGTTATTCTTATCATAAATTCCTTCTCAGTACTATGCCAATTATGGGTTGATTGGTTAGTGAATAGTCTGTGTATTACTGATCCAACTGCTCTGAGACTCCCCCTCAATAATTTACATGTAGTTTCTTGTGATAAGATTACTTGAATTAAGAATAGTTTAAAGTTAGCAAAACTACAATGCTGCACTTCCATGTGCATTTTAGAAAATGCAAATGATGAATTAATTCGATCTAGAGTAAAGTAGTTTGTAAAGTGATAGTTGGTTTCCGTATAACACTCTGATGTATTTCATTCATTCCAGTGATTAGAAAGTGTTGCACGAAGCTTCGCTCTAATAATTTTGTTTCGTCTCAATATCTAATGATCTCAAAAGAAATACTGATTTTATTGAACACTTTACAACAACTTACGCGAAGAAAGAAGCACAGTGTACTGAGAGCACATATCTAATGAAATGCTACTGGTATTAATACCCATATGTATTATGTAAAGGAAATAAAAGTCTCTTACTTATACAGGAGATTCATGGAATACTATCCATAAAGACATCTAATTGTTAGTTCTAATGTACACGAAGAAAATAAATTTCAATTTCGTTAATTTCCATCAATTTTTCATCGCATTTTTCTAACATAACCATATAAATACCGTGGAATAGTTTTCGAATCGTGATCATTATGAAAATACTAATGAATATATATTATATATATATATAGTATTATATATATATGTATATATATATATATATATATATATATATATTATATATATATATATATAATATATATATATATATATAGTATATATATATTATATATATATATATATATATATATATATATATATACATACATATATATATATATATATATATATATATATATATATATATATATATATATATATATAATTATATATATATATATACATATATATTGTATTATTCATTCTTTCTGTCAGATACTCCACTGTTTTCCTCCTCAAGTGTTTGCTTTCACATGGGGTGCTGATTGAATCCAGACCACTTCAAATGCCAATCTACTGGAACGATTAAGGAAAGGACTAGACATTTCAGCAGGTAGTCCACATCACAAGCAAAGTTCCTCTTGGAGGGCACAAATCTTCTTATTTGAATGCATGTCTAGCAGAGGTCTAACTCTCATAAAGATCTAGCTAGAACATAAGCAGAAATGAATTAGCACCATGATCATACCCCCTGCATCCCATAACAGTCATAATTCTGCATGGCTTGGACTTTCCGATCTTGTTGGTGCCATATCTATGCAATATGATGGTGGTCAGTAGACCGTGTCCAGCTGACTGGCAAGAGGGCAGGAGGTCTGGCTCAGGCCTGTCCCTCAAACTAACATCCCCTGGGGGGACGGGGCTGCAGGGACAATGGTCTGTAATGGACACTGGAAGCTGACCCTCCCGGGTGATATTAGACCCCCGCTTACGCAGCCCTAATTAACCTAATATTAACCCATTTATACCCGCAACAGCCAAAAACAGCCTGATAATTACTGTGGAATATTTCAGGTAAAAGCATAGTTGGGAAAATATTTGAAAGAGAATTGTTTGCTGAATTTCTTGCAATAACCCTCCTTCAGATATTTTATAAAAATAGTTTTATCTTAGATCCATACGACAATTTCCAGAGGAACAGTTAAGTGTAAACGGGTTAAAGAACTTGTGGGCTGGACGCTCCTATGAATGAATGAGGTCTAATTAGTTTAATTTCCTTATATCAAATGGGAATTATACTGAGAGCTATTTCATTAAACCGTGAAGGATTTGAATGTTTTATAAGTGTCTTTATCTTATGGGCGAAAAGGAAATCCCTCTACTACTACTACTACTGCTGCTGCTACTCCTGTTACTACTACTACTTCTACTACTACTACTACTACAACTTGGTGTTCACTTCTCTTCTTCTGTCTATATATCTATCTACACATCCATGATGGATGCAATTTTCCTATTTCACATTTCTTTCACACCCCTATAGAACTCGGTCGTTTCATGTACTTAATCCCTAAGACGCATCCTATGATTGTGAGATGATTGTCAGTAATCCGATGACTAGTCTTTTACAGCATTTGTATCAGGCTGGGCACGGACGAGTGAACAGGCGCTCACGTAGTGCGAACACTAGCTTTGTGTTGAGGATACGGACGTGAAAAGTTTCATTAACTAGATACCCTGAGCTCACAGCTAACCGTCCATCGCTGGCCCCATTTCGAGTGTTCGGGCCACGCCAGAAGTGTTAGTTAATAGAGCAATCCCCAAACGCTCCTCATGCGTCCGTCACACACGAGATTCCGGACCAGCTGTTTGCAGTGCGAGAACCGTGTGACTTAAAACTGTAAGGACTCTTCATAACTATTACGAGAATTCTCTTTAGTAAGAGCCTATCTTGAGAGCTGTGCACTGTGCAATCATTCTCATGTGTGTGTGTGTGTGTGTGTGTGTATTTATGTATGTATGTATGTATGTATATGCATATATATATATATATATATATATATATATATATATATATATATATATATATATATATATATATATATATATATATATATGTATATATATATATATATATATATATATATATATATATATATATATATATATATATATATATATATATATATATATATATATATATATATATATATATATATACGTTCTTTGCCGCAACACTCCGGTGCATCACGAGATTCTTAAAGTCAAACTATTTTGCTATGTTCTGCACTGTCCACACACCACTTAACGTACTGAGGACAATGACTTACAATATGAATTATGAATTGAAGTTCTTCTCAGGCAAATACTATTATGCACCTGCACCTAATCACTGTCATCCAATGGTGCTTAAAGGACTAACGAGCAATCATATTATCGAATCTGTATGAAAAAATTCAAGAGCAATTTTGTACCTTCCTCTGAATATTTCAGTGAACTAAGAAAAGAAAAAGCTGTAAAACATATCATCTTAATTTTGTCACGATCAAATTCGGTATGGTACGTCGTAAATGCTTTCCCTATACGTGGACTTGAGGGCGATTATACTACTAAAACTATACATACTCAACGCCAACAGTACTTCTCGTAGAATATTGAATAACTATTTGAATGCAATTGTATAATTTCATGTAATTTAATTAGATGATAAGAAAACTAATGAGAGTTGCCTGTGTTATGAATGGTCTAGATGGTATGGTATGGTGAATATCGTATGGTATGGTACGGTGGGGTATGATGGCATGGTAAGGGAAGTATTTATAGATGCCAGGATGTCGATCTACAGTGTACAGGTATCCTATGCTGTGATGTTCTGTGGGTTTTATTCGTGGAATAAATTCAGAGAATAGACAATCTTGCGAACGAGTCGGTAAAGGATATGCTAAAAACATTAAGAGATAGTGCAGCTAAAAAAGAGATTTCATAATACAGGCGTTAAGTTTATTGCAAGTAATTGATTAATAATCACTGTGCAGTGAGTTCATGATAGATGGATTTATTCGAGGTAATGGTGTCATGCATGATGCACCTCGCACGTAGTTTTCATGCCCATGACGAACCTCCCGGATGGTTTGCCGTGCCCTAAAGTAGACAACTCTGGCCACAACTCTTGTTTATGGTTCAATATGCTGCAAGCCCGCTCTCATATTAATTTTAATAATTCATCATATTTAGCTTGGCAATTGCCGATATCACTAAACAGGCTTTCAGCCTAGATTTATGATAGGTAGGTATGGCAAGTGCTATTGCCGAGCAAATTTAGATTGATTGGCCCATAGATACTGCCCTGTAGGCAAAATAACGGCCAAATAACATCGGCTCAATCAAACTAATTTTGGTTGAACATGAAATAATAATGTAAAATGGATTTCGATCATGTCAAATTGTTTCTCGCACTCACGTATTCTCAAATGTGAATATAGTGGAAACTGATATTAATACAACGAACGGTGTAGATAATTGTTGGTGACACAATAGTAATATATTTATTTTGAATATTACCAAGAAGTAATCAACCAAATGATTCGCTTTAACGACTCCGGGATTCCATATGAAATATATATGGACTTGTCGTCAATATGAAGTGTTATCAATCAAATACTATTTACATGTAATCAGATTCGTTATGATTGAATTTTCCGAGTTTATTCTTCCGTCGGTTTGAATATTTTAGCAATGTGTGAATTGCAATTCTATCACTACTACTACTACTACTACTACTACTACTACTACTACTACTACTTCTACTACTACTACAGGTGAACTTGGATATGACGGACTCAATGGGACCAGGAAAAATGGTGCGTCATATGCAAAATCCGTCGTATACATATGACGAATACTTGATATGCATCGGACTGGGACCATATGCAAAAATCCGTCGTACAGCGGTCCGTCATATCCAAGTTCACCTGTACTACTACTACTACTACTACTACTACTACTACTACTACTACTACTACTACTACCACTAATAATAATAAACAATAATAATAATGAGTACGAAAATAATTACCGTAATAATAATAATTATAATAGTAATAACAATGATGATATTAATAATAATAATAATACTAATGATAATAATAATAATAATGATAATAGATATAATAATAGTAATAGAAATAATTGAAATAGTGATTACTAAGAAATTGCGGTTGATTCTGCCGCTGCTGCTGCTGCTGATGATGATGACGATGCTACCACTATATTTCCTACTACAAAATACTGTTATGACACACAATAGTGCAAACATGTTTCTCATAAAACAAGGTATTTTACCATGAATTATGATAAATCGCTTTGGGGGTATTCTAAATCTTGATTTTACCAGTTTGCTTCTAATCTATATCTAGTATCGTTCTTTTTGTTTTAGCATGTGTATTTATGATGTGAAGGTTTACAGGCCTCTTTTTCCAGTGACACCAGCAGTGGTTGTTATGACATGCGCAGAGAGATGAGGGCATGTAGCACAACTCTTCAACTCCTACAAACTTTCAAAGTTTCACGATGATACGAATCCATACTGTTATACATCATTGTCATGTAAAGGCCGATACCTTTTAGTACCGACAAATACAGCAAATCCCTACCCACTCTCAAGTCTTACTAAGAGTCTCCCTTAGAGGTGTATCGACCACTGGATAATAGATACTTTTGAAAAAAAATTACGAATAAAGCATGGATTCATTAATACTTTGGACAAGACTTGCTGCTTTGTGTCTGAATAGTGTTCCCCTTCAAGTAGTCACACGGAGCTTTCATCAGAAATATATAACCAATATGGTTAGGCTTTAGAAGACATATATGGGCTAATGCTAGAAAAAAAATGAAAACTGTTATATATGCTAAACCCATGTATTAATTCCTCGTGGGCTCCCTCTCAATGTGTATGTTTTGCGTTTGATAATAAGCCTTATTCTTCCCAGCTGTCTAGCTATGGGAAGAGGGAGATATCAGGTCCACCAAGTTTCAATATAGCATTGTGCCCGGGTTGTGTGATATTACAATTTGTTGTCTGACTAGAATCCTGATCCGTCTTGTCGGCTAAATACCAGACGACCTTTTCCTTTGTAAAGGTGACGACTTTTCGTCTGCTAATATCAGTCGAGTATGCCAGTTGGTGTGTTGGCTGTGTCAAATATTTGTCCGTGTGAGGAGAAAGCACGGCCCGGCTCTTTGCAGTTCGCCGACTCCAGCGGCTCGTTCAATAGCAGACGAGAATTCAGACGAAGAAAGTGAAAACCTAGGCGTCCACAAACCCGAGCAATAATGGAGTCGTTGACAGCCATGATGGATCACCGAGATTTGCATAAGAACCGGCTTGAAACAAGGTAAACAAAGAAAGTCCTATCGCTGCTCCATTTTCAAATGAAATTAAATTTTAAAATATCTAATTACCTCGGCGTATTTGTGAGGTCGAATGGAGAGGTGATTATCCCCGGCCCTATTATACGAGAAACCGGAGAAAAAGCAGACGAACTATCTAGGGAAAAACGCTGTCGTCCATGTCCGACCGAGGCGTCTATCCCATTCACGTATTTGAGCCTACACATGGTCTGAAACTAACATGGGAATATCTAGATACCAAAGAGATTTATGAAAGATTTGTCTGTACATTTTTTTCATCTGTGATCACAAATTTCTCTTCAAATATTTTTCAAATAGCACACTATTTGAGAAGTTACATCGAACATATTAGTTGACACTCCTATATATGTATCTTGATATTTATTAAAGCCATTTTTTTCTGAATGTTGTTGTTCCTGATGGGTTTAACAATACTTATTCTAACATTTTTCAAACATGGCACTATTCGAGGGGCTATCTCCGAAGTTGTCAGAACATAAGAGCACGCCTGATGCAAATGTGTCATGGCGCGAACTTGTATTTTGCTGCGCAGCCACCGACCCGTGGCGAGGGAACCTGCTCATTTGCGCAAGGGACAGTTGGTGGTAAATTTCTCGGTGGTTGATGAAGAGATTTATTGCTTCTCTGGGTGTCAAAGTGGCCAAAACCTACATTTTGAGATAAGGTGACGACATGCCAAAATTACTGCAGGGATAAGACCCAGCGTGTGACGAGACCCGGGGACAGCGAGACTATGTGCGGGATCACGGCAATTCTCACGGGACTTCCCTACACAAGAGACGACTAACTATATAACCCCAACCATATCTATATGTATATATATATATATATATATATATATATATATATATATATATATATATATATATATATATATATATATATATATATATATATATATATATATATACATATTCATATGCCAGCAAATGGCTGAGTTTTTCTGTATATGTGCATGTATATATTTTAGCCCTATTGGCCGATAATATCATTTCAACTCGTACATTCACATTTGTGTACATTCACATTTAAACACAAATGTATTGTGTGTCATCTTTGCATTGTACTCATTTTGATCACAAAGGTGAAATATATATTTGAACGAATATTAACATGCCTCTTATTTTAAATTCCAATAGACTGACATTTTCTTCAAAACTGTAGGAAATTAATGACAAATATTTTCAATTGTCCGCTATTGGTGGTTGTGGGGAGGGAAATCATTTTTTTTTAAGAATCAGAACATTGATTACCAGAGATGGTAAATACATATGTGTATACTATACAAAGATTCCATTTCTGACTGATTCCGTTCCGGAGACTGAACACGCAGCCAAACCTTGGCTGATGAAAACTTTTGAGAGAATATTATTAGCATCAATGAGGTCTTACAAGGCCGATGCCTATTTATATCAATAATCATTCACGATGTTCTGGGGACAAGCACCATGTACTGCATTAGCTGCTGCTGATCAAGTTAATATGTCCACATGAAGAAAAATACGCTTAAGTTGTGGCATATTCAGTAAATGTGATAAAAGGTACCTTTTCATTGCGTGTGAGATGGTTTAATGTTTTCCAAAACCTTATATACACTTACGCCAATTAAGAAACAATACTTTTGACAGAATTATAGAACTTCTAGAAGATGTATGGGGAAAACTAAGTGCTTTTCAAACTTATTCTCTTGGACCTCCTATTTAAACGAGTCCCTATGGGACATGTTTGATGGGGCAGTCAGTCTAATACACAGCGAGAGTAGGCCAAGTCGTAACTGACCGGGTTATTAGGTTTAGATGGCGAGATGATATTTATATGACATGCGATCTAGAGATCTACGGGTATCATATCATGGTTGGCACTACAGGCTGTCAGAGGCCTGACAGAGGGGCCCCGAGGACCCCTGACAGACACATCTAGGCCTAAATGTTTACACTGGTCCAGCCAGGGTAAACCCTGTCTCGACAGGGCCATCTCAGAAACAAACACTAATATTTGAAGGGGAAACTTACTTCTAAAGCTAATCCATTAAATACAAGAACAGCTCAAATAGAATTTCTACAGGGGTTTTCTTTAATAAATTACCCCTGATATAAAGAGTAAGAACTAAGCCTAGCATGTTAAATTGACTATAGGAAGGTGTGCTTTATAACATCACAGGGTTTAGGGCTCTCTAATGCGGTACATGGCCAAGTTGCACCAACATGAATTTGGCTAGGATTTAGGCTTAAGGCTTCACATGATTATCTGCAACAATCACTGCCATTGTATACAATACATTTACATACTAAGTCTAAACCTTAAGCCTGCTGGTGTAACTGGCCCCATATATGTGGTAGATTGCAGATACTTCAACTTTGAAAAATACTTTAAAATACATACAGTTAGACAATGAAACCATGCTTTGATAGAACGTTGTCTTTAAGATATTGGTCGTGCACGTTTTAAAATTTCAATTTTCAATTGTTTTCAAATATTAATATACTTGATGAAGTGTATACTGTGATGCTGGTAGCTAATGAATATATATATATATATATATATATATATATATATATATATATATATATATATATATATATATATATATATATATATATATATATATATATATATATTTTAATTTGTGGTGTACGTATATTTGAAAACATTTGATTGGAATGGAGAGTTTTAAAAAGGTTTATATTTTGATATTTTGATCCTTTTCTGTCGTTGCCATGTACATGTATATACAAGTTTTAACTACACTTCTGTGGTCTCTAGAATAGTTTGGAGACGTAACAAACCATATATGTGGGGGATTATGTGAAATGGATGGACTTACCATGGTCGTGAAGTGCTGAGTTGGGTAGGCTAGGACTTAGTGTCAGAGCTCTGTGGTGGTGGTGGTGGTGGTGGTGGTGAGAATCACTTGTGTGTTCTGACACTTTATGGGGCGGCGGTGAGTCCCTTGATGTGACAGAGTCTCCGGGAGAGTGGACGCGACTTTGACCACTTTGTAACGATGATGATGATGACGACGATATTAATGATGATGATGAAGATGTTAATGTTGTTGGTGTAGCCGTCGTCGTCGGTGACGATGATGGCACCAGTGACTGGTGACAATGTTGGTAGTTAAGTCCGTTGTGAAGCAAAGCGGCCGAGTTGGAGGATGCCGTGAAGCCAGGTAGGGCCGAAGAAGGCAGTGTTGTTGTTGTTGGTGCGGCCAGCAGGTAGGGCGACCGTCCGGCGCCGGACTCCGTAGTCGCACCCGGAGAACCCTGACTTACTAGAGGGGTAGGTAGGTACATATAGTTACTGTACAGCACGGCCGCGGGTCCCGGAGCCAGGCTGCTACACCGGGGCTGCGGAGCCATGATCGAGTCTATGCTAAAAGAGGTGTAGGTCGGTCGCTGCATCCCTGCGATCTGTGTTCTCTCCTCCGCGCTGGCAGAGGAATTACTAATCTCGCTTTTTCTCGTCGTCGTCGTCATCAACGTCGTCGTGGTCCCGAGAAGAGCGAGAGGCATATTACATGCTTCCTCGCGCTGCGCTGCCAGATACGATCGGCGACGTAAATTGAGGGGCGTTCACCGCAAGCAATCCATCTTGCTCAAATTACCCACCAAGCACTTGCCCAACTGTCAAAACACAACCACGTGACGTGTCAATCGCGCGCGCTGATTGGTCGGGACGCCGGAAGGCCAAGGGGTCATCGTGGTTGTGTGGAGTGATGACATTTTACATCCAAGGCAGCTTCGCTGATTGGTCCGAGGCGGCCATCTATTTCTCCGAGCTCCGCCAAGATAATCAAGTGTTATTAATGGTTATTAATGAATTATACCCACTAGTTAGAGACTTATCTTTTCCGAGAGAGCCCTCGCTCCCCCGCCCTTCAGTGCGCAGGCCCAGACATAAAATCAGAGGTGCGCGGACGACACTGCGGCGAGAGTTGGAAAAGTCGCGTCCGTCGCGCTTGGTCAACGGGCACAATATACCGTACGTACGGAGCGTGACAGTGACGTACTGTGGACCGTGACGGACAGTTTGCACCTGTGCGAGATATCTAATTAGATATCACCTGTCCACACTTCTTCACCTTAATACCTACCTCTTCTCCGAACTTGTCGTCTGGTTACAACAATAACTTTTTGAAGGAGAGTTAATGGTCAGCCCCAGATCAACATTTCTCCCTCAAATATGTTCTCAACCTTTCCAATGCTAAGTCTACTTTCATCCAAAGAACAATGACGCAAAGATTTTTGAAAGCCATCCGAACCCTGTCATGTCGGTATTCATTGGATAGCTCTTAGATGAGTATCCATGTGTCAGGGTTTCAGTCATTTTCAGCTTTTTTGCATCATTTTGTACTAGCCAAATTAGCAACTAGCAGCATAAGGGTTAAAGTCTGACAGGTGTTTACGATATACACATAAATGTATCGCCAAATTGGTCAGAAAGTTTATTGTAGCAGCGAGGGTGATTGTGTGCTTCACGTTTTAAGCCTTTTTTCAATCATAAACATTTTGATACGAAATGTTTTGCGGACATTTTCAAACATAAGCAATAAACTACTAGAACACTATTATGACACGTGCTCGTTTAATGATCCCGATCATTACCTCGAGCAACTTTAATTCGAAAATCCTCATAAAATAGTAATTTCCAATTGTTTTGCATGCGAATTGTTAACCGTTTGTGTTAAGGCGGTGATGATGGCAGCACACTCAAAATTAACTCATAGTTTAGCACTCTTTCCCCCTTTATAACAATAGTTACCCAATCCATGTGGCCTCGGTTTCAATCAACTATAGGTTTTCTTTAACTTAGCTGCTTTAGCTCACCTGGTTGGGACCAAAGTTTCTGTTCTGCAAGGATCATGCCTGTTTTGGCCGCTGCATGTATGATTAACTTAAGTACAAAAGATGGTGGATCGCTACTTATATATGCCATATAGATGATAAAGGCTAATTCGTGACAAGCTTGCTGTAACTTGTGGAGGAGACCGGAGTATCCGGTGAAAACACTAGCAACTTTCTCACATGTCCCGGTCGGGATTCGAATCCAAAGAGTGGTGAGATACAGCCAGTTGCAACGCCTTAGACCACTCGGCCGTCAGGCAGGCCCTCAGTGGTGAGGGATGGCGAGCAGTCAGTGGCAACGTCTTGGACCACTCGACCACTCGGCAGGCCCTCAGCGGTGAGAGACAGTGAGCAGTCAGTGACTACGCCTTGGACCACTCGGCCGTCAGACAGGCCCTAATAAGTTAAGTAATATGAATAACAGTTACAAACAATGGTAGAGGTGCGATAGCGTGTCGGCCATTGCACGTGTCCCCAGAGGAGGAGCTGATTGGATGAGAGCTAATGTAAGCAAATTATCCCTATTATCCACTTAAAGTAAGACCAGCACACAATAGTCAGCTACGACCCCAATTTCCTGTCCAGTCGAGGTTTTAATCCGCAGTCACAACTTCTTGTCCTAATCTCCAGTGGATTAGCTCGCTATTTCATTAACTCAATTACGCCTAAGTGCCCCTTGACAATTGTTGCCTGAATCTATGATACATGTTACAAGTTTAAGGTAATACATAATGATCTTAGACAACTTCTGGAAGATGATTCTTGCTTGAATTTCGTAATGTGATCATAAATTATCAAATATTTTCGAATAGATGATTGATTGTTAATCTATCACAAAAACTGCAAGTACTTTTTGGATGTTGCATACATACATTTGAAGCGCAGAGCTAGATGTGCATTCTATAGTCCCGGGGCATGGCACCAATTCTAAAGCTATCGTTACGTTGGTTTAGTGTTTCTCAATCACAGTCAAGAGATTGTGTGATTCTATTTCAATTCTACTTCCTGTTCAGCATCACTCACTCGTGGCCCCATTTACGTATCATTTCAAAATGTTCCACATTAAGTATTTTGAAAGAAAACGTGTTGGCTCTAGGCTGCTAGCTCAGGCCCAGCGCCAGGATGTTACGAGTTGAGGTTCAATGAACAGGGCGTGCAAAATGGGAACCCTTAGCAAACTTGGCTGTCCCAGTTTTCGAATTAAATCGCAATCTGTCATAACAACCCAGAACGTTATTTTCCAATTGTGAACATGCTCAGTAGCTTTTAAGTAATGTATAAAAATATATATTTTAACCAATTGCTTGCAATTAACATTTTAGAAATTCCTGACCCAGGTAATTAGGGACCCTGGTGTGTGTTGTGTATTGAAAATAGTACGTCATGTCATTTATATACATTTATGACCAATGTCAGGTTATATATATATATATATATATATATATATATATATATATATATATATATATATATATATATATATATATATATATATATATATACATATATATATATATATATATATATATATATATATATATATATATATATATATATACATATATATATATATATATATATATATATATATATATATATATATATATATATATATATATATATATATATATATATATATATATATTAATTTCGCAGGAGGTTCGGGTGTGTTACTTTGTGTAACTTTGTTCACTTGATTCTATGGATGAAGAGTGAGGTCAGAGGTCAGCGAGCTGCTCAGTGCTGTGTTTGGGGTTTATCTGGCCCGCACAGCTGTGAGGTGTTGTTAGAAGTCTGGCCCCTTATCGCATCATCAAGATCGGTGTCATCCCCTTTAATAACATCCCTCAATCTCGCGCTTCTTCTCAGGTAATTCGAAACAGGAACAGAAAACCCAAGAACTTGTATAGAAGAGAAAAGGCGGCTTTCGTGATGGTTTGCGATGAACTCTACCTTATCCTGTCAATACAGTAGGCTCAGGAAATACCCTCTATCGAGGTCCGATTTCGTTTAGAGTGTTGCACATTTCTTTAACCCCAAAATACCTATGGCGCCTCAAACTGAGGGGCGAAATTTTAGTAGGACATAGGCCGCATTGGCATTTCTGTATTGCTCAATACACTCATTAAACAAAGATACATACATACACACATACATACATTTCGGGATATCGTCCTTAATTAAGCGTACACCCATTCATTAAATCGATCATCCAATCATTCTTTATATGTATTCATTTATCCGTTCATCGATGGATTCATTCATTCATTGATGCATCCATCCATCTATCCGTGTAATTATTCATTTATTCATTCATATTTTTTCAGTTATCCATTCATTCATTCATTCATTAACGCGTTCATTGATGAACTTCACCAGTATCTGAATGTATGCGTTTCTTCATTGTTTCCCTAATCCATCCATATTCATCCATCTACACATTCATTCACCAACTCTCTACTCTTCCAATGCATGCATTCATTTCATTTATTACTTAATCCATCCGCACATCAAGCCAGCTCCAGGATTTCTGTGTGTGGGTTCCATCTGCACGGGGTAGGGGTCGTTTTTACAGAGCGGTATATATACATCGTTGAGTTCAATTAATACTTAGGAAAAATGACACACTTAGCAAAGAATCAACAATATGAATGTTAAGGGGGGGGTCATCGTTGTATAAGAGGGTGGTCCCTACTAATGCTTTAAGTTACTCGTCTGTATCTTTCATACTTTTGACAATAGCATAAATGAATTAAGATTGGTCTTACAAACTATTTAAGGAGAGTTGTTTTTAATGTTCTGATTAACATTTCTTCTTCAAATATTTTCTCAATCATGCCTTCGCCTGTCAGATATCACCAAACATGTCATATTTCACCGCTCTCAGCATTAATTGGTGTTGGTGCAGTTAAACTCTTTGATATTTGTGTTAATAACTTTAATGCACGTGTAGTCACTTTCTGTGGCATATTATTTGGCGCTTTAAAAGCAGCACCTTATCGGGGGAGTTGTTGACGCACAGTGTCGGGTGCCTCCCCAGCCCTCCCCATGACGTCATTGTTTTGTGTGATGGCTGATAAACAGATGCAAGTCTCAGATGGGGACGGTGGGGAGTTGGACGCTGTGGCGAGGTGTCCATGACAAAAACAAATATTATTCCACTAAACCATCTAGCGCTGGCCTAATTGCACTGCCTCTTGGTGGGCTGTAATTGGTGAGCGCGATACCCATTAAGGTCTTAACCATGTACTGCCAAAAACTGACTATCATGGAGATATTCCTTGGACAAAAGTATTTTTGGAAAAATATTTGTCGGAGAAATGTAGATTATTCACCAAACAACAACTCTCACTCGAATATTTTGATAATGAATACTTTATACAAAGGCTATTTTAAAAAGTATTTTAAGACCAGACGACACTTACCAATTGTATCCCCATGGATCATAGATGAAAAGGTTAACTCATTTGTGCTTCGAGATCTCCATGACAAATATGTCGACTTGATTCACAGCACATTTGAAAATAATTTAAGAATAAGAAATGAGACTAACAGCATATGTGAAGGAGGGTTGTGGGTTTCGTTCTTATTGACTTTATTTTGAGAATTTGGGCGCTTTGGGGCTCTACAGGCATGAAGGGGGTTTATCTATCTATGCCTGTAGTGCCTCAAAACACGACCGTTTGGTATGGTTCTCTTACCAATGCATCGTTTAGTAGAATATCTTATTCAAGGTATGACCATACTCTGTGATGTAAATATCCCAAGTGATGCTTACCATAATCTACTTACTAGCGGCTAGTAGCCTAGCCATATTACTCTTATTTCTGACATGAAAAGCACACCAACTCAAAGTTGAGTCTACTCTGATTTAGTTCTGAAGTTGCTCAACAGGTGGCCACAGTGAAATCCTGGTTCTGACTGAACAGGCAGACCACTTAGGCGGCCTCTATGATCAGCGACAGAAGCTAACACATAGATAGTTAGCAAACAACATAGACCAAAATCAGAAAAAGGCATCATCTGATGAAAACATATCGGAGCTAATCTAGTACCCTGCCCTGATGTCAGGGGCACAGCAGGGAGTCTGGGAGAGGAATGCATCGGTAGCAGAGTGGCTTGGTATCAGACCGCATCTCACTGGCCACCTGGTGAGAAAATGTATAACTAAATCAAGGTAGATACAGTTTTGAGAGTTGGTATGCTTTTCTGATTAGATAGATATAAAAAGAAGTTGAGTTTGGAATTTCTTTTTTCGTCACTTTTTCCTACCATATTACGGCTAAGTCGTGACTAGCCAGTTGTCACTGGTTGGGGAAACCGGAGTACTCGGCGAAAACCACCGCCTAACCCAAAGTCACTCGCAACTTTCTCATATGGCACGGGTGGCAAAAGAAGTGGAAATGCTTGCTTGTCCTAGGGCAGGGCTAGTGGCATGGTAGCCTAGATTTCTAGGCTGTTATATGTATTTTCTGTAAGCATCAAATGTTCTAGACGAGGTGGCCATTGTGGTCCATTTAGTTTACACTTATCTCACCAGGATTCAGTTTGATTGTAACACTAACCTATAGAGATCTGAGGATCAGGTGGTGCCATCTATCTACCATACCTGGTACTACACCACACTGCTTGGTCAGCACAGAAGGAAATGTCAACTTTTTAGGGACTAGGAACCAAGTCTAGTGGCATGGCTACCCTCCCTGATGCCTGGTTCGCAGCAGGGAGTTTCTGTGGAGGAAGGGATCGGTGGCAGAGTGGCTGGTATCAGACCCATCTCGTCATGGGATAGCCGGGCTGTTGGCGGGAGAGGCATTGGCTGCCTGCGGACATATGGAGAGGCTAGTTTGGAATGAAAACAAGCCGTCAAGCTCTGGCCCGCATTGTTTGGGGGGTCAGTAACGATCCTCGTAACACGACGCGTGGGGAGGGGGTTGGTGGGTGACACGCGCATGCGCACAGCGCGAAGTAATTATGATAAGTAGGGAAAGTGACCATCCCACCTACTTAGGCCTAATTATATGTAAATTATCTGGAAATGGTGGACAATTAGAGGCAGATGAGGCATCCGGGGGAGATGAAACTTGACGAGGAGCGGGCCGTCATGGGGAAGGGAAACTGTAACGGAGACTCCTGGGCCTGGTGCACAGAGCTGTCCTGATAACGTCTGCTTTAACCTCTTAATGCTCGCTGCAGCCAAAAGCAGCCGCACATTTTTGATGAAACGATGCGTGCAAAAGCAAAATTAGGAAAACATTTGATGGAGGAATAATCATAAGGATGCTACCAATAACTCACCTTCAAATATTTTGTAAAATCATTCTTGATTCCAAAATTATAGTCGAAAGTATCGGAGATCAAGACGACCATTTATGGCGAAATTCTTAAGCATTACTAGTTATTGATTAACCCATTCACGTCTGGAGCGATCAACGGCCTGACATAAAGAATTATCTTGATAACAAGCCATATTCTAAAAAAAATGTTTTGACTGAGTTGTTGTTCCTGTTGGGTCTACCAACTCCATTTTAAATATGTTTCCAAATATAAACTCATTTGATGATTTGATTAGTCAGTGCCAAAGAGATGGTGTGTGCAAGTGACCAACATACGATATATCTAGCTTTTTCTTTGGTTATATCATTTTGACGGTCGCTACTTTAAGGAACATATTTGAATGAAAATGTTAGATCAGAACTATGCATACAGCTCACAAATAGTTTGTGAGCACATTCTATATTGAAAAGATATTTTATCACAGATAAAGACTTTCAAATTGTGCCATTCTTATGTTGTCGTTTTTCTGTTTTGATTACGCCCATATGTGGACATCTCATATGTGTTTTTTCCGCCATCTTATACAAGACCGTGCCTAGTCAGTGTTTAAGGATGGAAGGCACTGGATTACTCAGGGAAAGAAGGGTTGGCCCAAGTTGGTGTTACCTTTCTCCCATGTTTCACCAAACCTAGCATTTGGAGTATCATGTGTATGGTTTTTGTATGGTGTTGATTTTAAATTAATTGCACATTTTGCAATATACAAATGTATAAGAAATTAGCATTTGGTGTAGCTTTTTCTGTGTGTATATTTTGGCTGTGTTTATTCTGTGATATCAAAGCATTATTATAATGTGCAATATACAAAGATAGAAAAATAGCAATTGGAATGCTTCCGACCACTCGGCTATTGAGGCGGCCCTTTCTAGATATGAAGGGGTTAAACTAAGCTGTTGAGGCGTGTGCTTCATATACTTTTCGATAACTAAAATATCAAATAGAATATCTGTGAATACATCCATTTCAAACAGACTTTTGCTGCTTTGACTACTTATAGAGTTTCGAAAACTTTCCCGTTACCAGGATCAATTGGCTATCCATGACTTCGCAATACTGAGACGAAATAATGACTAACATCGAATCCATTCAATTCTATTCTCAATGGCATTCGCGACCAGTTTCCGGCACAGCGGAAGTGGTTAGAAAGAGCCGCCATGTTGTTTACCCGCGGGCTAGACAAGAGCAACGGATTGATCTGATGTTTTCTTAATTACGTCGCCCTATTGAGTGCTAATTTAAATGTTAATTAGAGTCACATTAGACGGCAACCCGGAGTCCTGGAGGCAAGATTAGGAGACGGTTAGGCTGACAGATGCGGCGTGACTGGTCAGGGAGTTGTTTTCCCTGCCGTGTATTACTCAAGCTAATTAAGCATGAGCTCATTTCGACGGCCTAGTTACTTTGGCGGATAAATGACATTTAATTGTAGAAAATCAAATGCTCACTATAAACCATTTAACGGTGGAGTAAAACAAAGAGTTGGCTCTCTAAACTCTCCCAGTGTTTTGTCAATGGATGTCCTACTTTGGTCTCTCCCTGATCATACATACACACACACATAAATATATATATATATATATATATATATATATATATATATATATATATATATATATATATATATATATATATATATATATATATATATATAATCAATTTTTGGGACAAGCATTTCATGGGTACAAATGGGTTCAAATCGGTCTTGCCACCACCAGCGACATTGATCAAATTGTAAGTCACTGACACAACATACAACATGGATGGTAACTGGTGAGTGTGGTATTTTTTCCTGCCTTTTAAATTAAGCTTTTCAAACAAATACAGAAAACCTCAATATAACGAAAAAGAATCTTTTAGAGTTCAATTTACAATGTAAGTACACGTACAATGACCATGCCTATGCTTGGCCCCCTTTAAGGAGTATCCTGCACCTGCCGCCTTAATTTCATATGCAAATGAAAGAACAGACCTGAGCCTCTGATCATGTGACATGTTGATCTTTACCTTGACCCCCACGGCAGGTCACGTTACAGACATAACAATGGAAGTTTCCACGCATTTTCTTGGGAGCTGCTAAATCATAATAATGATAACATAGGACACGTTTCCTCCTAAGACTTCCAATTTAACTGTATGTTTACAAAACATACATACAATTGCAGTAGGATATGAAAGGTTATATTTCAACTTTTTTATTTTATAAAAGTAGATATATACTGCCATTACACTTCCAATGGACCATAATTTATAATGTGCATCCATACATGTATATGCAAGTGTTGTGACACCTTTGACGTATGAACACCTACGCACTAGGGCAAAATCCCCTCAATCTATAGGGTACAAATGGGACTGAGAGCTGTTCACATTAGGAGATTTTACTTATGCATCAATTGGGTTATTTTGTTTTGGATTTCTTTCATTTAATATCTTAAATCTCCAGTTACTTCTAGCAACACCGAGCTGATTTTGATTTGATGTTGATACATAAATGTCATCAATTGGTATTGCCATTGTACAATTATAATTGCAAAGCCATGAAGTGTCCTATATGCTATGATATTGTATCGTACTTGGCTACCTCGTTCGCTAAATCCACGTTTCCATGTAATATTTTCGCGTGTGTTTTGAGAGCTTAATACTACTTAAGCAATGATGTCTATTTCATTCATTTTTCCATATGTTCTTATGGATGACCGTGAATGTTTTATTCAAGGGCAACTGGTATAGGGTTAGTGCTGTTGGCTCGCTTGCTGTCTTTGGCACCGTTTCACATATTCACCAATTGCACTGTCTTTCCATTTTAAGCAAAATTTAAAAAGTTATTTGAAGGAAACTTAATCATTAGAACATGATCTACAACTCTCCTTCAAATGGTATGTGAGACTGGTATATGCTTCATTTCCAGGTTATATTCAAAACTATCATGAATGCTGACGGCACTTCATTTGGGGAATTGGAAGCGCACATTGGGCAAGGGGGTTTCTTCCTACAAAGGTTTGCTACAATTAATGACATATATTATATGACAAACTTTTTAAAAAACTTTTTTGCGAGAAGGAATTATATAGGACGGTTAATCGGATCGGTATCCCCATGCTATTCATGTAACGTGTATGGAGATGAATGACGTCACGAGATACAATGCTGATGACGTCATCACATGTTGTTCCTGCGGATGTCAAGGGTGTTCTCCGCTGCGCAAAGAGTCAGCGCTGTCAGTTCAAGCGAAGATGGCTCATGCTTTTATCCTGAGTGAAAAGTTGTGTAAATAAATGCAGGACAATTAATAGTGAATTATTGATGATGGCGGTGTTTTATGGCGGTCCGAAGGGAGCGCGCTGGTAAACTTCGCTGTTAAATAGGAAATAATTTCTGTTCTCCCAAGCCAGCCTGACGCTCGGAGGCGGCCGGCCGTGTCATAATCGCTTTCGCTAAATCATATTTTTCGAATAAGA
>OZ012689.1:33336560-33374471 GCA_963942565.1 Maea johnstoni
ATTAATGCTTAAGAGTTCCTATAGAAATTGTCGTCTGGATCTATGATACTTTTGATGATAAATTTGGAATTGAGAATGATTTTGAAAAATATTTGAAGGAGTATTCTTGGTTATGTTCTGAATAATATTTTTCCTTCAAATAATTTTCCACATCAGTTTTTTTTCCGCAAGATTTCAGCGAAATTGTCAGGCTGTTTTGGCTGCTCTGAGCATTAATGACTTAAAAACTATTTGAAGAGGGATATAAATTATTGAATGTGTCTCTTGTTCCTTTGCATTTCAATATTAGGCTGCAATATTTTAATATCTTTTTCAATCCAATGCCATACAGGTGTGTATGAATTATTATTGCACTGCATCATCTTGTACATGTATATGTTATATTGAAGTCCTTTTAATTTTCAAAAAGGCGGATAATAATATTTTATTGCAATTCGTGGTAGATGGTAGATTTTTAGTCTTCATGAAACGAATAGTCTCGTCCTCACCATTATGTACTCTATATCGAATTGGTATTGATTGCTTTCCCATTTATAATCTCCTTCAAGCACACATATGTGTTCATTATAGCCCAATGATAGATTTGAAAGTAACTATGCTGTTACACGATATGCTATCATTGGTCGCAAAGTTGTTATAGCGATGCCATACTAGACAATTAATGATGAATGTTTTTAGAAGATGAGAAAATGCAGTTGGAATAAGTCCTCATCGTTACACCTTTCAACACTAAGTCTAAAAGGTCTCATATAAAGTTCACTTCTAAACTTTACGAAATGGTCTCATGACTCTTATTAGCTTTGTATGTGCATTCTAGAAATATATTTTTTCTTAATGCACATGCACAATTCTATAGAATTACTTCCCTGACATCATTACAACCAATCTTTTGCTATTAATGTATTTGTTGATACAAGTTACCCATCTAACCATAGTCATATATGCTTTTGAAAATTCGCCTGACACAAGACACAATCCAGCAAATTGCTCCTAGCAAATCAAAGCATTTTTTGTTTCTATTGGAAGAGTCAATAAAGAATAGTACAACAATATAATACAGCAAAGCAGAAACTTTTGTTTTCGACAAGACAGGGTCCCAGATCATCATTGGTAAATACTAATTTTAAGAATAGTAACAGTTAAGAAAGATCAGTGACGTGGCAACCTATAGCGCAGTTCTGTAGGAAGATTTAGAGACAAGGTATTCAATGACATCTACGCCATATGCCCAATGTAAGACAAGAATTTGATGTAAATCCTGGTAGTGGCTTTTTACCTATTGGGCGAGGACATGGGAGGGATAGATATTGATGAAAAGTACATATGTGGTGCCGAGCCGGTGATGCAATTCACTGCATGTATTACAGGGTTCTGTCGAGCCGGAGAGGCGTCATTGCAGCATTTAACGGTAAATAGTAGAATGCAATTTATACTTGAACAGTAATTACTGAACAGTAATGAGTTATAAAGCGAAATAAGTTATAAAGCGATATAAACCCTTTTATGTTTGTATTTTGGTGTTTACGATGCGTTATTATACTGTAGTAGTATTGCTCTGTATCAAATATATAGTCAACAAACTACTACTACTGCTACTACTACTACTACTACTACTACTACTACTACTACTACTACTACTACTACTACTACTGCTGCTGCTGCTGCTGCTGCTGCTGCTGCTGCTGCTGCTGCTGCTATTGAAACATTCTGCTGACCATAGACAGGGTCAAGAGTAAGAGATTTATCACTGTACATAATTATGGTGTGACCGGTACCAACAACAAGCACTTGACAACACCACAGCATGGAAGAGTAAAGCTTCCTAATTGACGTGAAGTACTTGAATCGATTTCATTACCAGCTGTTGTTCCGTCGGGGAAATGAATTTGCTGAATGCACATTTAATTAGAGTAAGCTCGGTGCGTACGTGGTTCTAACTATACAACAGCAAGTCCAAGATGGAAGCGAGGATTTCTCAACAGCCATATATATTTATATAAACTGCGGTGGGTGTATAGTTGTTTATACATAACCAGTTTTAGTTATAAGTATAACATTGGTTTTCATATATGGTAAATAAAGTACAATGCACTATGATTACATGTACCGGTGTTGTCCGATGAACTCACCAGTTTTAGTTTTCGTAATAAAATACATGCAATATAATTGCGTGTGATGGTTCTATCCAGTATAACTTGCCAGGTTTAGCCTAATTAGATATACTAGATCTAGTATTCTTACTTTTCAGATAAGGCCAATGAAACACAATGCAATAAAACTAATGCAATGGTATTATCTTGTATACTGTGTAAGTTATGATCCTGCTTTTGAAATAAAGTCAATATAATGAATAAAGTCAGTGCAATATAATTACATTTGACGGTATCATCCAATATAACCTACTAGTTTAGTTTTATGTATATATCTTGGTTTTCAGAGCAGTTCAATAAAACACAATGCAATAGAATTACATGTGGTGGTATTTTATTTGATAACTTTTTAAATTTCTGGTATAAATCTGCTTTTCATATGAGGTCATTAAAATATAATGCAATATAAATACACGTGATAATCTTATCCGATATAACAGATAACAGATAGTGTCAATGAAATATAATCTAATATAATTATGTGTGATTGCATTATCCGATATAACTCACCAGATTTATGTTTAATTCTGGATTTTGAATGAGGCTGATAAAATACGATGTAATACAGTTACATATGACGATGCTATCCAATATAACTTACCGCAATCATCTTATATAACTCAAGACCATTTTTGTTTTAGGTATAATGTTACTTGTCCGATAAGGTCAATACATTTTAATGCAATATGATTACATGTGATTGTATTTTCGTATATAACGTACCAGTTTAGGTTGTAACTATAACCTTGCCCTTGAGATTAGCTCATTGAAATACAATGCAATGCATTTACATGTGGTGGCAGTTTCTTATATAACTTACTAGTTTTAGTTGTAGGTATAGGCTTGCTTTTTGGATAAGGTCAATAAAATACCATGCAAAATGATTGCATGTGGGGTATTATCTTATATAACTCAATGCCAGATTCAGTTTCAGGTATAATCTTGCTTCTAAGATAAAGACAATAAAATACGATGCAATATTATTAGTTACGCCCTGTTTGAAAGTGCAATCCGGCCTGATATCCAACCGAAGTCATCCAGATCCAGATATTGATGACTGAGGGCGGATTGCAGGCCGGATTGCACTTTCCAACCGGGCGTAACGAATTTATCACTTGCTCTTTTATGCTAAGATAAAACAACAAATACATCTCATAAAATTTTAAAATAACTTTGGAGGTCAGAACGAGGCTGGTGGCCAAGTGGTAATATTTAATTCTGCCGTTCGATATTGAATTCTGCCGTTCGATATTGAATCTACAAAGTGTGAACGGCTTCAGATCTAACACCTGATTGACCAATCAGCATAGAGAATTACCGCAGAGCAGGTGATAAAATAAAATCTAGCGGTATTATCTTATATAAACCCCCAGTTTTAGTTCTAGGTATAATCTTGCTTTTCGGAACACCTCTAGGTCAAGGGGCGTGAGCGGCTAGGAATTGACCATGCCCAACTCGCTTAATTGGGTGCTCATTTACGAATCACTAGCGCGAACTAATCTGACATGCGTACGTGCCGAGCTGGTACATACTGATCTTAACCCGTTCATTCTCCTACCGGGCCTAGAATCCTGACTCATTTCGGAATATCTTCATAATAAATTCATTTTGGGTAAAATATTTGAACGAGTATTGATTATCACAACACACCTTACAAATCTCCATCAAAAATTTTACATTTTTAATCTTTGTTAGTGAGATAATTTCAAAAATGGCATGTAAGCAGACGACACTTGTCAAAGCCAGCTCTAGGCGTGAAAGGGTTAATAGGAGGGGGAAATTCCAGTAAGTCTACTGCCCAATATAGAGACTTAAGGCGCCAGGTCCTGAGGGACGTCATTGCTAATTGCATTGCTACGTCCTGAACATGTGCGAATTTGCGGACAATTCGAAAGGGAGAATGTAAGAATGGAGATGGATAGAATATAAGTTCTGACGTTTTCTTTCTCCGCACTCGATTTAAACTAGATCTAGTGTGTCGGGCCTTTCGTCACTTTTCACAACAAGGCAATGAGCAAGATCTTCACTCCTAAAAGAAAGTTGCCTGTGGTTAATCGGAGGTTATCAACGGATACTACGGTTTTCTCCATGAACAGGCATCTATCGTTTATGGACTAGAACCAATATGGCATCCATAAATCAAAATTACATTGAATTCATTCATGCTGGTTGGAACTGCATAGCAGGGTTGGCATGATAGCTAGGTGAACGTGTGGCTTTGGGATTTAATGTATGCGTTACCGTGCACCAAATTCTGAAGAGTAGGGAAACTTGTATAGCACCATTATATAATTGAAAAAGGTATCCGGGCACAAAATAGTACTTAAATCATTTTCATTTTCTTGTTTCCCAATGTAAAAATAAAAAAAGAGACACATGTACATAGGATATACAATTATTCTTTCGTTTATCGTCACCTACTCTGCCCAAGTAAATAATAAAGCATGACTAGACAGCAGTTTGAATGGTGCAGGAATTCCGCGTACCCGAGTAAACCACCGACTAATCTCATATCAATGGTACCTTTCTCGCATGACTCGAGTATGTACTCAGGGCACGCCCAAATGTACGAAATGTGAATCATTATACCATTCATTTCTAAATCTCGGATATGGTTTTCTCTTTTTAAGAATATTGGCCGAAGTTGCATTCATGTCATCGGGTTTGATAATTTCTATACGCTCAAAAATGGGAAGTTGGCCGAGGGGACTATTCAAACCTTAACCCATTTCCATCCGTACACGCGGTCTCACAGACAACTTTTATCATAGCTCATTAAATGGAGCAATATTTGAATACTGTGTCGAGAGAGATTGTTATTAGATTAACAGAAAACGTAACTTTCAGGCATATATTTCTCTATATTGCTTTATCATCAAGGTATTCCATAGAAAACATCTTTGCATTGGGGTTGCAGGCAGGGGGACCCTGTATCCCCATACCTGTTTGTGATAGCGGCGGAGATTCTGGCAGAATCCATTAGGGCAAATAAAGAAATTGTGGGCATAGATTTTTTTTTTTTTTTAAACAAAACTTCCCAATATGCAGATGATACCTCATTATACTTAGAGCCTAGTGAAAAAACTTTAAGAGCATGTCTAATTACCCTAAAAGAATTTCAAAAAGCTTCAGGACTAAGGATTAATATAGATAAATCTAAGGTGGTTAAAATCGAGGGGTGGAGAAACAGTGGGATAATGCTTTGCCCTGATTTAGCATTACATAGGACACATGAGTTTGAAGCTTTAGGAATCAAATGTAATGTCTGTTATATGAGGCAAATCACAGAATTTAACTTAGAAGACAACAGTTCAGATATTTTAAGCTTAATTAGAATCTTGACCCCTAGACAACTTACACTTTTGGGCAAGATTATAGTTATTAAAAGTTTGTTAATTTCTAAAATAACACATATCCTACTGTCTCTACCAAATCCCACACCACAAATTTTAGACAAAATTGACAGTATTTTAAAAATAATTATGGAGTAATAAACCTCTAAAATACAACAAAAATATTTTACTTGCTAAACCCCTACAAGGAGGTTTAGGTTACCCAGATTTGGTTTCATTTAATAATGCATTAAAATTATCATGGGGAAGAAGATTGCTGACAGGGTCCAACAAAACAGGTTGGAGGGTTATAGCACAACACTTTGGAATCTTTGATTTTTGTAAATATGGAGATATGTATGTAGACAAATTGAGAATAAGGATTAAAAATGAATAAGCAGTAAAACACGTGTATCAAACTTACAACAGTGGTAGGATAGATCCAAATTGGATGGACCCGGTCTGGTTCAATAGTAATATTAACTTTACTTATAGAAAAAGTTGGGAATTAAAAGGATTATATTGGATTTCAGACTTGTTTGATTCTCAGTGGAACTTTCTCAAATTGAAGCATGCTTTTATATTGCAAACACATTTCTTGACTATGAAAATTTGAGATTTCATGTTAGGAAAAGGTTAGAAAAATACAATTTTACAAGGTAACATTGATTGGTACAAAATAACCACTCATTTTAAACATAATTAGGATTTCAGAAAAGGTTGTGCAAATATTTACAAACAATTATTGAACAATAATAGCATGTCATTAGCGAAATCCGATCTAAATAGACATCCAAATTGAATGAGGAAATTGATTACAGTTTAGTTGCAAACCTTTTCAGAATTAATTACCGTACAACAAATGATACCTTTGTCAGACTTATTCAATTCAAATTGGCACATCATAGACATAGAGTACTGACGAATGCATTGTTATTTAAAATGAATTTTGTAGCATCTCCGATGTGTGCCCATTGTTTAGAAGTTGAAACCATTATGCATGCCTGTTTTTAATGTTCTCAAGTGATTAATTTATGGAGACAAGTGGAATTATTTATCATGAAACATATAGACAAACATTATAAACTGTCAGATGTTGAAAAGATATTTGGTGCAGATGTGCAAAAACCAACCATTAATGCAATAATTATGGCCACCAAAGAGGTTATCTATAGGAAGAGACAAGGTATCGGATTCCCATATATTATTGATATAAAAAGAATTCTCTTTAATCAGATGATAAAAGAAAGGACTTCTATAATGACAGGGGCTGAAGAAGTTTACTATTGATTATATTTCTGAGTTAAATTGCACTTCTGAAACTTTTAAAATAAGATGATGTTGAGAGGCAATAAAAACATCTGCTTTGCAGAGAATTATAAAAAAAGGTATTCCATATGTGTCAGACCATGTATATGGCCCAGATGTGAATAGCTTAAGCTTTTCTGTGTGTATATATGCATATTGTTCTATATATACAATTTCCTGTTTGCTATGTTTGCACTTTGAGTGCAGTCAATAAAGATACATACATAAATTCATGCTTCGAGCTCAATTAGATAAGTGTCGTCTGAATCTATAAAACTTTTGAAGGTAACTTTTGAACAGATTATGAATTCACAACATGATTGAGAGAGAGAGTTGTAGTTCGAGCTGTGATCATCATTTCGACTTCAAATAAGTTCCTAAAGATGCCTCTGTTCAGACGAAAAAAACACAAAAAACAGTCAGGCCTTTTTGACCTTAGTTCGAGCAATCCTAACATCGGTCCATATCCATGGTTTACTATATAAAGTAAGGATGGAAGGAGTGGATTTTACGTTGCATTCAACAGCTGAGGTCATATTGCGACAAGAAATTCCCTTTTCTTCACGAATAGTTTCAAGGGGTAGTTCAGTTGCAGAAGGACCATAGGTAGCTCTCCACAACGCCGAACATTTATATAGCGACCAGGCCAACCCGCTTATGTGGATGTTTACTATATGCTATGCTATCTATTGGCCCGTACCTATCGTTAGAGATCTCGGCTTCTAAAGTAAAGGGCATGGTGCGCCAAGATCTCTAGCGTTAGATACATGACAATAGATAGCATACTGTAAACAAAGGCCATGTATGGGAGTTAGAGTTGCTCAAATTAGTTCGTCCACTACAGGCAACAATGGATTTACAAATGCCTGCCTGTAGCAGCCCACACCGCCCGACTATGTTGGTGGTATTTCTCTAACAAAATAAATATTCAGAAACTATTTGGTGGATACCTGTTCATCAGTACTCTATCTAAAACTGATAAACTCTCTTTCAACTATTTTGTGAATGTATGCCTCATACCAAAGTTATTTTCAAAAGTATAATAGGTCCAGACGTCACTTGTCAAGTAGATCTCTAGACAGGAGTGGGTTAAAGACGCTGATCAACTATTTTTTGCCCCTTGCACATGGTCTGTGTGGTCCTAAATCCTATACATCTAGCGAGTCAGAGGCGTTAGTACTAGTAGACCTCAAGTCCCCGGCAAAACATCCTCTTCAGGCTAACTGGATTAGCCGCGAACAATAGGGGCAAGCTTTAATTAGCCTGCGAATATTTAATCTCATTAAAGCGAGAGCCCTTCGCCGTGTTATGGATAGCAGCTCGTGTGAGTGCCCCATCACTTTAACAGCTAAATTATTTAAAGCGTGTATATTAAATTTCGTAATGACGTGCTTGGGCAGGGCTCTTAATTTGAAGGGAGATCCCTGGGTGTGTGGCTGTCTGCGGCCGGTGCTGACACGCCCCCTGGCGGACATGGGCCTCATTCGTCCACCTGTGCACTATGGTCTGGGCTGAACGCAACATATCTCACACAGACAGGTCATGATAGGTGCATCTATCTAACTCCAGCATCACAGCGACCACAATAGCAACACCCTACAGTTGAAGAAGAAGGAGGAGAAGACGAGTAAGAACAATACGAAGAACAAGAATCAGATAAAAACAGAAAAAGAAGGAAAGGGTGTTCAATAAAGATACTGGAAAAGGAAACATATAACACATGTAGAGAAACAACACGGCTATCACTTCTAACAACACCAATAGATAAACAATATCGAAGACAACACAATAAAAGTAGTAGTAGCACTGTAGTTGTAGTAGTAGCAGCAGCAGTAGTTGTTGTGATATTAGTAGTGCAAGCAGCAGCAGTGGTAGAATTACCACAGAAGCAGGAATAAAAGAAGTAACAGCAGCAGTTGATAGAGGAGCCGTAGAAGTAGCAGCAGCAGCAGCAGTAGTAGTAGTAGAAGTAGAAATGTTCAATAGGGTAGCAGCAGCAGAAGTAGAAACAGTAACAGAATAGAAGAAGAAGAAGAAGAAGAAGCTTAAGATGAAGAAGAAGAAGAAGAAGTAGTAGTAGTAGTAGTAGTAGTAGTAGTACGGTAGTAGTAGTAGTAGTAGTGATGGTGTCGGCGTGATTATTAGCAACACCTCTGTACAGCGCCAGCTGTTATACGTTGCTCAGTGTCTTTAAAGCTTCCACCAATATGTTCCAGAGAGGGTATTTTTATAGGTTTGACGGATGACACGCCGCCTCTCTCGTGCGGGGAACACGATCCTATGCCGACCACGCCCTCCCACTTCGTGATTTTTTGCAGTTGGCCAGCCTAACGCCTCCCAGCTCGAGAGACAGATGATGGCTCTGCCACAATGTGGCGGCCAGACTCCGCGGGACATGCCTGGTGACATCGGCCATAGATTATATACAGGGTGTCCAAAATAGATGTCAATTCTCTCTCTCTCTCTCTCTCTCTCTCTCTCTCTCTCTCTCTCTCTCTCTCTCTCTCTCTCTCTCAGGGACATGTCTGGCCAAAGATTATATACAGGGCGTTATATATGTAGGTATTCACAATGAGAAGGTTCATAGTAATAGTGTAACTGTATGGTTTAAGCCTCTTATTCTCTGAATCAACGCGGGTTACGGTACTAGGGTCACGATTCCCACCCCCAACTCCGCCTGCGTGTTATAAACAGGGCATTGTATTTTACATATGGGAAAGGGACTTGGGGAGGGGGTGCGTATTATCTATGGGGTGCGTGTTGTATGCGGGGTAATACGGTATGTTTTTTTTCACCTTAATCTAACACAGTTGATGTTGGATCAGACTAAATGGCTCAGGGGAAGGGAGTCACTGGTGTAAGTGAGGGGCGCTGGAACAGGTAGGCACGGAGGATACAGGAGGGGAGACGAGGTAGTGGTACACTGCTCTTTTGATTGTTTGTTTATTGAAATAATGAATTAACACAGTTTGTATACATATGTGGGGTTTGATGTTTGTTGAGGGGTTCTTTTCTGTGGGGTTTGAATATATGTGTAGGACAGAAAAACAAGGAAGAACAGACCAGAGACTCGATAGGGTATATGTATAGGACAGGAGGACAGGGGAGGGTACGGACCGGATGCAGGATGCATGACATAAGTACGGGGGGAGAGGGAACAGAGACTGAGACAAGGCCCGGGGGTGACGAGTGGCCTGGGTGGTAGAGGGTGATCTCCGTAGGTCCTCCTTTGGGAGTTGACCCCGTGGGAACAATGCGGTTACGGATCTCAAACAAACAAACAAAAAAAAAACAATACCATTCTAATTAAAAATGTTAAACATTGTCAACCTAACACCTCACCTCTCCCTCCAATAAAGTGCAAAAGCTATTACCAATTCAATTTTTTTGTTTACAACTTCCAAACGATAATCTCTACGAAAATATACGATTAGAATGGCTAACCATATTAATCGTTGTTATCTGAAGCATTCCGAAACGATTTATGTAATTTAATTAGGCATTTTATCGACACAATATAATTTTGTAGAATTCCGTAATTGACCTTAAATGACCTATTTGGTTCTCGATAATATTGAACGGGCCGAATTTGACCTCAACTTTAATACACACCCAATGAGTCAACCACAAATTGTTAGAAAGCGACAAGATGCATCCTAATTATAGGAAATGTTGCCAAAATCAGAGTATACCTCCCTGGCAACCCTGAGAGGCAGATTGATTTAATTTTGGTTCGAAGAACATATTCGATTGCTTGTCATGTAATTTGTAACGCATGTATACGTACGCATTCTGCTGATTTGATTTACTGAAGTAACAGACAATCGTACAGACAACAACCCCCCCCCCCCCCACCCTCCCCCTACTAGAATGTATTAAGTGTCTTTCTGTCACGCCCTTCTCAAGCTGGTGACGCCACCGTGCCGGACGCCCCAATGCATGTATGTATGTATGTAGGTGTGTGTGTGCTTGTTGATGCGTAGTTAGATAGGTAACACGTGGGGACAAAGTAGCTCAGTTAGGTGTCGGACTAGTAATCAGAGGGTCGCTGGTTCGATACCCGGCCAGGGCACTTTTGTTTGTCCTTAGACAAGACAGTTTATTCCATATTGCTTCAGTCTACCCAGCTGCAAAATGGGTACCTAGCATAAATAAGGCAGTGCCTAGAGCGTGTGCGCTATATGCTGCCAGTTGCTCCGGAATATCCCACAGGGGATTGAAATGGTTTCCGTGTGTACAGGCCTGTTAGAGGAGGAAGGTCGTGTGAGCGCTTCGGTGGATACAAGACTTTAAACCGAATACCTTTACGTAGGTATGTAGGTATTTGCTTTAAAAGGATATATTAACACTATAAAACACAATAAATGACGAAGACGAATAAGATACATCCTTGTTATCATTTATCGAATGATTGGTACATTTATGCCTGGTAAACTTGATGAAGAAGACCACGTTCATTTTATCGGAAAACCCTGCATGGTATAATGTTGACTCTGCCTCCGAGGGGCAGGACATCTCCTCCTACAACAGACAAAGCGATCTCTGTGGATAGGGGCCGCCACCAACCAGAGCAAGCCGTGTTATCTCGAGGATACTACCGATCGGCATGACGAATCTTGACTTGGATTGTACGATAAAAGAGGGCGCCTTAGTCTTCCGATGCAGTGAAGTGAGTGAAGGCACCAGTTTTTGGATGGGAAGCATCTTTATAAGTGTGGTACGATCGGAAATACAATGGCTACTACATGATGTAATAATTGATGTAAAATGGTATTTATTTCTTTTAGGCAAAAGGCTAGAACAGACCAAAGAACAAGAGTTCAATATTGCCTCCCGATGACACTACCTCCGTATAAATGTACATGTATTTGTATAGACCTGTGAATCACAGGATCTTAGTCAGCATGGTGTCTGGGTGTCTTTTGGACTCCCCGTGGTTCATGAAAAATACATGATTTTAGGTAAAAGGACAATAGATTTTGGTATGTGTTTTTTTTTAATAAATACTTATTCCAAGTTAAATTTCTAAAAAGTTTAACTTCAAAATAATAAGAAAGACATTTCTTGAAGAATTAAGCATATATTTACTTTATTTGTTAACGTACATAATCAGTGTAATGATTTTCATTTTTTCAATCGGGGATTTTGGACACCCTAAATTCTTGAAATCCCAATTTGGACACCCAATGATGAAAATCCTGGCTAAGTCCCTGCCCGTGATCAATCAATCAATCAATCAATATATATATATATATATATATATATATATATATATATATATATATATATATATATATATATATATATATATCATGACATATGTCATGACACAGATTGAAATTGGTAAGGATTTTAAATTGTGTCGACACAGATTAGAATTCTAATTTGTGTCGACACAAATCGCGATTTCAATTTGTTACCAGGTTTTAGCTGACACAGATTAGAATTTTGATTTGTTACCACCCAATTTTAAATTGTGTCGACACAGATCTAAATCCTAGCTATGAAGGGAAGCAAGGATTTTAATTTGTGTCGACACAAATCTAAATCCTACCTATGAAGGGAAGTAAGGATTTTAATTTGTGTCGACACAGATCTAAATCCGAGCTCAGTATTAATAGAGGGGTGGTAAGGATTTTAATTTGTGTCGACACAGATCTAAATCCTAGCTATGAAGGGAAGTAAGGATTTTAGTTTGTGTCGACACAAATCTAAATCCTAGCTCAGTGTCAATGAAGGGGAGGTAAGGATTTTAATTTGTGTCGACACTGATTATAATTTTGATTTGTTACCACTCAATTCTAAATTGGGTTGACACAAGTATCAATGAAGGGGAGGTAAGGAATTCAATTTATGTTGACAAAGACAAAGAATAAGATTATTTTGTTATAAAATTTCCAAAGGAGGTTTAGTCTGCTCATTTCCCTCATCTTACCTCCCCTTCATTGATACTAACCCTAGGATTTAGATTTGTGTCAACACAAATTAAAATGTTTACCTCCCCTCTATTAATTTTGATACTGAGCTAGGATTTAGATTTGTGTCGACACAAATTAAAATCCTTACCACTCCTCTATTAATACTGAGCTAGGATTTAGATCTGTGTCGACACAAATTAAAATCCTTGCTAGGATTTAGATCTGTGTCGACACAATTTAAAATTGGGTGGTAACAAATCAAAATGCTAATCTGTGTCAGCTAAAACCTGGTAACAAATTGAAATCGCAATTTGTGTCGACACAAATTAGAATTCTAATCTGTGTCGACACAATTTAAAATCCTTACCAATTTCAATATGTGTCATGACATATATATATATATATATATAAATGTATATACATATATATATATATATATATATATATATATATATATATATATATATATATATATATATATATATATATATATATATATCAATAAATGGACTTCACGCATTTTAAAATACAGTCTGTATAAAAATAAAGCATGCGTTATATCAGAATGGCTAAATTAGCCTTATCCAATAAAAAAAATACAGAGTTTTAGGCCAAAAAAAGAAAAAAAAACGGTTTCTCATCCCAGAGATTTTGAAAATCCGTCAGGCAGCCAGGGATTTTTTTTTTTTTTTTTTTAGGTGTTCATGTTTGGGTGTAGATATATCATAGAAGACCTTTGTACGAATGGTATCTTTATTCAATCACAACAGATACACTTTATTGAAAAGTGAAAATAGTGGGCATGAATGTAGTTTGATCATTTTTTGTTGTGGATCTCTTTTCATGCACTTACAGGAGGAGGTCTACACCAAATCAACATTAGGGCTGTCATCGATACTGCCTGTATCGATGAATCAACAAAAAAACCTTACCGATTATCGATATCGAAGAAGGCCCAAGATATCGATTTATATGCAAATTAGGTAAATAAAGTTTAATTTTAGGACAGCATTAAGTCCCCATCACAACCATGCGCTTCCATTCAATTTATACTAGAATTCTCACATACAATATGTGTATGTGTGGGGGTCACAAGGTCAATCCATAATTTCATGCTGTGATAGTGATATGATAGTCAAGCGAGTGATAGTCAAACTCAGCTGGCGGAGATCCCCATTAATAGGTGCAGCACCTGCTTCTCTCCAATGAAGTCAATATGAATCAAAGTACCGAATTGTTAATTATTTTGTCGATTATCGAATTGATAAAAAATTCCCACCAATGACAGGCCTAATGAACATGCATCCTTTGTGTCACAGAAAATTATTTTTTATGTGGTTTTGAAGAAATTAACAATTGGCTGGAATGCATTTAGGCGTTGGTCTTTCCAAATGATCATTACTTCTCTTTGAAAAGTTTGCGCTTTCTTTTCAAAACCTTGCCGTGGCTGTCCCAGCACCCAGTGCATATAGGATAATAAGCATCAGTTTGTGCCCCTTTAACAAAATCTGTGTCTCCTGCACAATTGGTACATATCAGGGGGAAAATGCCACTGGAGTAGTAGGGAATTTCAATTGGATTTAGGCAATTGATATCTTTGCGAACAAACACCTTGCTGAGTATGTGCTCCTCACTACTATCATTTGGAATATGGTCACTCATGACTGACCCACATGAAAACTCAACAGCCTCCAGAGGATAGCGCGGTGCACTGGGAAAAAAGGAGAAAAAAGTGAGGACCAGGGGGGTTTGAGGTGACCAGGCAGGGGATGAGAAACCGGATACTTTTTTTTTTGGCCTTATAGTGCTACTATTTTTAAATATATTTTGGGGGGCACGGTCTTAATCCAGCGAAATCGGGTTATGCGGTTGTTTTGGCTGGGTAATTCGGTTTCCTCTATCACTTACCACTGAGTGGTTAGGATTTAGTCTAAATGTAACTGAAAAAGTGACGATAATTGGATTTCCAAAACTGAAGCCTCTGTCGCACCAGTGTAAGACAATGGGACCTAATGAGCAAAATCAACATTTTGCGGAGTTGAGACAAAAAGTGTGTTTATACATACACGACTTAGTGCTCTTAAGCTGTTTGCCAAGTTTGGATGTCAAACACGAACTTTTAATTTTGTAACAAAAAAGAGGAAAAAACGGCCAGCCAAGCTTGGGTCAGACAGACTATAGGGTATACAGCTAGCCCATAGAAAAATCCCACAAGGTACATCCCTGGCAATGGAGTATGGGGAGGTATATTACAGCTGCCATGCATGGCTGCAGAGACGAACTGTTGTGTGTGTGTGTGAACGAATGAATGAATGAATGAATATATGAGTGTGTAAAGGCAAATTGACACACAAAGGTCATTTAGTGCCATAAGATATTATCAAAAAGGGGTCCTTTGTCATTGTTGAAGAACAATGACTTTGTCATTGTTGAAGAACAATGACAAAGCATAATTATTCTAGGTGAAAGAAGAAAAAGAGGGAGAGTAAGAGCAGAGCCTTTAGATCCAAAGAGGAACAAGGGATATTTTAGATGCAGGGTATCCATAGACAGATCCCACACATCCCCATTCTTGTATAAGGTGAGCAGGGTGCCAACTCCTTTTGCACAACATAAGGTGTGCCCCTTGTGGTGTGTGTGTGAGTGTCATGACAGGAAATGGCCACATAGAACTTTTGAAAGTCACTAAATACAACTTTCAACCCTCAAGAGCACGCTAAAACTCCTATATTAATCTGCAAGCCGATGTGTTATATACTTCCTCACCTAAATTTCCCACTTTGATGTAGTCATTGCCATAAAAAAATTATACTCAGTTTTCTTCTACGAGGGGAAATCTGTGAGACTGCCTCTTTTTGTGTAACACCCCCTCGGATAGCTTAATTGATCTGTCCTATTTAGGTAAACCACCGCTGATGGATGCATTGCATTCTCAGGGAACAACTAAGCAGGAAGCACAGCCCAGCCCAGCCACTAACAGTAACTAGGACTCCGAGTCCACTTTTGGGGGCCTTCCGACTGTATGCTCTGTGCACATTTCCTGTAAATTGTCCTTTAACGACTCGTGTTCATGATGGTTCATTCGTTTAATCAGAAACTTAATTTCTTAAACTCATCTATGTCTCCGTCTGGTTTAATCAGTAACTATATAGACTAAGTCATTATTTATAAGTCTCTGGTTTAATGGTAGGTTTTACGAATTTAACATGATACCTGTATTACCAATAATACCTCCTGTGAATTGCCAATTTTTTTTTCAGTGAAAAATTAAAGCTTATTAATTAGGCAGTATTGTATTGTGTAGTAAAAGCAGAATTGACGGAATATTTTGAAGGTGATTGAGTCTTGTCAGTTGACATCAGTCGCTATTTGTATGAGTGCCATATGACTTGAACGGTCGTAGCACCACGCTGAAGATCGCGTGATCATGTGACTTGAGAGGAAATGGCGGCAAATACATAACATACGAGCGCGATCATCTGTGTCTGTGTCCGTCTACCTGATTGCTTATGAACCTACAGCCTTTGTGCACACTGCGGTGTTGATTGCGTAAGTCCGGTGAGAATACTTTGCGATCGATTAAGACCCCTCCCTCTGGGATTTCCGATCGCAAGCAATCAAAACATGATGATCCAATTCCAATAACTGATTCAACTTGAAAGTGACCACTGTGACTGTCATCGGGATGATGATCATCATCATCATGTAACTGTCAATGTCATGTGTGTCTTGGCGGATTTACTGCAATAGCCACTATGGGTTATAGATGAGATTGATTGTGAATGTCTAAGCAATACCTCATAGCAATCTGGATGTACAGAAATGTTAATACTGCTGTTTTAGATCCTAGCTAAAACCTTAGATGAATAAAATAATGCCAATGGATATGTAGCGATAGGCCAATTACTTTGTGGACTATGTCATGGTTATGTCATAGGGTCTCGAATCTGGCCTAAGTGTTACGTCACTAGGAGACGGACCAATGAGGTCTCTCGTATCATTTACATTCAGTTACAGAGAATCTTGTGCGCCAACATGCGCAGAACATAACTTTTGGGCTATTTGCCACAGCCAGCCTGTTCAGGTTGATTGGCTGGTTTCATATTCAATTTGTTTTTATTCATATAAGCTAAGACCCGGGCACTCACATCTGTCAATTTAAAGCCATAAGATAATGATTTTGAATAAGTTCCATGTCAGGGTCTTCTTAGCCATGGTCTTAGCCAGCAGGGCGTCTGGGTGTCTTTTTGGACACCCAAACCCTTAAAAAGCGCCCCTTAGGACACCCAAATTTTTTTGTGAGGGATTCCTTTAAATGTCAATCTCGAGCATAAAGTTGATTTTTTTTCATCATCATATTATTCCCATGACTTTTTATAAGGATATCATGCCTTATTTTGATAAATATATACATGTTTATTGTTGAAATCTAAGTATAGTGTGGTCCCCCTTAAAAATTTGGACGCCCAAAAGTTTACAATGGTCAATTTTAAGCACCCAGTTTCTAAATCCTGGCTAAGACACTGCTCTTAGCAAGGATAATGTCCGTTTACAAAACACCATTTATAAATTTTTACCTGTCCAGACTTAGCTACTCTACAAATCCTTATACTAATAACTACTACATTTAAAAGTATTCTGTGTCAAAAAGGGCACTACAGCCAAGTCTTGGAAGATGTTCTCTTTTAAGAAACAGTTCAGTTCTTACTCCCATAAAGTCAATTGTAAATTCTTTAGAGAAAATGTTGCCTGTTGAGAAAAGAGGTATTCAGAAAACTGCCTGTCAATGAGACAGGCTGGACGGTTCCTGGCTAAGTCCTTGTTCTGTGTGTATGCAAGGACATAAGAAAATGTGTAATATTATTTCATAATAAAAAGATGCTTGTTAGTCGCTGTCCTTTCTTTCTTGATGAAAATAGACAATGCACAATTCAATACACTTTCAGAATACTGGCAAAGGCCCCATCCATTTATTTTTCCATTATAGACAACAATATGGGAGTTGAAAACACAATCTGTTCCACTAGCCCTGCGAAGAAGAGGGCACGTTTGTCACTGAAGAAATGTAGTCAAGCAGCAAAGAATGACAGTACCACTGGAGAAACAGAAAATACAAAGTAAGTAATATTGGAGAATACTGACATTCTAGTATTGGTATGATTTCTTTCTAGCTGCATTAAAAAAAAATGAGGATTTCATGTTTCATAAAAGAAATCCTCACTGTTCAAACCATGTAGACACTAGGATACATATTAACCCTTGTCATGCTAGACCCCCATATGGGAGAACCTATCCCCTGGGACCAGGGATATTGTGGGTCTACCCACCAAATCAGATGGATTTCATAGATTTCTATTACTGTTTCAATAATGTGCTTTACAAACTGAAATAGAAACATAGTAAAAGGTAAAACCTTGATATCTAGTATAATGCAATACCCCTTAATTGACCTATGTAGGTTTTGTTTTACTAAGTGCAAGGGTGTCCAAAGACCGAATATATCCGGTGTTGGTCACACAGGGAAGATATGTAGCACCGGATATATCCGGTGTTAGCAAGAGCAGGGTTAAGAGAATACCATGACCCATTTGGATATCACTTGCTTAGAAAAACATCAACAGGCAAATCTTTACATTTCAATTATATGAAGACAGAAACATATTGGGCACAAATAACCAATTGCTTTGAGCACTTCCTAAAGGTAGATGCAGGGCTCGTTTTTTTTCGGTTTTTACGTGTTTCTTTTCAGGGAGCCTGATTGTATCTTCAAAAGCTACCTAAAGGTGTTAATAGTAACCAGTACATCTTTGGGCTCCCTGCAGAAATATGAGGGAGCTGTAGGATAATTTAAGGGAGCCCTGGGCAGGCTGGGATCCCTGGACCCCCTAATTTTGAGCCCTGAAATGGTACCCGGTTATTGCAGAATTGGAAAGATTCAAATAACAGCTTTTTCCTCTAAATTTAAAATGTATTAAAGTTAAACATCTTTCATGCAATGCTCTATATTAATTTTACATCACATTTTTGTCAATAGTGATGCAGGTCCTTTTTATTTCACTATATTTTCTCTCATTCTTTTTTGTATGTAAAATGAGATGAGGCGTTTTGTCTGTTTTGAGATATGCAGTAAACAATAACTTTTCCATTTGAAAGATTCTTTAAATACCATTGTTGTAGTAGTGTGGAGGAGTTGAAGCCGGCAGGGGAAGAGGGAGCTGGTGAGAATGGTGCTGTACAGAGTGAAGAGGCTCTCACAGGAGGGGAGAAGGCGGCTGGAGACAGCGAGGAACAACAAGCCGCCCCCGCTCAGGAGCCACAGCTGCAGGAAGAAAAAATGCCATGTGTGGCAGCCTTAGAAAACCTAGGTAAGCCTTACTGCTTGGAATCGTTGGAGAATTTCTGCTGGATTAATCGTCTCTGACTTAGATAAAGAGAACATGGATACATTGCCACAGAGCAATTACCATATGGCCTATAGTGAAGCCTTGGAAACACCTAATCTCGACAAATCAAGCCTCAGGGTGACATCACACGGAGACAAAGACCAAGGAGAGCTCTTGTATTTGTTTACATTATAGAGGAGATTGCTCACACACATGCGCACAAACTGAACATTAAACTCCTTAGCATTTCTAGTGGCTTGCGGTTTGAGAAGTTAAATCTATCATTGACAATGTATATTCTTTCCTTACCTTCAAGCTACATGTGTTATGAAATACAAACCAATTCCCATTCATAATTGGAAAGTAGGTTTCAATAGCTATGCTGGCATTGACAGTTTTCTAAATTTAAAGAAGTTTTGGTTTATTCATTGCTTGCCAGCTATGGCCATGGTCTAATACATCCTAGTGTTTCTATGTTTATTTGCATATGAAAAACTTACAAGAGTTATTTTGTTAACTAGTGTGACCTTTCCTCCGCTCACTGGAACTTTTTGGGGGAATTCCTGGAAAATGAAGTATTAGTATATAAGCAAGGATACAAGTGGTTTATTTAAATACAAAGTGTGTCTAGGTGGAGTATATTCTTTGTATTGATGATATATTATTTTTCCTTTATATTTCAGGCAACACGTGTTACCTGAATAGTGTACTGCAGGTTCTTCGTTACACACCCGGCTTCACAGACTCTGTCAGCCAACTCTCCAAAGATATTCACAACTTCATCAGGAGATGTCAGTATAACAAGGCAAGTGATAGGATTAAGCCCATTAACGCCTGTAGTAGCACCCAATAGCACCTTGTGAATTATTGATTTCCTCCTCAGTTATTTCCAAAAATAGAAGTAACAAATCATTAATAATTTTATCGATTATCGAAAAGGTAAAATCGCTTATCAATGACAGCCCTACCTGTTAGCAAGGTAGGCTAAGGCATGATTGAGTTAAACATGACCATTCTCATTTCTTGTGTATCTATATTTCAGTCCCCAGATAAGGAGTTGTCTCTATCCTGGAAATTTGTCAGGTCGCTAGATAAGGTAAGATTATAATGATCATATTAGTTATCCTTGTTGTAAATTCATCAGTAGCTTTTTGAGGCCCCTAAATGCAGTAAAATAAAAGGATAAAAGACATACTAAATGACCATCTTGATCACCAACAACATTATTTTGAGAAATATTTGACTGAAAGTTGTTGTTCCAGGGAAACTTAGCATGAATGGATTAAGTATTATCCAACTAAAATATCAGGAACAGTATTGACTGTACATACGCTTTAGTAAATGAGTAGATTATTTGAAATATCCTTATTCTGAAGATCTCAAAGATTTCTTTACTTGATAGCCTGTATGCAATTTGCTGAGTTTTCAAACTGAACTCCTTCAATCTCTCTCATCGGACCTCTTTAGGGTTAGATACAGTTAAGAGGAACCAGTATCATTTCAAAAAATACCATATTGTCCTGTTTCATTCTTTAAAAGTAGGTCTAATGATATTAACCACTGTGAAGTTATCATTTATTAGGGATTGTCAAGGATCCTAAACATGACAACTCAGCAAATTTGAAAAGGTAATAATGCAGTAAAATAGCCTTACCAGTACTGTTAGGTACTGTATTGTTTTGTTTGTACCAAAACAGGTACTGTACCATTTTATTCTTAACTGTATCCAAACCTGCCCTTTTTATTTGAAGAATCATGCTGTAGTGAGACTTGATATTGTCCACTCCATGGTAGTATAACATCTTTTCTGCATGTACCGTTCTGTTTCTGTTTTAGTTGTTTCTGCGCATGAACAAGATTGAGGAGCAGTATCGTGAAGGAACCAGCAGTCTTGTCGGCGTTCGTCCTAATCGACTCATGAGCATCATATGGTAAGCTATCAGGACTTCATTTATTCATTTCTTTCTATAGTGGCCAAAAACAGACTGATGATTTTGATGATACCCCAAGGCTTCTATGACTGCAGGGTTTGACCACAATGAGTGCAAATGCGCCTGGATTGTTGAATCTGCACCAAGAAAATGTCAACCTAGGGGCTTGTATTGCCCCTAGACTTTAGAGTACATGTTTAATTTTGAAGTTGCCAAAATGCAGGCGAGCACCTTACCTCTACTCCCGATGTTTGAAGGGTTTTAAGAATAAGGTGTTTGTAATACAAGGGCTACAAATCATTGAAATACATACAAACTTTGTACGTATTTCAATGATTTGTAGCCCTTGTTTTCTTTGATGTTTCAGTAATCTGAACCCGATGTTTGAAGGTGTTTAAGAATAAGATGTTTGTATGTTTTTCCAACGATTTGAACCCCATATTTTCTTTGATGTTTCAGTGATCTGAACCCTATGTTTGAAGGGAACCTGCAGCATGATGCCCAGGAGCTGCTGCACTGTGTGCTCTGCTATCTGGAGGACGCCTGGCAGGAGTTCACCAAAACCAGAGACCTCAGCTCTCCCACCTCCGACAAGAAGAAACCAAACCCCGGCAAACAGGTGCTTGTCTTTAATAACCTTTGAATAAATTAAGTACTGTAGTACTGAATTATTAAAGGAATGTTTAAGTACTCAGCAATCTTTCAAGTAGTTTGGCTAGTAAAGCCCTTTTACATTTTTTTTGCATATACTATTTTTATAGGGATTTTTACATGCACTATTTTTGTAAGGAATTTTACTCAATGTATATATTTTACTAATTGTTCCAGGTATCTATCATTGATATGTTACGGCTAATTTGTTTGTGCCCTATGTAAAACGATTTTTGAGCCATATGTTCTGCATTGGTCACCAAAAATGCTTCAGGACTGATTTTCCATGTTATGGGAATTTTATACTGGACACCCTTGATACTAGTCTCTTTTTTGCTGTAGGTGAATGGTTGTGAGGTGAAAGAGGAGAACAGGAACGGGACTCTAAACGATGGAACATCTAGAACAAATAGGGGCGAAACCACGCCTAGCAAAATGCAGAATAGCAAATTAGGTGGGTAGTCTCTCAAATATTAGTAAACTCAACTTTAACTCGGAAGAACGCCTAGCAAAATGCAGTATAGCAAATTAGGTGGATACTCTCTCAAATATTAGTAAACTCAACTTTAACTCAGAAGGTTACCCCTTCCCTTTTATCTTAGTTTAACTTGTCTGTCTTATTTTTCTTTGGCTACAGTTATCTGCTCTTGAAAGTCTGCTACCATTTCTCCTTAAATGGTGGGAAGTCGACTGTCATGAGATATTTATAGAATTAGTTCAAGGTTCAAAGAGTCTTCTATTTTATTTCTTCTAGGGTCATTCCCTCTGAAAATAATACACCTCATATCAGAAACTTGGTTCATATACCTTTCTTGTTATGGAACCTCTATATACTCTCTATATTTTCATTATATTGAAAAGGCATATGTTGAAGTATAAGAAAATAGAAAATCAATAGTCTATTTTTTCTTTTTTCAGGTCCAAATGGTTCGCCACATGTAAAAAATCTGAGTGTTGACGAAGTTCTGACAATTGTAAATGGATATTCTAACCTTGATAATGCAACAGAGGTCAAAGTGACCCAGGTCACCCCAACTAAAATGGCGGAGAAGGAAAATCTGCTTGGCCGAAAGAGGGCGCCACCGTCTCCACTCTCCAAGACATTGACAGCACATGACGTGGTGGAAAGTGTGTTGACTGAGGATAAAGATGGAGAGGCTGATGGAAAAATAAACGGAAAAGCTACCACTGCAAGAAAAAATAAACCAATAAGAAAAGGAGGGAAGAAGCGGTCGTCAAATGAGATGAATGATTTAGAGGAATCAGAAGCAGGCGGTGACTCTAAAGAGAACGTTAAAGAAGGGAAAAAGTCCATACATAATCAGCCGAATATTCTCTCCATGTTTAATAAGGCCTCGTCCGTGAAGCGCCTTGGTATGACTCGTAGACTAGTCCGCACCACCCCTATCAAATCAGAGCCAATCACTAATGGATATGGACCAATCACAAACGGAACGGGAGAAGCTAAACTATCCGAAGCAACGTTACATATTAACGGAGACGAATCTAAGGAGAATCTTAAAACGGAGATAAAGATTGAAAGAAGTGAGGATATTAGCATGAAAATAGAGAACTCACAATATGATTCTAATACCAAAGACGAAAAACCCTTCAACCAAAGAAATGGACATGTGTATCCAACCACCCCTGTGAAAACGCTAAAGGAAATGAAAACTGATGCTCTTGAAAATCGAGCCTTTATAAAACTAGAAAAGTGCGATAGCCCAAAATATTTTCCTATCTTCGGAGGTGGAGATGGGAAGAGGGTGGTGGTTCCCTGTCTCCTGAACCAGATGAAGGGAAGTGAGGATGTGGCTCATAAGATGTTCCAGGGACAGATGGCGCTGCGAACGCGATGCGAGGAGTGCGAGTGTTTTACGGAGAGGAAGGAGGATTTTCAGGATGTCAGCGTTCCAGTGAAACGAGAGGCGAAAGATGATGACAGCGATGAGGAGGAAGGTGAGCTGAAGTATTTACACATTCAAATATGGAGGTTGCTCATGAGTATTTACAAATTCAAATATGCAGGTTGCTCATGAGTATTAACAAATTCAAATATGGAGGTTGCTCATGAATATTTACACATAAATATGGAGGTTGCTCGTGATTATTTACACATATAAATATGGAGGTTGCTCATGAGTATTTACAAATTTAAACATGGAGGTTGCTCATGATTATTTACACATTTAAATATGGATGTTGCTCATGAGTATCTACACTGTCAAATATGGAGGTTGTTTATGAGTATTTACACCAGTGATTTACACATTCAAATATAGAGGTTACTCATGGTTTCCTCATAATAAATAAATGCATTAATAGATAATTGACTAAAATTTTCTGTTTCTATAGGCTTGTCAGTTATGAATTTTGTTGATATTGTCACATTCTGTGCCATGTTAAGTTGAAATGTAGTCTGTTAAGAATGGAGGAAACCTGAATGTCTGGTGAAAAAGAGATCACCGCCCATTTCGTTTTTGTTTGTAATTTTGTTAAATCTTTTTGATGCATATTTTATTTCCTCTCTTGTTCACAGAGGACCCGTATGAGTGGTTGATGGCCGCTTTCTCCGAGAGCGAGCGTCTAGACGGCGACAACAAGTACTACTGTGAGAAATGTTTCCGGTACACGGAGGCTGTGCGATCGCTGCATTATGACGACCTCCCTCCCATGCTCACACTCCACCTCAAGAGATTTGCCTCCATGTCAGGGTAAGTAATAATGGCTGCATTACTATCAGGGCAAGTTATTTTATTTTGACGGTTGGATAATTAATTGATTGTGCAAACCTGGATAATATTTTCAAGATATTGAATCAAAATTGAAAACAAATGAAAAAATGTATTTAAAATGAAAATTATTAAATAAGTTATATCCTATCTGTAAATGAATATCGTTCTCTGCAATTAGTTCATTCTAAGAAGTTGACTAATTTTTTGTTAAAATATGAAATTGGACATGCAGATTTATAGAAAATTTATCTTGACTAAATCAGGTTGGCTACCATGCCACGGTCGGTGGAACTCTATTCTCTAGCTAAAATACTTAGACAATTAACAGAAAGATCTTTAAGAAAATCAGGCAATGTCTTTGTTCTTGGTCCTTTAATATTAGTCATACTGTCCGAGATTGTTCAGGTACATGTTGTTGAGACATATCCTTATTTAACTTTCAGAATGTTTGGAGGAGTATCAAAGCTTTCTGATTATGTCCCAACACCGATGGTTTTGCCATGTCTCCGAAGCAAATGCGCGAGTCCGTGCCAAATACAATGCCACAAGTAAGTACCCAGTTTTTACCCTTCCAATGCCACACTCACTTATGTATGCATTTGTAGCAACACTGACTTCAGAGAACGACAGTGTATGCATATATGCGTAATATCTGATTAAATACAATTAAAGAAGGACCTGGTTTGCAAATCTGAAAGTTCCCCGACACAGCAGGAAAATTAGGCATTTGGCTGTTAGAATGTTTTGCTCGATTCTAGGATCATTTTGAATAGTCACATGTTTATGGTGGACCAAAATTTTATAAGATCATCAAACGTGAACAACCTAGTACAGGATTTTGTCCAATAATTCCCATTACAATTTGGCATCAGACATTTATTCACAAGGGTAAATACTCCAGTAATCTTTTTATAGCCGCATTGTCCTTAAAAGGTTCAACCAACTTGAAATTTATAATATTATTTTATACATGTATTAATATAGATCTAACAAAAGCATCTCAAGAAATAATTTGAAGAAGCAATGTTGTTCAGAGAACCTTACCTTAATCTCTCCTGCAAATATTTTTCTATAGTTGCAAATTACAGTTTATTTCCAAGAGAGACATAGTCTTAGATAATACTGATAAAGGGAAAGCATGATTGTGAAAATATTGGAATAGAAATCAATATGCAGACTTCTATTTTAAAATGATATCTCAGTCATAGATCTAGATGACACATGTCAGGAACATCTCTTGGCCTTAATGAAATCAACCCGTTCATGCCTGTAGCAGCCAAAACCACCTGGCTATTTTGGTTATATTTCCCTAACAAAAGTTATATTTAGAAAATCTTTGAGGGAGAGTTGTTCACCAGAACTCATTTCAATAACTCTCCTTCATATATTTTGTGAACTTATGCTTCATTCCAAAGTTATTTTCAAAGGTATGACAGGTCCAGATGACACTCAACAAGTAGATCTCTAGACATGAATCGGTTAACTACACTAAACTAATTTTTATTTTCTACTTGCAGGTACTCCTTGTATGCCGTAGTCATGCACTCAGGGATTTCCATCTCATCTGGACATTACACTGCCTACGTTAAAGCTCTGCCTAATACACCCAAACCCAAAAACCCTAAACCGTCTGAGCGCCAATCATCTACCCCCTCCTCTCGCACCCCGGGGTCTCGACGTAGCCCAGACACGCCCCCTGCTGGCCTGGACACGCCCCCCGCGACCGCGGCAGTCGCAATAAAGACGGAAACACCGGAACAGAATGGTAGCATAGAGAACAAGGATGATGATGATGATAAGGAGGAGGATGATGATGATTTGACAGGGATGTGGCTGGAATGTGATGATGACTGTGTGAGAGTTCTGGATGAGGAGGATTTTCTCAAGACCTTGTCGCAGGAAAACTTCACCTCTGCAACTCCCTATCTACTGTTCTACAGGAGAATGCAGACTGATGTGTAGTATTAATACACCTTTGTCGCAGGAAAACTTCACTTCTGCAACTCCCTATCTACTGTTCTATAGGAGAATGCAGACTGATGTGTAGTATTAATACACCTTTGTCGCAGGAAAACTTCACCTCCGCAACTCCCTATCTACTGTTCTACAGGGGAATGCAGACTGACGTGTAGTATTAATACATCTAGACCTTGTCGCAGGAAAACTCAACTCTGCAACTCCCTATCTACTGTTCTACAGGAGAATGCAGACTGATGTATGGTAATATACATCTAGACATTTGTCGCAGGAAAACTTCACCTCTGCAACTCCCTATCTACTGTTCTATAGGAGAATGCAGACTGATGTGTAGTATTTATACATCAAGACCTTATCGCAGGAAAACTTCACCACCGCAACACCCTATCTACTGTTCTACAGGGGAATGCAGACTGATGTAGAGTATTAATACATCAAGATCTTGTCACAGGACAACTTCAACTCCGCAACTCCTTATCCACTGTTCTACAGGAGAATGCAGACTGATGTACAGTATTAATACATCAAGATCTTGTCGCAGGACAACTTCACCTCTGCAACTCCCTATCTACTGTTCTACAGGGGAATGCAGATTGATGTAGAGTATTAATACATCAAGATCTTGTCACAGGACAACTTCAACTCCACAACTCCTTATCCACTGTTCTACAGGAGAATGCAGACTGATGTACAGTATTAATACATCAAGATCTTGTCGCAGGAAAACTTCACCTCTGCAACTCCCTATCTACTGTTCTACAGGGGAATGCAGACTGATGTGTAGTATTAATACATCTAGAACTTGTCGCAGGAAAACTTCACCTCCGCAACTCCCTATCTACTGTTCTACAGGAGAATGCAGACTTAGGTGTTATCTTTATACATCAAAACCATGTGGCTGGAAAACTGAACGGGGTACCTAATCTCTCTAGAGATGGAGAATACAACCAGATGTCAAGTGTTTATACTGGTTTTAAAATTACTGTGCAACCATGAACCAGCTGCGGAATAGTGGTTAAGGCACCCGACTCCCAAGTGTTCATCTTGAGCTTTGAATCATGCTGGATCTCTATCTCTATTTGAAAGTTGGTTGCTTTACGAAAATGCAGCATCATTTTATGGAATCTGGAGACCTCTCGGGACTACAGTTAACTCTCGGAAATTTAGACCACCCTAGAAATTTGGGCGACCAATGCCGACCATAATATATTTTCAAAATGATTAATGGGAAATCTGGGCAACCCTCAATCTGTCACCAGTTGCCATTTCACAAATTATGGACCTAGCTGTAAATCTTGCTGATTGGCGAAGGTATTTTTAGAAAACATTGGCCACCCCGAACTCATAAAAATCTTAATTATTAAAAAGTGTCCCAAATCAAAGAGTGTCCCAAGTCAAAGAGAAAGGATTTCCATCCAGGGTATTTATGTTGCTACATGACAGACAGGGAATTTGGGAAGTATGTAGCAGAACAGTCAGCAATCATATTTATTGAGTATTGGGGATGGAAATTATTTATCATTCAACCAATACATGTTCAGGAAAGTGAATGAAGAATTAAAGATAAAAAGTTAATGTGAATTAATTAACCTCCTTCAATTTTTTAAATGTTTTTTATGACTTCTGACATGTATTATTATTATATATTTCAAATGATCAGAGATCCTGATAAGAATTGGCCAGGCAAATTTGCACAAATTGGTCAAGGGTTGTTCCATGTTAGTGATTAGGGGATATGGGAATTGAAACTATATCATTACCAAAGACCTTGTATCTGATTGAAGGCAGAGTAAAATGCAATTAATTTATTGGGTAATTTATATTAGGATTCAAGTCGTGAGACGAAGATGGGGTTCTCGTGTTGTACACTGGATTTGGAATTTCATGTATCTTCACATTAATACTTATGTTAATATATGTTCATCTGAGAATTGTTCTCTGGATCTATATATTAATACTACTGGCAATTTCGGTACTATCGGAAATAATTTTACAAAATATTTGAAGGGGTTTGTAACTAGGGTTGCTCCACTATGTTTTCACTTAAAGGATCAAAATTGTCATCAAAATTATCAGGCTGCTTTTGGCCGCTGTGAGCATTAATGGGTTTAAACAGGCTTTATAGTGACTATTAAGTTGTAAATGATGGAGGAAAAGAGTGGAGAAGCTAAGAGAAACAACCGTTCAATTCCAAGTTACTGGATAGTTTATGCCTGAAGCAGAATTTGCAGCCAGGCAGAGGTGCGAGGTAGACCAGAGTCAGTGAATGCTATGTGGATGCCATGTTTTCTCATCAATCATAGCCAGGATTTAGAGACTGGGTGCCTAAAATTGGCAATTGTAAAGTTTTGGGCATCCTATGTTTCAAGGGAGAACACTATAATGAAATACTGTAAATCACTTAAACAGGGCGTGAACATTATATAGCGCAATTACAGTACTGGCCTGGATAGCGTGATCTAATTACAGCGCTCAACGGGAACAGCAGCTACAAGTTCAATTAAGAATTTAGTAAGGGCGGAGATTTTACAAAAGCGCATATGGGCAGAGCGCTATCTTATTGTTCCCGCTATATTTAAGTGATTTACAGTAACAATCTTGAACATGTATTTACTCGTTAACATTATGCATGATATTATTGTACAATGCCATTGCAATTTTATTGAGGTGGGAAAATTTCTATTAATAATGTTTGAAATTGACATTTTAAGAAATTACTCCCAAAAGGATTTGGGTGTCCTGAGGGGTAATTTTGGGGGGTTTGCGTGTCCAATAGACACCCAGACACCCTGCTGGTTAAGACTTATCATACGTATGCACAAGTATGCAACAAATACTCTAATACGGATAATTATTCTTTTTGTTTACCATCAATAAGGAGTCTTCTCTTCTGAGAAATCAACATATTGCTGATACTTATTGATGCAAACACAAACTTTAGTAGTAGTTTTCTTAGCTTCAATCATAAGAATGGCATTTAACAGTTAAGCAAACAGCTTTGTGTGAATTTAGGGTAGTCATTTAAACAAGAGGCAATGTTCATCCTAGTGTGCAATGGATATGGCATTAATAGGATCTTTAGGATTCTAAACCTTAACCCTTATGCTGCTGGTTGCTAATTTGGCCAATGCAAAATGATGCAAACAATCTGGAAAATGTCTGAAACCCTGGCATATGGGTACTCATCTGAGATTAATCAGTGAGAGCTATCCAATGAATACCAATATGACAGGGTTTAGATGATTTTCGAAGATCTTTGCGCCCTTGTGCTTTTGACAAAAGTAGCCTCAGCATTGGAAGGGTTAAATGCTGTAAATGGGACCACCTAAGCCTTAAATGGTATGGTGTGTACCAGGGACTGGTGGAGTATTATGGCTTAGCCGAAAATCTGGCTTCTTCGACTCCTGTTTGGTCAGGGTTGCCTGTATGATATTTTATTCTATTTTCAAATGTTGAAAGTCTTTTGTCTCTGTGTTCAATTTATATTATGCTCATCCATGACAACTCTATAAGGTGCCCTATTAGAGACCCATTCATAGCAGAAGACCCTAACAGACTCGCTGTCTTGATGAAATGATTCAAGGAAAAGTTGACTTCGGAAATAAATGAATAAGAAATAATAAACTTCAGTAAGAGCTCACCAACAGCTCTCATAAAATACTTGGTAAAATGGTCATTATAAAAAAGTTATAGTCAAAAATAGCATTGGCAAAGAGTAACCCTTAAGCATGAATGGGTTAATGACTTATAATTATTATGCTTGAAACAATCTGGTATGTTATGAATATACTATCAAAATAAAGCTTTATATTGAAATCTGTACATGAGTGTTATTTACTGGTCTGTATAGAAGGGCAGGTGCTGTTTGCTGGGAGGTCAGCCTGTCATTTGACATCAACAAGAAAAGCAGTGCAAATCTAAAAATATAATTTCCCTCTCTGGGCATTTAATGTAAAACACCTGCTACCTATCTTTATAATTATGTAGGAGGTGGACAGGAAATCATAGCAAAACCCACCTTTTCTGACTCAATTACAGAATATAACGCACCTTTATACAGACACATATTTATATATATATATATATATATATAAATATATATATATATATATATATGTATGTATATATACATATACTCATACTAGAAAAATATCTGTCCTGTGGTAGGTAACCATGTTAGCCATACCCTTTCATTTTATGTCAAAAATGATAGTTTTGTCAATAAATGTTGATAATAGCAGTAAGTCCAGTAATACGCTACAGATTTGGCAGGAGTGGTTCACATGCAATGGTCGCTATAAGCGGCTTAGGATACATGGGTGAAATTTTAAAATCTGGTGCTTAAACCCAGAAAACTATGAAAAAAGAAAGGTCAATTTTTACAATGACCCCCATATTTATTTCTTTTCCTCGCTAATATATAATAGTATTGAGGAGCTGGAATCCTTACCCTCCCGCTCAATGGAATGAGCGGGAGTTTCAATCCATTACAGCTTCAATGTAATGGATCAAATTGGTCTGGCAACCGCACCACATTGTGGAAAATCTGTCTTTTTCCTTTTGTTTGTCAACCCCTGTTTGTATAGACACAGGTAGGTCATATTCACTTTACATAATAGAACACTTGCGTTTTTTATTTTCCTTCTCTTCAATTTCTTTAGTCTCAGATATTATTGCTAGCAACTGTTCATATTCCTTGACTGCCTGGAAGTAAGAGAGCGGTGGCCATTGATTGGTTGTCACATACTCCAGGTTCGTCCCCTCCAGCTGACCGAACTCCTCTCGCTGCTGGAAGGCGGGATAGTTTGAGGAGATGAAGTGGAGGCACCATTTCTCCAACTGAGCTGCATTGTAGAGCAAAGAGGAGACATATCAACATTCAGAAGTTTTAGATTACAAGTATCAAGATTCTTTGCTCAGGTAAAGAAAAAAGACCAGATGTTATGATAATAGAAGGTATACAAGTCATCATTTGAGTGTGTATGCAAATCATTTATGTATATTTGTATGGATCCCCTTTAAGGGGTTGTTCTAGTTGTACAAATATGTAGCATTGTTAAGAGTTGTGTATGGTGCCTTTGCAACTGAGAGACCCCCTGGGACTATTTCTTAAGGGAATGGAATTTCTTCCCACCACTGGGTTTATGTAATGTTGTGTTATGTTCTACTCTCTCCCTCCCTCCCTATCAGTATCTAAAATGCAGCACTTAAGTATAGATTATGAGGATTGAGTGAGACTTTTAATGAGAGATCACATATTTTGTATTCAAGCTCCAAACCACTTTCCTATGACATCTCTAACTACAGGGATACTTACTGGTGAGGTAAGCAAATTACCAATGACATCAATATCTATCTCCTCTATACAAGATTAAACATTCTAGGGTGTTCCATATCTCCAAGCTAAACATTTAATGGAAGGTACACTAATTAATTGGGCAGGGATTTGAATTTCAAATTTTGATTATTGTCACATTTTCTGCCATATTTAGGCAATATCGTGACTAGCCTGTGGGAAGTGGATGAGTTTGCTACTTATCAGTGAAATTTCCAAAAATGAATTGCTATATTTAACAAAAATAGGTCCCTGGGAGGCAAACAGTATCTTTAAAAATATTGTTAATCCTTATGCTGCTGGTGTCTAATTTGGCCAATGCAAAATGATGCAAAACCCTGAAAAATGATTGAATCCCTGGCACATGGGTACTCATCAGAGATTACTCCGCGAGAGCTATCCAACAGATACCAAAATGACAGGATTTAGATAGTTTTCAAAATATTTTGCATTCTTGTTCTTTGGATGAAAGTAGCCTCGTGGGAAGGATCAGGATATTGATAAGGAAAATCAATATTGTACTGTATCGCAAAAGAAATTAAGGTGCCAATCCCTAGTACTTACCTGTGAGGTGAGCAAAATACCAATGACATCAATATCCATCTCCTCCACTGTGCTCTTAGTTGAGGATTGTTGAATTTTCTTGATTATGTCGCGTTCACACAAGTTGATGAGCCTGGTGAGGCAATACTGGTCAGCTAACACCATAAGCTCCACGGAATCACACTCTTGAATAGGGGCGCGGTCTGTATAAAGATACTCCAACAATGCAAGGAAAGTCTTGACATCTGTGTTTGTAATACATATCTACAAATAAAGAGAAAAATGTTATTAACAATATTTCTGGTAGTCTTTTTCCGTGTGATTATGATATCAATACAGTTTTCATGTGGGCTAGTAGTAGGTTACTTTGCTTATTCTATGCATGCAATCTAGGAATGAAAAGGATTTTTATCATTGAATCTGCCTGACTGCAAAATTAATACTTTAAATTGAAATACTGAAAACAAGTTAAACACCTTTGGCTCTAGAAATAGTGTGTATAGGTCTTTTTGTACCCAAAACGATAGAAAGACAATAGTATTATGTTTTCTTGTGCTTACATCGTTAATGTCAGTTCCCTCTGCAAATTGGCCACAGAACATAGCCTGCATCACCTTGGACCTCGCAGACAGCACCACCTTATGACCATACACCTTGGTACCTACAAATACAAACACGCACTCTCAGGCATGGGTGTCCAAATATGAAGGTCCTGAAGCACAGATGATTGGTCCTGGAGCACAGATGATTGGTCCTGGAGCACAGCAATTTTAAGTGGCTCTGTGCGATGAACAGTTTAAATATTGTCATCAGGTGACACTTCCATATCAGCCTTCCTAGCAATAATTAGACCTGGATCAATCAATAGGAGGTACTAATTAATTGAGTTTACTACACATTTTTTAATGACAATCTGCATTCAAAAATGCAAGTGAAACATATGTTATACTAAATTGGTCATACCAAAATAATTTCCTGAACTAAACATTGATTAAAGGTTTTGAGGCATCTGTTGCATGCCTTTGTGACAATGTGACACCTGGACACCCCTGAAGGGAACAGTACCATGCTCTGTAGGTTAGAAGTGTCCAGCTGTCTCATTTTTGAACCAGTGTGACCTTTACCATGTATGAATTCTTGCTTCATCCTCTATTTATTTCTCAAAGATGCAATAGACCAATACAAACAATATCTTGAAAGTGACAAGAATTGTAATACAAACGGAGTTTAGGAGTTGCCCCTGTTATATGTGCGAAACATCTAAGTGATATTTAACCCATTTATGCTCAAATCGGCCGAAAGCAACCTGACAATGTTGATATTTTGCAGGCAAAAGAAAAGTCAGGAAAATATTTGATGGAGAATTGTCATTCAGAATTTTTCCTACAACTTTCCTTCAAATATTTTGTAAAATAATTCTCAATTTTTAAAGTAATAGTCAAAAGTATCATAGATCCAGATGACAATTTCTATAGTCCTCCCAAGTATTAATTAGTTAATAAACACCAGCTATTATCATAAAGCAGTGGTTAAACTCTCTACCGGGCTTCTGAAAAATATATTAAACTTGTCAAAAATGAAATATAACATAAAATGTATCTTACCCTGAACATCAAATGAAATGTCAGCTAGAGTAGGCTGTTTCAAAAAATTTTCCTTCATTTGTATCCCCCTTTCATCATTGATGCTCGTAGCAATGCTTGCGTTGAGGGCCGCCTCTTCATCTTTTAGGTTGCTGCATATATTTACTAGGGATGGTAGCTGAAAGACTTTGGCAAGGTTGATCAGGCTTTCCAGGTCTTCCTCGCCTGATTCCTCCGACAGATTTGGTAAACCTAGTAGAGAAAATAATACCATATAGCAAAACATGTATAAGAATGACACCTAAAAAGTGGTCAACATATCATCTTTATCATCATAATCTTAACTATTTATAATTATTATTATTATTATTATTATTATTATTATTATCATTATTATTATTGTTTGATCTGTAGAAGTAGTAGCAGCAGTAGTTGTAGTATTTACATTTATTATTATTATTATTATTTATATTATTTATAATTACTATTTATTATTATTATTATTCCTCTTCTTTTTATTATTATTATTATTATTATCATCATCATTGTCGCCATCATCATCATCATCATTTTTATTATTAACACTTATTATCATTATCATTATTATTATTATCATTATTATTAGTATCATTATTATTATTATTATCATTATTATTATTATTATTATTATCATTATTATTATATGAGCATCACTAAGTGAACTTATGGAAAACTCACCAGAGTATAGGAACTCAAGAACATGTAGAAATGTTTTGAGTGTTACCTCCTCACTGAGGGTTATAACTATGTGTGGAATTCCTGTATCCTCATCTTCGACTTCCTGCTGTATGCTACAGATTCCAGACACCTGGCCAGAGTTTAACTCTTCTAGTGTAGATTTATCATCCATTTCATTCTGTGTAAGATGATTATCCTGAAAAACATATAACTAAGGAACTGTACATATTTTTGCAAGGTCCAGTTTTAAAGCAAAATCACCTAAGCATTGCCATTGGTTCATGAACGTCATAGTTTTCTCGTGTATCGGTAAGATAAAAAATAGCCTTTTAAATGGCCTTTCAATACAATCCCCTCTCTATGAAACTTTTCCTGCAGTAACCAATATCCAATTAATCCGATTGAATACATATACAAATATATATATATATATATATATATATATATATAATATATATATATATATATATATATATATATATATATATATATATATATATATATATATTTGCAGTGGTTACTTACAATATATGACGTGTATGTAAATAATTGTTTAATGGGTACATTTTCAAAGACTATTACTAGCACTTAGAAATCTCTTTTGAGTAAACTTGCATATTGTTTTATTTGATTATTTTCCTAAGGAGCGAGTATCTGGATTTCGTTTGTAACAAGTGTAATGCAAATTTCCGCAAGAAAGATTTACCTTCAATATGTCTAGACTGAGGAGTCCCTTTCGGAAAAACGACGATGCACTACACAGCAAGACCTTGTGTGCTTCTAGTCGATGTCTGCCTTCTATGATAAAGATGACGTCAGCATGTTGGGGATGCTTTAGTGCCTGCAGCCATTGTGATGCATAGGTGGATGGTTCGATATCTATCTGAGGGGTTGGTGCTGGAATAAAAGTATCAAAGCAATATGTAGGAAAATTGGAATGAAGAAATTTGTTTGTACGTCGCTCTCAACAGCTCTGGTCGTAATGCGACGCGATAAAAACTGGGATGAAATTCTTCTCTATTTAATAGTCCCAAGGGGGTATATTTTTAACGACCAGGCCAACCTGCTGATTGGGATCTTGTAGAGACTTCAACATACGACCTCACTCATGGAAGGAGGAGTGTTAAGGAAGGAAGCACTTACATGATTCATCCACTACTGTCATGGTTCGTACCCGCATGTGAGAAATTTATCAGTGACATAAAGTTTGCAATTGTTTTTCCCACCACACACACACACACACACACACACTTACTTGCAGGGGGCATAACTGGCTCAATTGGTTTCGCTGTGTCGTAGATTTTGTAGCATTTATCTTGTGATGGTTTTCGTGGTTTTCTCCAACAACGCACTGCAGAGCGAACCTGTAACATAAAGTAATACAGAATTTTTTTTCCTTGAATGTAAAAAAAATGATTTCTGGTCACAACGTGTTTCATTGTACACACTATCCTATTATCTTGTACAGTAGTAAAGATGCCCTACTGTAGATTGGCTAGGAGTCGTCCATTCCTTTGTCAATTTTTCCTAAGACATTCTATTGTTGACGTGTAACATTTAGAGAATGAACCTTACGTATTCACTCTACTTGGTTTGATACCATTTAATGTGACAAGTCAAAGGGAGAATGAACTTTCGCTATCGTCACTTTTCCTGTCATATTTAGGCTAAGTCGTGACTAGCCAGTTGAAAGAGGTGGAGGAATTTCGAATTTCGTCAATCTCCGTTAAGACATGACTAGCCAGTTATAGCTGGTGGAGGAAAACACAGTACTCGGTGAAAAACACCGCCTAACCCCAAGTAACTGGTAACTTTCTCACATGCCCCGGCCTTTATTCTAACCCAGGCTATGGTGAGAGACCGCTTGCAGTCAGTGGCAACGCCTTAGACCGCTCGGCCATCAAGGCAGGCCCTCACGTCAAATGGGTTACTTTGTGAACTACAGTCTTGTATGGTAGTTTGTAGGTGGTGTGTAATACATTTTCTAAAATTATTTTCAGGAAATGTCCTGAATACACTTATTTTAACTTCATAGCTTTTTCATAGTTTTCTTAAGTTTGTGGAATGTATAATTTACGAGAGCAGGTTATGCAATATTATCATATCATATTATATTGCATGGTACGGTTATTTTTTCGCCAAGGAGTTTATTTCGCATGTGGCAAGTTTCAAACAAATCAGCAAAAAAGCCTTGATTTCGCCACGTTAATTCATAAATTATACGCATAGTTCCGGCTAGGAAAATGCATTGCTTTCTCAAATCACAAATCCGCTAAACAGTATTGGATAATAGAATGAAGTACCGAAGCGACACTCACAGCACAGTCAAAGCACTCTTTAGTTCTGTACAGCAAGGCACTCGTCTCCACATAAACAAATCCATGCTCTGCGGCAAAGGCTTCCGCTTCTTCTTGCCTTATAAGATCCGCCGCACTATCAGAGTTACTAGTCCTAAGATCTGAAAAAGCAATAAGAAACTACTGCTTAAAAGTCACAAAGAGTATTTGAAATTTGTTCATCTTGCGGCTGACGGTTGCATACTGAATTGCTGGTACTGCGCCCAAAGTCACGCCTTGAAAACCAACTGCCCACTGTGTCGACTGCTGTTTAGGTCTGAGATCCGAGCCAAGCTTGGACCATGCGGGTCATTTTCTGCTAACTTGTCGCAATCCAGCCTTAATTCGGTAGAATGATTAACGAAAAATATCATATTATATTTACTTTTTTGGTAGAATGATTGATGAAAAATATCATATCATTTTTTATTAAATAAGTGTCTTTAACCTCGCAACAACTCTAAGAAAATGAGCTCAGGGTCACTAATAATTAGAATTAACATATTCTTACTTTACAAAATGGAGACAGACTTACCACCTTTACATCCTATTAAGACTCGTCCACAATCTGGCATGTAATGGTCGATTTCGGGCAGCCATTCTTCTCTGATATCCTCTAAAGCACCTCGGCGTGTTATGTCAAAACATACCAGAACGACGTCTGTGTATGGGTAGTTGGGTCGCCGCAAACTAAAATAACTCGACTGTAAGGAAAGGTTAACAAGCATATGAAGTCCTATCAACATTCACGATCCGCATTTTCTACCTGCTACAATATCGCATGGACGCAGGCACGTGTCTCTCTAAATGTGTGGTGTTGTGAGGATCTGTTTATGATCCCTTTGCAACTGATTGCATAGCGCCTTGGAATTATCTATACAGATAATGGAAACTCCACCAGGCTCTGGGTTTTATATCGCCGCTTTTCGATTTTGATATAGATGCAAGCATAGTTGTGTCTCACTTTGCAAATATCTATCATTTTAACGACTTTCTCTACAAGACGTACACT
>OZ012689.1:33382171-33400682 GCA_963942565.1 Maea johnstoni
AATCGGTCCCCCAAAGCCCTTTAATGTTCACCCCCACAAATGAAACTGGCTTTGCAGTGCCAGCTAAGTACAGTGAGGACATGGAGTCCTACGAAAAGGAGCTAGACTCCTATTTAGAGAATTTAGGAAGTTTGGGGGGTCTTAGGGGTGACAAACCTAGGGCTGCTGCTGATGGTGACAGGGAGGTTCTGGCTAGGGATCCCAATCCGGAGAATAAAGATAAAGGGAACCTAGCCAGTGCTCTCCAAGAGAAACAAAACAAGTCCCCTATTGATGACTTATGTAATAATGATATTGTGGAACCAACCCCCCCAGCTATGCTGGGGGAGGGGGCTAATGCTGGTGGAGCCAGGAGGAAGGCTCCCAGCATCGCGGATTTCCAACGGATCAAGAGCCCCCCCACCCTGCTGTGGGGGCGTGGCGACGGCGATTTCACCAAATTCGCTACCCCCAGTGCATGGAGCCTGGGCGCGGAAGGGAGCGGACTACAGAAGACGATGCCTGGATCAGAGGTGGCCTTCAGGCCTGCGCGCGAAGAAGACGAGGTGCGGCTCAGAGCCCCTCGCAACCCCCGCGGCGACGAGGAGGCGGAGGAAAAGAGGTACCACGCCTTCATGAGCGCGGACGTACCGGCTTGCAGTATCATCGCGCCACCGACACAGACACCTGATGACGTGCGCCATCCACCAATAGCGCGATTCTCACCAGGGAATCCCTTCGGGGATAACTGGGTAGGGAATCTCGAGAACGCCGACTCGCGCTGGCGAGAAGGCGCGCCAAACCAAGGCTCGTGGCTGGCCGTGGGCGACCCGAGCCGTCCTACGGGTGGCCCAACACACTCGACCGAACTGCGTTACCCGATCCCCACCAAAAAGAACAAGGACGTTCGGGTAGAGATGCCAGGACTCGACGAACACCTCGCGCCGGGAGCGCGACCCCCAGCTAAGCTGGCGCGGCAGGAAGAGGGCGAGGGCGAGACTCTGCTGCGCCGAATGCAACAGGGCACACGACCGACCAAAATCGGGCCGGAGCCCGGCAGCGGGGGCGAGACGTTCGTCGTCACCGCAGATGCTATGCTTGCTCTTAATGAGAGTCTGTCCGACGTCCGCGACGTGCTGAAGCTTTCCTGCGAGTATTTTCGTAGTCTGCGACAGGAAGCGACCCCCGCCCGGCCGGCCCCTGCCTTGGTGTTCGGAGGAGAATCGGGAACCCAACCGTCAATGGACGTGGCCATACCGACACCCAGTCAACTTCGCACACCCAGGGCGGTCACGCCTGAACCGAAGACGGTCCGGAGGCGCTTTGACTATAAAAAGGTGCCGCCCTTCGACAGCAACAAGATGGAATGGCGCGATTTCCTGGGCGTATTTGAAATGGCCGCCAGATGGAACGAGTGGACAGAGACGCAGAAAGCGCAACAACTGGCGATGTCCATGTCTGGATCAGCACAGAAATATGTACTGCGCTTGCCGGAATCGACGCTGGAGTCGTATTCTGAGCTGATAGCCGCAATCACCCGACGTTACGACCCGGAAGAACGGGAGGCCGCTACTCTTGCCGATTTCCAAAATAGGAAAAGGCGGGAGAAAGAGTCGGTCGAGGACTTTGGCCAAGCCCTGCAGAGCCTGGCGGGCAAGGCTTTCCCGGACACGGCCGAAAAGGCGCTGGAGCGGATGGTCATCTTCCAATTCACTTCGGGGATGGAAGAGGAGGACCTCCGAAAGCATATACATTTCGGTCGGGCGAAGACAATGGACAAGGCCATAAGCCTGGCGGTAGAATGGGAGTCCTTCAGCGGGAAGGACAAGGACCAGGCGGACGGCCCGGTCAAACCAAAAGCTGCGTCTGTGGAGACCAGCCCCCTGGCAGACTCAATGGGAGTCCTCATGGCCCGGCTGGACAAGATGGAGGAAGACTGGAAGAGTCGCCCTCGCTTCAACAAGTCCCGATCAGTATGCTACGGTTGCGGTGAAGTGGGACACTTTCGTCGGGAATGCCCGAACAGACGACTCCCGTACGGTGGCCAACAGCAGGCACAGAACGGGCAATCGCAGGGCGGACATCCGGCACCATCAGCGCCTGCTCAAGAAGGGCAATACCAGGGTGGGGCGCCATTACAGCAGGTACCGACCCAAACCGGACCGTACCCGACCGGGGGGCAGGGACAATCAGGACCGGCTATGTCCGGACCATACGCGTCATGCCCGCCCGCACCGGCTTATAACGGGCAGTACCAGGGCGGAGCGCAGCCAACGCAAGTACTAGCCCAGAACAGGCAGTACTCTAGTGGAGGACTGGGGCAAACTGGACCGGCTACGTCCGGACCATACACGCCCAGCCCATCCGCACCTGCTTACCAACCGGCGCAACGCCAGGCAGCAACCGCCAATGGCCCCAATAACGGCCAGGGCGCTCCCCCGAGTAATTGACTAGATGACGAACCCGAGGGAGGAATGACCAGTGACGAGTTAGATGATATAATCCACTTAGCAAACAGTAGGCGTTGCTGGCACCTCTCTGCGGAACTGCACTCCGTGCCCTTAGATATGTTAGTGGACACGGGTGCAACAGTATCGCTAGTTGATAAGAAGATCTTTGACCAAGTAGAGAGGAAATGGTCATTAAAGAAAATTAAGAGACGACTAATTGCAGCAAATGGAGAACCACTTCAAGTATATGGCGAAGTGTGTTTGAGGTTCACGCTGCAAGGGCACCTGGTGAAGCACGATGTAATAGTGTGCGACTTACCGGGGGCTGAGGCTATAATGGGCCTTGACCTAATAGAAGATCTTGGCGGCGTACTTGATGCGTCCAACGGAACGCTACACGCAAAAAGTCTGGGAGCCACTTTGAAACTCCATCGGTCGGGCGTGTCCAAGTGCTCCCGAGTAGCACTAGTGGATACAACAGTAGTGCCGCCAAGATCGGAAGTAATGCTAGCAGGCCGCAGGATCGGCGATAGATGGAACGCCCAGGAGAAAATCGGGATAGTCGAGCCAACCACTCAACTCCCGGAGAATGGCCAGATACTGGTCGCCAAAGCCCTCGTGAGTGCGGAGCAGGAATGTGTACCCCTGCGAGTGGCTAACCTTACAGACGAACCGGTGGTACTCCGCCGAGGAACGGTCGCCGGCATACTGAAACCGGTCGATGAGGTGTGCAGAGATGATGCACCCGAACACGACGAACAATGTGAAGTGAGCGAAGAGGCCGACCTGCCAGAACACTTGAGGGAAATGGTGCGAGATGCCAATGAGTCACTGGACAATGAGCAGCGTCAGCAGGTGATGGCATTCGTCGGTCGATGGGCCCATTTGTTCGCCCGACCGGACGGGAAGTTAGGCAGGACCCCCTTGGTGGAGCACAGGATTGACACAGGGGACGCGCATCCTATTAAGCAGCGTCCTCGACGTCAAGGCTGGGCAAAAAGAGAGGCCATAGACAAAGAGGTGGACAAGATGCTGGAGGCCGACGTTATCGAACCTTGCAACGGGCCTTGGGCTTCCCCAATAGTCCTAGTGACAAAGAAGGACGGTACTCCTAGGGTGTGCGTGGATTTTCGAAAAGTCAATGACGTCACCCGAAAGGATGCCTTTCCTCTACCCAGGATGGATGACTGCCTTGATGCGCTAGCAGGGAGTAAGCTGTTCAGCACCCTAGATCTAGCGAGTGGATACTGGCAGATTCCTGTGGCGGATGAGGACAAGGATAAGACAGCCTTCAACACTAGGAATGGCCTACATAGATTTAGGGTCATGCCCTTTGGTTTGGCCACGGCGCCCGCAACCTTTGAACGCCTAATGGAACTGGTCCTCAAGGGGCTGACGTTCGACCGGTGCCTCGTGTACTTGGACGACGTCATCGTGTTCGGGCGGACCTTCAAGGAAGCTATGGAGAATGTGGATTGTGTCTTTGAGAGGATAGAGAGGGCGGGATTATTGCTGAAACCTTCCAAGTGCAGGCTGTTCAAGACCTGTGTGGCCTTCCTGGGACATGTGGTTTCAAAGGATGGCATTAGTTGCGACCCGAAGAAGATATCGGCTGTGAAGAACTGGGCGGCGCCCAGCACAGTGAAGGAGGCACGATCCTTCGTGGGTTTCGCGTCCTACTACCGGAAGTTCATACCCGGGTTTGCGACAGTGGCCAGCCCGCTGCACGCCCTGTTGGGTAACGCCAAGTTCCAATGGACAAAGGAATGCCAGGAGGCTTTTGAGAAGCTCAAGGCATTACTACAGGAAACTCCTGTCCTAGCCTACCCGCGCGAGAGAGAACTATTCTACCTGGACACGGATGCCAGTAACACTGGCACGGGGGCTGTCCTTTCCCAAATGAGTGAGGGGGAGGAGCACCCAGTGGCTTATGCCAGCAAAGCGCTGAGCTCGTCTCAACGGAACTACTGTACCACCATGAGGGAGCTACTCGCAGTGGTTCAGTACACCAACCACTTCCGCCATTTCCTTCTGGGCCGTAAATTCATACTGAGAACAGACCATGCGTCATTGACGTGGCTCACAAACTTCAAGGAACCGGAGGGGATGCTAGCAAGATGGCTAGCTAGCCTCGCGGTATTTGATTTTGAGATCCAGCATAGACCTGGAAAGGAGCATGGAAACGCGGATGGTCTGTCTCGAAGGAAATGTGTTAGACCCCTGTGCCCGAACTGCCGACCCTCCGGGGACCACGAAAATGCGGCACAGCAAGTGGTGGTCGGCTCCGGTGGAGAGATAACGCAGGAAACAGGAGGCGCAGATGAGGAGACCTCAGACGACATTGAACGGGAACACGACGAACCCGGGTCATGGCTCCAGGGCTGGACGCTGGAAGAGCTGAAAATGGCTCAGGACGAAGACAAGAATATAGCTAAATTCACTGAGTGGAAGCTAACTTGTCTGCCCCGCCCCGATAGTCAGGCGGTGGGGATATGCGGAAGAGAGGCTTGGTGGTTCTACTCCTATTACGATAGTCTGGAAGTCCACAACGGCCTGCTCTACGTAGCCGATGCGAAACGAGAGGTCAAATCAAGCACGGTGCTGCGTCTGGTGGCGCCACTACCCATAAGACGCCAGCTATTCAAACAGATACACCAGTCGAGAACAGGCGGGCATCAAGGCATAAACAATACCATATCCGTGGTAAGCCGCCATTTCTACTGGCCAGGTCTGTACACCGACGTGCGGAGGTGGTGTCAACAATGCGAAGGGTGCGCAAGGGCCCGGACGGGCGAATCAGGACGCAGGGCCAAGCTGGTGCAAGAAGTACCGGGTATGCCAATGGAAAGAATGGCGGTTGACCTGATGGGACCGCTGCCAAGGACTGACGGCGGAAACCTATACATAGCGGTCGTGGTGGATTACTTCACGAAGTGGGCCGAAGCCTTCGCTCTGCCGAATAAACAATCGCAGACGGTGGCAGAGGTTCTCGTGACTGGAGTCATTTGCCGATTGGGTACACCACATAGACTACACTCAGACCAGGGAGGAGAATTCGAATCAAACCTCTGGACGGAGGTATGCCGACTGCTGGATGTGGAGAAGACCCGCACAACACCCTACCGACCACAGTCCGACGGACTCGTGGAGCGCCTGAATAGGACCATAAAGAAGATGTTGAAGGTGTTCGTCAATGAAAACAGGAATGATTGGGACGATCACCTTCCATACATAATGATGGCCTATCGGGCAACGCCACAGGCTAGTACCCAGTGCTCGCCGAACCTACTCATGTACGGCCGCGAAGTCAATCTCCCCATCGAAGTGATGGCACCACAACCTCCGGGTCAAACGTTCAGCTGCCCAAACGAGTACGTGGAATGGGTGCGTGCAGTAATGGAGCAAGCTTTCCGGTTCGCGCGGCACCACCTAGCAGCCAGTGCAGAGCGGCAAAAGCGGTGCTATGATAGCAGAAGCAACCCGCGGAACTTTCAAGAAGGACATTGGGTGTGGTACCTGTACAAGCCCTACTGTAGGCTCAAATTCAAGTGCCCCTGGATAGGACCATGTCTGGTACTACGGCGACTGGGGCCAGTGAATGTGGAGATACAGGCCAGCCCACAAGACAAACCTAAGGTGGTCCACGTAGATTACCTGAAGCCATATTGGGCGGAAAACGAGGTTCCAGTGCGTTGGGACTCATCACCGGAGGAAGCAACTCGGGAATGGCCGCCAAAGGCTCCGGAGGAATCGGACCAAGAAGGGGACTCAGGGGGCGAAGAGGAGCCCGGGGTGCCGAAACCACAGGAAGCAGAGGAACCGGCCGAAGAAGAAGATGATGAGATAGCTCCCCCGCTGAAGGATGAAGGAACGCACACTAGGAGGCGGGTTAGGAAACCTGCTAAGTATCAAGACTATGTGATGAGCTAAGACGAATGGGATACAATGCGACCCAGCAGAAAGAGACTTTTCTAAAAATTGTTCCGATTTCCTGTACTGTACTTAAAGAATGTGATTTTCTGGATTTCTTGTAAACAGGGGTGCCCCCATCCCCTGGGGGAACGAACCTGTATTATGATGCAATTTACTGTATGGTACTGAAGACGGGCGTCTCTGTGGACCGATCACCCTCAGGGAAACCTAGTCAAAACATGTAAAAATGATAACAATAAAAAAAAATATACCACATCAGAGTGAAATGTATGGTCAAGGGACGAGGTCGTTCACCTGCATGGAGAGACGGTAGCGGCGGCGTCCAAAGGACTAGGAAGTACATGACTTGTGATTTATACGGCGTTGGGCGCAGGCCACAGCTCCTGGATAAGTGGTGGAGGCCGCAGGCTCACAATGGCGGACCGGTATATTGACTTTGGATCGGGCGAGGCCTAGCCCGTGGTCGCGCGCTAAGATGGGCGGCACCCATGGGCAACATAAGCACATGGGGGTAGTCTAGAGCGCGCCAGAGTCGATACCACTATGGAGCATCGGCCTGGACCTAACGCCTGACATCTTATTTTTTTATATACACATGCATATTTTATGAGTAATGCTGGGCGCATAAAAGTATAACCCGGATAATGTGGCCACTGCTGTTTCGGCTTACGCCAGTTAGTCTACCAGTCAGATGGTGGGTAGTCAGGTGACGCCTATTAAAAGATTTAGGTTAGGGCGGAGAGAGCCCACTCCATTCGGACGGGCACCCGATATAGTTCCTTCATATGACTCTTCTATTTTGCAGCGGATTCGGACATGATGGACCTGGAGCTATCGATAAGAGCCGAGGAAGTGGATGAGTTCGCTGTAGAGGAGGCGGTCAAAACAACCCCTGCGAAAAAAGGCGACACGAAGAAAAACGACACGAGGAAAAGTTCTGGAAAGAAGGAAGAAAGCGTCGCTAGAGCGAGCACAAGCACAACCTCAAGCAGGACGAAGGAAACACCAAGACGCCCGAGGCGTCTACAGCGACAAGGGGGCATACGCTACCCACAACAGGATTTCATCTGGCCGGGCCCCTCTCGTAACCGCACGGTCGAGTACAGGCGGTACTCACCGGTGAGGATAGTGAGTCCGCGAATCGAGACCCACGAGGAAACGGTTACCAGAGAGTGCGGTTGCTGCCAGGGGCTTCGAGAAGAGCTGGCTACGGAGAAGAAGGCGGGAGCAAAAATGTCCGCCGCAGTGGCCAAGCTGACAAGGGAACTGGTGGACGAAAGGGCCAACCTCGCGGCAGCCAAATCGGAGGTGACTGCCGCCAAAGAAGCCGCGGAGAAGAAGGCGGGAGCAAAGATGTCCGCCGCAGTGGCCAAGCTGACAAGGGAACTGGTGGACGAAAGGGCCAACCTCGCGGCAGCCAAATCGGAGGTGACTGCCGCTAAAGAAGCCGCAAGCAGCATGGGCCAACGCGAAAGGATGAGCTGGTCCCACCAACTCTTAATGCTGAGGTCAGGCATGAGGAACTTGGAAGGTCAACAGACCTACAACCAAAAGATGCAGGGACTACAGGTGGCCGAGAGGAACATCCTGGAGCAGAGGGTGAGGAGCTTGGACCTGGAGCTGATGCAAACAAGGGACACCTTCCGCAAAGCCGTGACCCATGCCGCAACGTGTACGGGCGCCAGATGCCAGGATGACTGCCATAAGCTGAGCTGGGCTGGGGACCAATAGTTCCCCCACCCCGCCCAGATTATGGTAATTACTGTTGCTTACTGCTATAATGAATTTTGAAGTTGGCCAGGAGACAGGCGGAAGAGCTACGGTGGGAGGCAGTCAAATGGCCCCCACCCTTCCTCAGAACGTATACTCCACTATTATGTTGGCCGTTATTGTTATGATTCGACATTTATAGCTGGCCTACGGCCCGGTATTTAATCATGTATTCAAAATTATATTGGAAATTATACTCTTACACATATATAAACGTTGTTGTTTTTATTCCTCTGATGGTGCTCTGGAGCGATAAGTAGAGCACGTGGAACGTACAGTTATTGATTGCTTAGTGAGCGACACTATAACTAAAAGACACGAAGTGGCGATCAACATACACGAGTTCTTCAAATGATAACGAGTGCATGGCATATACAATGAGGTGTAAATAACTACTTCCTTTGTATGCATGTTATGTGAGTGTAAGGAAGTTACTTATGGCACTCTCACGTTCTCGTTGCAGGTTCCTTCCAAACGAGAGAGGTGGATCATGAAGACGAGCTGGAAGTGCGGGTGATGATGGTGCGGGCCGACAACTCCGGATGGGAGGAAGAAATACCAGACGAGGTGGCAGTCGACTCCTATGACGACGAGCAGGAAGAAGCCCTAGTCAAGGCAGGTGTGGACCAGTCAGATCACATCAATGACTGGGGGCCTGAGGAAGACGCCAGAGCTGAGGCGGAACTTGATGCAGAGCCAGCGGTGGAGAATGACGAGGCGTTCGGGATGGGCGGACAAGTCGGGCCAATGGTGAAGGAGGACTGGGGGGACGAGGAAATCAGTCCCAGGAACCAGATCCAGGTGTTTGACTATTATAATGGTATACACCCCCATCTGGCACGCATGGCACAGATATCATTCTTCTTGCCGCGACTGGAAGCGTCCGAGAGGGAGACACGCCGCCTACAAACAGCGCTGGAAACATGCAGGAGAGTCAGTCGCAAGACGTTCCTCTACAATCGGGCGCTCGAGACGACCTTCCGCCATTGCGATGATTTTGCCCGGGCGGAATGGAGAAGCTACACCGAGGTGGGCGACGAGGTGCCGGAAACACTGCGGCAATGGACCAAGTCGCTCCACCAAACACCCAACTGGGCGGAGGCGGCGGATGCGGACAACGAGACGTTCCGGGACGTAATATGCCGGATGCAGGAAACCATCGACAGACTGGAGTCGCTCGTGGAGTATGCCAGAGAGGGTGAGGACCGGGCGTTGCATGGTTACGCAATGGAGCGAGGGAGACGCCTACAGGCAGAGACGGAGCGGGATGCAGCCGTGGAGAACCAGATGGATTGCCGATGCGGAGGAGCTGTGTACCCCCAGAGTGATGGCTCTGGTAGCGACACTCTGTAGAGTATAAGAGCGTCGTAACCAGAGCGATGACCCAGGGGAACCTTATGCGTATGTGCATCTGTTTGGTGGGGGGTGGGGCAACGGGAGCACTCAGTAATTATTTTGTTCAAGAGGCTAAGACAGATATTTTTCGTTTCATAATTATTTATATATTTCACGTAAATGGTAACGTCAACAGAATTTTTTTTTTTTCTTTTCTTTTTTTTGGATTAATGGACGCATCGTTATTATTATTAGATAATTAAATTATTGTAGAGTGCTGTCGCGTGCGCCACCTTTCACTGCTTGTATATCGGCTGGGGGAGGCGGGATCGCGGGGGGGGTTGGGTTGTGCACGGCTGGTCGATGCAAGCATCGAGTAGCCTTGTACGGCTCGCCTCGTGACGAGCGGCCCCGCCGCCAACCAGCCGGGTTAAGATGGTATGTCTCTCTTTTCGTCTCGGAAATTCTTGCACAGCATTACTATATCAAATAAATATACTTTAAAAAACAATAATATAAAACATAAGATAGAAAATAAAGAAGAAACTTCACCCGTCCGGACAACATCAATGGAGGTCTCCGCCACCAACGCACAGTATGATGGGTATTCACATACCCGGATGTGAGTTGGTTGGGGGCGGCGCCCAGCGTTGGTGAGCCTAACTATATTTTTACTTGGCACACACCCGTTTGTCGCCCGACTTCATGTTCCACCAAGGATAATGGAGGCACACGATGTCTAGGGAGGTGGAAAGGGGCACTCCGCTAGAGTATAGGAACATAGGTTAAATACTTAAAGAGGAAATAAAAGCATGGACTTAAGCATATTATTGTTTTCTTGAGGGTTTGGAAAATTTTTGGGTAGGGATAGGACAGAGGCATCAAAATTATATAGATTCTCTGGTGGTTCTCATGTTTTCTTCCTTCTTCCGTCCCAGTGCATTCTTCAAAAGGAGAGAAGAGGTGGCGAATAAGTGCACCAATACAGTGGGGGGTTTGTGAGTTATAGGCACCCGCCGTTTTTTTTATTTTATGTCCTTCCTTTTGGGGGACAAAAAGTCCCCCATGCTATCCTCTAGCTGCACCACGGTGGTGTTGACATAACCCCACCAACCTCCAAGAGTAGTAAATAAAAAATAAATAACAATAATTCTTCCCCTTTTTGTTTCCCTTTTTGCTGGTGCCTCCGGTAAAAACTCGATTCGCCTCCGAAGACGTCCAATAACATCCTTCCTTTTGGGGGACAAAAAGTCCCCCATGCTATCCTCTAGCTGCACCACGGTGGTGTTGACATAACCCCACCAACCTCCAAGAGTAGTAAATAAAAAAATAAATAACAATAATTCTTCCCCTTTTTGTTTCCCTTTTTGCTGGTGCCTCCGGTAAAAACTCGATTCGCCTCCGAAGACGTCCAATAACATCCTTCCTTTTGGGGGACAAAAAGTCCCCCATGCTATCCTCTAGCTGCACCACGGTGGTGTTGACATAACCCCACCAACCTCCAAGAGTAGTAAATAAAAAATAAATAACAATAATTCTTCCCCTTTTTGTTTCCCTTTTTGCTGGTGCCTCCGGTAAAAACTCGATTCGCCTCCGAAGACGTCCAATAACATCCTTCCTTTTGGGGGACAAAAAGTCCCCCATGCTATCCTCTAGCTGCACCACGGTGGTGTTGACATAACCCCACCAACCTCCAAGAGTAGTAAATAAAAAATAAATAACAATAATTCTTCCCCTTTTTGTTTCCCTTTTTGCTGGTGTCTCCGGTAAAAGCTCGATTCGCCTCCGAAGACGACCAAAAACCTCCTTCCTTTTGGGGGACAAAAAGTCCCCCATGCTATCCTCTAGCTACACTATGGTGGTGTTTCGATAAACCCCACCCACCTTCCAGAGTAGTAAAATTAATAATAAGTTGGACAAGAAGTCCCCCATGCTATCCTCTAGTTACACTATGGTGGTGTTTCGATAAACCCCACCCACCTTCCAGAGTAGTAAAATTAATAATAAGTTGGACAAAAAGTCCCCCATGCTATCCTCTAGCTGCACCACGGTGGTGTTGACATAACCCCACCAACCTCCAAGAGTAGTAAATAAAAAATAAATAACAATAATTCTTCCCCTTTTTGTTTCCCTTTTTGCTGGTGTCTCCGGTAAAAGCTCGATTCGCCTCCGAAGACGACCAAAAACCTCCTTCCTTTTGGGGGACAAAAAGTCCCCCATGCTATCCTCTAGCTACACTATGGTGGTGTTTCGATAAACCCCACCCACCTTCCAGAGTAGTAAAATTAATAATAAGTTGGACAAGAAGTCCCCCATGCTATCCTCTAGTTACACTATGGTGGTGTTTCGATAAACCCCACCCACCTTCCAGGGTAGTAAAATTAATAATAAGTTGGACAAAAAGTCCCCCATGCTATCCTCTAGTCACACTATGGTGGTGTTTCGATAAACCCCACCCACCTTCCAGAGTAGTAAAATTAATAATAAGTTGGACAAGAAGTCTCCCATGCTATCCTCTAACTACACTATGGTGGTATTTAAAAAAAAAAAAAAAAAAAATAAATAAATAATTATTCTTCATTTATTTCTTCCTCTAACTGCATTGCCAGCACAGATAAATAGCTACTGCTCTTTACGTTGTTTCCCCCGTTTTCCTGATGTAATATAATTAGAGACCACAATTAAATAAATATATAGGGAGTAACTGGACCGGTTAGACAGTATATAAAAAGATCGGAGAGGCCGTGTGAAGTTCCTTAGGAGGACTACACGTCGCTTCAGGTTGAACTCCACTGTTTCTCTGATTAGGCCCAATTAGCGGAGTGGCCCTTAGTCACATGTTATTTTTGTACCTATACACTTAGGGGCTGAGCCTACATATATACTTAGAGTATTATGGTACTATTTTCTATTTTGTAATTGGTTGGGAGAGGCCATAAAAGCCCATAAGAAAGGTGCATGCGTCATGTATTGCTATCAGGGAGAAGTACGTATCTAAATTTCTGCGTCTTCGCCATCGATTATATTTTTTATATGTATTGTGTAAAGGTCACACAGATTTTTATAGAGCGTGTGAATATCTTATTTTGTGGTTGTTGGGAGGCACTATGTAGAAGTTATATGTCTCCTGTCGTAAAAATTAAAATTAATAAATGCGATGGGTATGGCAGTGGCATTGCCCCAATGTTAGATGACCACTACCATGGTGTTATTTTAATACTCAATATTTTACAGTATTATAAGTAGTCTAGAACATTTTGACAAACCTAGGCATTCCTAGACCCTGTCCTTTGAACCATGTCTTAAAAATAAATTTAGTTGCCCTACTAGTTCCCACTTAACAATAATTATTCCAGTAATGCTCTAAAGCAGTTTCATGACTCACGTTTATAAATACCTTACTTTAACATAATAGAGTTTGAAATTCTCCCCTGTTACGAAGTCAGCACTTTTACAAGATTGTTATGCATTAATAAGATGTGATTCTCATTACTACAGTATTATTGTTGAAGAATTTATATAAAGTCTATACGCAAGAATTTGAAGTATTTTTATATATAAGTGCCATAAATCGTGCCAATGCCAAAGTTGCCATATTAAAAACGAATGTATAATATGTAATAGATATTATTGCATCTATTAATACCTCAGCTCTGTCTCCATTCGCCGCTACAGCCACGTCACAGTAGTAGTTGCACAAAAAAAAAAAAATTTTTTTTTGTTTTGGGTAAAGTTGGAAGAATTCGAAGAATGGGGGGGGGAAATAATTGGCTTGGGGGAACACTCAAGGGACGAAGCTGTAGCGTTACCCCTGCACGCCACGGGGAGGCTGGAGACATGTGCAGGATTTTACGTCCGAAATATAATCTAGTCATTACTTTTGAATGACGTACATGTATAAGGAATTAAAATTTAGTTCCGAATGAGAGCCGTATCTCTCCTCCAGGGGGATGCTCACTGGCGAGAGTGGTGCACACTTAAGCAACTCCGACCCCTTCGCCAGTGCGCGTCCACCTCGAGGAGGGACCATATAGGTCTGTGGGTATGCCTGTGGTCTCGCATGCTATAGATAGTTTCCTATATCGTAAACTATATTTTCTAGTAGCATAAATGGTGATAGGTGATAATAACGTCGGACGAATACGGAGCAGCCCTACACAGTTATTTCTGATACTTTTAACTTTTGAGTAATAGAGGTCACTCAAGTACGTTTCTACTTTCATTTTAAGACTTTACAACCTGTAGGCTGAGGCTACGGGTGGGGGTGATGTGCTAGTAACCTCTCCCCCCAAGGAGTACCTCTAGTCCCGACCTTTGGAATTAAAAGATACTACCATAGTAAAACGCTCATGTATTGAGGTGATGGCCTATAAAAAGTTGGCGCGTTTTCTTTTGTCGTGAGAATTTGAAGTTATGTAGGCATGTCGCCTTTGTCGAAGTAAATGGCATAATATTCAGTGATACGAGGGCGTATCACCGTCCGAGAGGGGGGGAGTGTAGCGTAGATACACTGCTGTCGGAGGTGGGCACATTTGGCAATAGAGGTTGTGCCCAACCTCTAAAAACAAGCTACTACGTAACGGCGTGTAGTAGTTGCATTCCCCATTGGAATGCAGCGAACTACGCAGTGTTTCGAATGCAAATCTAGGTCCCCCTTTAAAATAACAGTAGAACCCCCTTTCCCCAACCCTTCTACTTACAATTTACGGCCCTTTGTCTCTCCAATCCGGCTCAGGCTGGCGAGGAGTTGCTAATCGATCCAGCAGGCTTTTAACCGTCAGATTGCGCCACTGCGCATGCGCAGTGGGCGTTTGCGCACTTCCGTTTCGCGGCAACCGAAAATTTAGAAACAACCAGCACCACTGAGTAGAAAAAGTCGTCAAAGTCCACCAAATGGGTGAGTTAAGTAATAATATCACCATCTATATACAGCAGTGTATCTAGGCAGCATTCCGCCCGCATGTTGGGGTTTGTCTTGATGTATTTCGCCCAGATTAGTACCAATTAAAAACCTTCACTTTAGATACATGTGTGATTGTTGTGTTTTGCTATATTTAGACTGGCTTTCATACTCTCCAATCCTATCGTTGTAATACCCCTCAGAGTAGCAATTAGAGCCCAGCTACGCTACACTCCCTACCTAACAACTTAAGACAAACAACATCACTAAAAGAGTTCAAAAATCTAATCTCAACCTGGTCTGGAACTAACTGTACCTGCTCTCTCTGGTGCTATAAGTAATACCAGTAAACGAGCAGAAGTAGTTGCTATTTTACTTATAGTACTAGTAATGGGTACCCAGGTCATTTCTGGGATGTTATACATCGTGTATTTGTAGATTAAAAACACATAATAAAAGTGTAGTATTCCTAGTATTAAGCGAGATACAGAGCATAATTGCTCTGACACCCATAAAATACGCCGATGGCGGCAAAACTTGGCTGTGACGTCACGGGTGGCCTTCATGCAGGATGGCGTCAAATCATATCGCATGGAAATTACATATTGACATATTGCTTTGGGCTGCCTCTTGGTCCAGGAGTGTCCAATTTCTACAACAGTTATATTGTTTTATGGCATTAAAAGTGCTCTATTACCTGATAAGTTTTTGTGACGATTGGTCGCATAAAATAGCATTTGTCGGCAGTTTAGGGTAGTCCCTACATCACATGAAATTGCTCTATATAGGATAACGCAATTGTCTCCTAAGCTTGACAATAAGAACTGTCGCAGGTTAAGATACTTGATAAACTTGTGGTTTTGTGAAATGTTGCATAATTGTACTTATTACGAATTTCCAAAAAAATACACAACTATTCCTTACAAGTCCCACTCTTAGTTATATTGATCGACATTTGCGATTCCTTCTTTCACCTAAACTTAAGTCTGTCTGACACAAGCTTAACCGAACGGTCTCTCCTCTTTGATGTATATGCTATACAAACTTGATAAACCTCTTGGGAGCACTAGGTTGAGTTTTATAAACATACTTTCTGCCCCCACTCCGCAAAATGTAGATTTTGCCCATGATGTATTTCTCTGGTGCCCATATTAAAATTGCGCACAACATCGCTCACATTTCAGTTGTACCGAAGTTTGCAATGGTCCAATTTTACCATGGGATTCATGAGCAAATTCATTTTGCTGAGTTGAGTCAAAAAATATGTTTATATGTACATACATAAACGACTATATGTATGTGTTTATCAGAGGTTTGCCAAGGTTGGATGCCAGTGGCGAACACGAACTTTTTGTAACAAAACAAGGAAAAAACGGTCAGTCAAGCTTGTCAGTCAGACTATAGACTGTTCATAAACAGTGACAAAGGACCACTTTTTGAAAAAAAAATAATGGCACTAAATGGCCTTCATTCATTCCCACCCAACCACGCCCTCAAAAATACGTTACAGTACTGAAATCTACATGGAGCTTATAATGTAGCTCTACATTTCGGCTAGCTCAACATGTCACTTCCGATTTCTCGGCCGTCTGCGGTCGGATTTTAACGAAATAAACATCGCTATTTTCACAATTAGATATCCCTTCAAGATAGAAACTATCATGAAAATTGCGTAATCTACATTGAAGTGGCAGCGAGGGAAGTCGACCATGCCTTCATGTGACAGTGTCTCCCGAATGAGACCATAACAAATGCCGTTGTTGTGTTTAACTAGCTATTTCTCAGCCGTTTCTGAGTTGATTTTTACGCGACAAAGTTTGTTTGGACCGCACATAGATATTCCATAAGCATATGAAATATCAAGGCAATCACTATATTAACGATGAAGCAGCATCGAGGAAAGTACAGCTATGTTTACGAGCGACTATTCCGCTCAGTGTAAAAAGAGATGACCTAAATCTCTGAGGGCCACCCTTTACGTCACTGCTGCACAGCCTCGTTTTCAGTCGTTTTTCGGCGGGAGATTTGTTTCTCAAAATTGGCACTTTAGAATCACAAAAAGAATTACTAAACATAACTTTTTGGTTCTTCAATCTATTAACTTATATTTTATAAGTAATGAAGACCACACTTTTAAAAAGAAAAATGTATCTTTTTTACTAGTTACTAGTACTTTAATAAGCATAAACATATGTCCTGAAAGACTGAATATATTACTCATTGTTAATTATCGTGTGCCAACTTACTTCCCCTCTACTTATCATTTATATTGCTGTTAAACCCTGTATGTTATATTTTGAATTGTTATTTTGTAGTCGGCCAAGAGACCTGGCAGCTCGTGTTTACTATGTAAAATTATTACCGACTTGAAATAAAGATTATCTATCTATAATATAATCTATCTATCTATACTGTAAATCACTTAAGTAAAGCGGGAACAATAAGATAGCGATAATAGCGCCCTGTCCATATGCGCTATTTTAAAATTCCCGTCTTTATAAAAATATTAATTGAACTTGCTGCTGCTCTTCCCGTTCACCACTATACCTAGATCACGCTATCCAGGGCAGTATCGTAATTGCGCTATTTAATGTTCACGCCATATTTAAGTGATTTACAGTATATCCTTAAGTGATATCTTTCTGACAAACGCATACAATGAATGATACATGGCGGAGGAACGTTCATTTAGAACTCAACTTGCCACTCTCTATTAAGCATTTTGTGTATGTGGTTGAAATTCATGGGTTAAGTTCAGAATTGCAGCGATACAGATGATATCATTCATTGGATAAACAAGAGTTCACTATGAAATAGGTCACATTCCTTAACCCTTTCATGCTGACAATTTCCCATGGATAGTACTGTATTGATCTGCGTTTCGTTTGTTATTATCCTAGATAGTTAGAAATAAACATATTCACAAACAATTTCAAAGTAAAGTCGTGGTTGGCTTTAAAATTGGCATGTCTCACTCCATATCGGGCTACAACAAGGATGAACTCTGTGTATGCATCATTTCCTGTTAGGCGCCGCATACAATTGTTAGACTTGTTGCCATTTAACTCTAAGCTACTGCGATGTAAGTTCATTGCGATCGGATTCTCAGTCTCTCTTCATATCAGTCATCTAATGCAAATAACATACGCAACAGAGAAGCTGCGTATTGAAGCAGGCGCTGCGGCACTAGACGACACAGTGCCCCCAGGAAGTGTTCTGTAAGTCTAGTCTAGGGATTGACTGGCATCCACCCAGAGGTGGTGGACCTCTGCCAGTATGGTGATAGACTGCTGCCAGTCGGAGTGCTCAGCAGAGAACTGGACGTACAATGTACGTATATTGTACGTACAGTGCCCGCTGGGAGGAAGCCACCATTTCAGCTGGTGAATATTGACTGGCAGCGATTGATGAGTTCCTATGTGATGCAGATATAAGGAGGCAGGTCTTGTGTGTGTATTATGTCTCTCTGCTTGTTCGTGTGGATGTCTATCTGTATTTGATGTATGTATGCATCGATGTATGTGTATGTATGTATGCATGTATGTATGTAGGTATGTATAAATCTGATTTATATGTATGTATGTATGTGTATGTATTGTTTGTATGTCTGTATGTATGTATGTGTATAATATATATATATATATATATATATATATATATATATATATATATATATATATATATATATATATATATATATATATATATATATATATATATATATGTATATATATATATATATATATATATATATATATATATATATATATATGTATATATATATATATATATGTATATATATATATATGTATATATATATATATATGTCTATATATATATATATATATATATATATATATATATATATATATATATATATATATATATATATATATATATATATACACACACAGTTATATATATATATATATATATATATATATATATATATATATATATATATATATATATATATATATATATATATATATATATATATATATATATATATATATATATATATATATATATATATATATATATATATATATATATATATATATATATATATATATATATATATATATATATATATATTATATATATATATATATATATATTATATATATATATATTTATATAT